>JANAVB010003000.1:159616-559616 GCA_029216955.1 Iris pallida
CGGTTCGGTTCGGTTCAAACCGAACCGAAATAGTAAAACGACAAACGATAACCTATTCCTGTAAACCGAGAACCGAACGAATGTGACAAACCGATCGAAGCCGAACCGAATTTTTTTTCGGTTTTCGGTTCGGGTCGGTTGTATGGGCCCCAATGGGCCGGCCCACTTAAAGGGTAAATTCCAGGATTCAATAACATTTCAGAAATTGCAGTATAATATTTAAAGCCAGCAAATGCAGAAAAGCAATGCAATATAATAAATTGAACAACATTTCCAGGATTCAGCAACCAGGATTCAGCAAAATTCCAGGATTCAGCAATACAATATAATAAATTGAACATTTCCAGTTTTTGTCATAGTTTTGAACAAGAATTCCAATTTTTGGAAACAACAAATCACAGTGTATCTTCTCAGAATTCCAATTTCCAGGAAACCAATCAAATATAATAAATGAACACAATTTTTGAACACATTTCCAGGATTCAGCAAATTTTAGAGCAGCACCAACATTATTCAAGAACTGCAGCATTAAACTGCATAAACTTATTTCCTGGACAAGCAAATGGAGGAGCAGATCATCAGATATACAATTAGAGCAGCACCAACATATAATTCAAGAACTGCAGCTATGAAACCTCATTGTATCTTCTCAGCATACAGCAATGAACAACATTTCCAAGCTTCCAGCAAACCCTAGCGTTTCCTGGAGAACAAAATAAAAACAAGGAAAAAAAACCTATATTGTGACTCAGATATGGCTCATCTATGCAATATATTGATGCCATGTGTATCAGTTCTATTATTCCCAAGCCCTCATCATCATTGCCTTTTTTTCATCTAATATGTTAGTAAAACTTTCAAGAAAAAGACGTAAAATAAATTGAGCATCATAGATATACCAAAGTACATGCCTCGCCAATGGCTGCACTTTATGCCTCGCCATTGGCTGCATAAACCTCATAAGTCATAATCCAAGAACTGCAGCTATGAAACTGCATAAAGTTATTTCCTGGACAAGCAAATTGAAGCAGATATAAAAGATTAGAATTGGTGCAGCACCAACATATAAAACACAGCACCAACTAGGCAACTACCAAGTCACCAACATAAAAACTGCAGCACTGTAAGAGTGTCAATAAACAACACAGCCCAATATACATTGGAACCTTCAAAATAGTAGAAATCCAGAGGGACCAGCAAGGTCCAAATAAAACAGCAGTACCAAGTACAACAGCGCACCAAAATAAGCAGCACCAAGCCACCAAGTTATCCAAAATAACTGTTACAGTAATCCAAGTTACAATACTCCAAAATATACTCCCCAAATATATCTCCACATTTAAAGAGAAAGAGCAATCAAACCTCGCTTGTAGATGTTGACTCCACCGTTAACTTACCCAAATCTAAATGAAAGAATGAATCAATGAAGAAGTTAAAACACAAAATTAAAAAAACTAATCTCAATATAAATGAAATAATGCCTTAAAAAATTACCCATTTCAACTTTATAAAATTAAACATGCTGCACTGCAAAGTGCAAAAATTAAACATGCTGCACTGCTAATAAGAACATTAAACATGCTGCACTGCAAACATATTAACATGCCATCTACATAAGTATTCATGAACCAAATTTTAAACCACCAATTTTCGTGCACTGCAAACTATTTTCGTGCACTGCAAACAATCTACATAAGATATTCAGGAAATTACGAAAGAAAGGGGTGATTATACTTACAGTGGCCAGATCTAGAGATGAAGACAACAGCACAGCAAGAGCACAGCAAGATTCCTAATATCGAGAGATGAAGACAACAGCACAGCAAGAGCAAGGGCCAAGGGGCCAGATCTAGGTTAGAATCCTCTAGATCTAGGTTAGATTTCAAGCACATGCACAAAAGTAACCAAATAATTAGAAAATCGAAATAAAATAGACAAAATCGAAATAGAATCGAAATAATTAGATTTCTTACCAGATTAAGGCTAGATCTCGATAGATCTAGCTTAGCTCGAGAGTTAGGGTTCTCCAGAGAGATCTAGGGTTTCTCGATAGCCACATCCAGACAGCCCAGATCTAGGGTTAACACGAGAGAGAGGAGATAGCACGAGAGAGGGAGAGATTTTCTCTTAGAGTTAGGGTTAGGGTTCTCTAAGAGTTAGGGTTCTCGAAGAGAAGGGTAACAGCCGGCGGCGAGAGACGGAGAGACGAGAGTGAGTGAGAGATAGAAACTTTAGGGTTCTCTGAGAGTTAGGATTTTTATATACCCGAGGGGTATTTTAGTAATTTCATAAATAAAAAAATAACTAATCGGTTTTCGGGTCGGTTGGGTAACCGAACCCAATAACCGATAGCCGACCCGAAACCCGAAATTCATAATAGCAGACCCGAGATCCGACCCGTTATTTCTCAACCCGAACCGAATGGCCAGTTCGGTTCGGTTCGGCCCGGTTTACGGTTTTTCAACCGTATATTGCTCACCCCTAAGGAGATATGGGACAACCTTATCGAATCCCCTTCTTAGGAGTGATAAACCCTCCAGCGACCCGTTGATAAGGATCGAGAAGGAGGCCGTTGTGATGCAATTCATGATGAGCCGATTGAAGTGACCGCCTACGCCCATCCCTTGGAGTACTGTGGTGATGAACGGCCAACTCAGTTGGTCATATGCCTTGGATATGTATTTAATTAGGTAATATTATGTAGTTAGTTTAAACATAATTTTAATTTAAATCTCAAGTGTTTTTTAATTTTTTTTACGTGAGGAGAGAGGGTTGGGTTATCCACAGAAGATAAGAAATGTAGTTAATTTTGAACTTTTATTTCTATTTTAAAATTTAATGATTGATGATATACACGGCTTAGACAGCTTAATTTGGATCCGTTTTGAAGCCCATATATATATATATATAATTTATATATATAATATATATATATATCTATATAATATAATATTATTTTTCGATATAATATATATATATATATATATATATATATTATATATATATATAAAATATATAATATATACTCGAATATATATATATATATATATATATTATATATATATAATATTATATATATATATTATATATATCTATATATATAATATATATATATATTTTTTTATTTATTTAGATATATATTTATATATCTATATATATATATATATATATATAATATATAATATAGATATAATATATACCCAAAAACCAGTCGCTTGGTTGGTATTATAGAACCACCCTATGTGTCATATGTTTGATTGGAATTTAGTGGTTGAGATTAAGGTGGAGACCTCACCACCTTTTTAAGTTATCTAATCTCAACCATTCAATTCCAATCCAACGTGTATAACATATGTTAGTTTCATAATACAAAACCAACCGGTATGTTCTAAACCACTCGTATATATATATATATATATATATATATATATATATATATATATATATATATATATATATATATATATATATATATATATATATATATAGAGGTTTTAGGCCTTCCGTGATTTACGGAGCAGTTCCCTGGCGATTTGAGGTTTCTTCGTATGGAACCTTCGGCGGGGGCCTTTGGCCCCCTACCCCCTCCGTCTTCGACCTCGGGTGGCCGCCCCCCTCCGGCCACGGGACTCCAGGCGGGCTTGGCGGCTGGCGCTGCGTTAGAAACGGGTGGAGCCGCGGTCTCTCCGGCGATCATGGCTGGAGCCGGTGTGTCTTCGGCGAACGCGGCTGTTGCCGGGTCGACGTTGATGTCGGTTGTCACCCTGGCCGCGGATGGCCGCCCCTCCTTGGCGGCGGGTGGGTCGGCTGGTGCCGGTTTCGGTTCGGGACTGCTCTCGGCGGATGGGTTGGAGGCTGGCGGACGTAGGTCCGGCTTGGCCGGTCGGTCTTACGCGGCAGCGGTGGGCAGCTCCGCGTCGGCCCCCGCTGGTGGACCTTCGAGGATTGACTTTCGTCCAGCCATTGAGATTGACGGTCGGAAGGTTGCCGTGTTCTCTCCTTCGGACATGGCGGTGCTCATCACGCCTTGCAAGTTGGATCTTATTGGTAAATTTGCTCGCCGGAGACTTTCGATCGAGACGATTAAAAAGGACCTCTCTTCGCGGGGGTTCCGGGGTCTCATTGAGGTTAAAGCCATTGATGATCGACATGTGCTCATCCGGCCTCATGTTGAGAGTGACTTCCTTCGACTTCGCTCTAAGGGATGCTGGTTCGTTGGACGTGTTCCGATGATGTTATTTAGATCCTCGGTGGAGTTCTCGCCGGAGAGAGAGGACCCTCGTGTTCCCATCTGGGTTGCATTTCCCGGGCTTCCTCATTGTATGTTTGATACTAATGCGGTTCTTTCTATTGCATCGGGTATTGGCACGCCGCTATTTCCAGACCGCGCTACGGCCTCATTCTCCAGGCCGGGAGTTGCCAGGGTCCTTGTTGATGTGGACGCCAGCAAGCCGTTACACCATGAGGTTTTCTTCCAACTCCCAGATGGCGTACGTTCGCAGTCGATCGTCTATGAGAGTATTCCTACCTACTGTGTTGCTTGTGGCCTACACGGTCATTCTGAGGATGCGTGTGGTCGTAAGCAGGCGGTGGCGCCTACGCCTGAGGTGGGGTCGAGGCCGGTGGTTGTTTCCGAGAGATTGGCTGGTGCGGTCATTTCTCCTGCTGTTGCGTCTGAGGAGGGGGTTCCGACGGTCGTTAGCAGGGCCAGCAGGGGACGACGGTGGCGTAGATCAAGGCGCGAGAAGGGCAAGGGGTTACGGCAGGAGTGGAGGCGTGTTCAGGGGCGTGATTCTAGCATTGAATCTTCGCAACTTATTTGAGGCGTAATGTAGATAATCGTGCATGTTCTGCTCCTCCTAATTGGCACGTGGGGGAATCTTCTTTGAGTGGGCTGGATTTATGGCGAGATGTTGTACGTCCCATGCAGGTGGGACGTAGCGCCCCGGGGTCTTGTTTCGATGGTCAGCTGGGTCCTGCTCGTGGCGTTCCTCCGGTCGCTCTACCGGACCTCCCGATTATTATCCACAGCCAGTTGGGACAGGGTGTCCTGGCGTCTTGCTCGGATGCTGAGGAGCGTAGCTTGGTGGTTTGGGAGAAGCCCATTCCGGCCCAGCCTTTGGCCTGGGCAGATGAACCTTCGTAGAGTGATGATGCGGTTTCTTTACCTGATGATAGTACCTCCATTGTTTCATTGGCGGCACGTGAAGATGAGTGGCAGATGGTGCCTTTCAAGAAGGCGCCTGGGCGGAGAAGGAGGGCGATGGCGACTCAGTCGGACCGGCTCCTTCGGTCACATGCTTCCCGGGATAGGCGGGCCCTCTCGAGGGTCGATGGTTAAATTCCTCATATGGAATGTTCGAGGGACGGCGAACAGAGCGACTCTTTTCCGTCTCAGGTCTTTGTGTCGGACCCATTCCATTCAGGTGCTTGCCCTTATAGAGCCAAAGGTGATCTCCTCTAAGCTTCTCTCTTATCAACTGCGGCTGGGCTTTGCCGATAGTTTTTCTAATGATAAGGGTAATATTTGGTTATTCTCTAAACCTGGCATTGGGCTTAATCTTATTGAGTCCTGTGATCAGGCCCTTTCCGTTCAGCTTACTATTAGTTGCTTTTCGGATCCGGTGCGGTTGTCTGTTGTCCATGGTGCAGGGACCCGGCTACGTAGGAGGCGTTTATGGCGGCACCTTCTTGATGTTCAAGCAAGGGAGCCTACCCTACCTTGGGCAGTGGGCGGGGATTTCAATATCATTGCCTCCCCGGAAGAAAAGTTTGGGGGTTTGCCCCCTGACTCAGTTGCTATGGCGGAGTTCTTGGATTTTCAGCTGGCGGCTGGCCTTTCGGATGTTGGTTTCAGAGGAAATTCATTCACTTGGGTGAATGGGCAGTCGGGTGACAATCGGCAAGGATCTCGGCTGGATAGGGTTCTTGCTACTGGGAGTTGGCTTGATGGTGCTTCCCTTTCATGTGACCATCTCAACCGGGCGGAGTCTGACCATGCCCCTCTTCTCATCTCCTGCTTGCCGGTTTCGTCTTTTCAGCGCCGGGGGTTCAGATATCTGGATTTCTGGGCGTCTCACCCGGATTTTCTGTCGGTGGTTGCCCGGGCGTGGGAGTCTTCGTGGCATTCTGATGCCCTCGAGCGTCTGGGTATGCGCCTTCGGACGGTTGGGCAGGTTTTATCTGGATGGAGTAGAGCTACTTTTGGTGATGTCTTCCAGGAGGTCAAGCAGGCGGAGGACGCTGCTCTTGAAGCTGAAGCTGCTTATGACCGATTTCCGTCTGAGCGAGAAAGAGCTTCCTGGATGGAGAAGGTGGCCAAGTTGAAGCACAGGGTTCAGATTGAGGAGTCCTTTTGGAAACAGAAGGCAAGACTTAAATGGGACTTGGAGGGCGATAAGAATTCCCGCTTTTTCTATGCTTGCATTCGTAGTCGACAGAGGAAGGCGGCTATTCTGAAGATTATTCGGGCTGATGGTTCGGAAACGGGCTCGGAAGCTGAGGTTGCGTTGGAGGCTACTGCTTACTTTTCTTCCTTATTTCGGGTCGAGCCCACCCAGGACGATGATGCTTTTCTGGATGTCATTCCTCACCTGGTCTCTACGGAGGATAATTCAGGCCTTGTCCGGATCCCCGATAGATCGGAATTATTGGAGGCTGTTCGAGGCATGGACCCGGAGAGCGATGCTGGTCCAGATGGTTTCTCCGGGAGGTTCTTCTCTTCTTGCTGGGATATTGTTGCTGCGGATGTGGAGGAAGCTGTGGGCCTTTTCTTCACTGGGGCCCATCTTCCGGAGTCTATCTCTGACACCTCGCTTTTCCTTATTCCTAAAGTCGAGCACCCGAGGACGCTTTCTGATTTTCGCCCGATTAGCCTTTGCAATTTTTGTAATAAGATTATCTCAAAGGTTATTGCTTGCAGGTTGAGGTATATTTTGCCTAAAATTATCTCTCCTGAGCAGAGTGCATTTGTGAATGGGCGTGAGATTGTGGATAACATTATTATCGCTCAGGAGATGGTGGCGTCTATGAAGGAGCACAATCATGGAGGCAATGTTGCTATCAAACTTGATATACAGAAGGCTTATGACAGAGTTAACTGGCGATTCCTCATTCGGGTTCTTCGGCGCTTCGGATTTTGTGAGGTCTTTTGTGACATTATTTACCGCTTGTTGGCTGACGTTCGGTTTGCGGTTCTGCTCAATGGTGCTCCCACTGATTACTTCCCGGCGTCGAGAGGTGTTCGTCAGGGGGATCCCCTTTCCCCAGCTCTTTTTATTATTGCTACAGAAGTATTATCCAGGAACCTTAAAATTCTGGGTGATACTAATCGGCGGTCATCTTATCACACTCCGATTGGGGGGCCGAGGATTTCTCATCTCGCTTATGTCGACGATGTTCTCATTTTTACTTCCGGCGACATTGGTGGTTTGCGGGCCTTGCAGCAGGTCCTCCTTCGCTATGAGGCGGTGTCGGGCCAGAAGATTAATTTCTCTAAATCTGCTCTTTACACCGCTTCGCCGTTGGTAGAGTCTCGTGCGAGGTCTATCTCGGCTCTATTTGGCTTCCGCACGGGGTCGGTGCCATTTACCTACTTGGGATGCCCATTATCTTGCGGGCGGAGGAATGCCTCTATGTTTTCCACCTTGTTGGACAAGATCCGTTCGAAGATTGCTGGTTGGCACAACAAGATTTTGTCTCCAGGGGGTAAGCTTGCCCTGATTAAAAATGTTCTCTCTTCTGTCCCTATGTACACCTTGGCAGCTTGTTGTCCTCCTCGATCGGTGCTTCGGGCGATTGAGAGGATGTTCGCAGCATTCTTTTGGGGCAGTAAAGACGGAATTGCTAAGCGTAGTTGGATGGCATGGCATTATGTTACACGTACCAAGTCGAAAGGGGGTCTCGGGATCAAGCGTCTTTCTGATGTGATGGATGCGTTCTCGATGAAGCTGTGGTGGAAGCTGCGCCAAGGGGAGGGCCTCTGGGTGGATTTGATGAAAGCCAAGTATTTCCGGCGGCGTCATCCTTGTGACGCCTTCTTGACTTCTAAGAGTTCGCATGTTTGGCGGCATTTGCTTCGTGGTAGGAGGTTAGCTGAGCCACATATCTTCTTCAGACTTGGCCGTGGGCTTGGTTCGGCAAGGTGTGAAGCGTGGCTCCTGGGGGGCTTCCGTATTGGGCGTTCGACGGAGCGGGGGAACCCGAGGGGGGCGGCTGCTGTAGGGCGGGTGGTTCGGGGTCGCCGACGTCAG
Organism: Iris pallida; assembly: GCA_029216955.1. NCBI lineage: Eukaryota > Viridiplantae > Streptophyta > Magnoliopsida > Asparagales > Iridaceae > Iris > Iris pallida. The sequence continues at coordinate 167,869 of JANAVB010003000.1, forward strand.
GCCCAGGCGCTGCAGGCTGGGCCGCTCGTCTCTACGGAGGGGGGGGGGGGCGGTGTTGGAGGGGGAGGTGGGTCTGGTAGGGGGGCGGGTGTGCCGCGTAGGGCGACGGTGGCGGTGGAGCGTGGTCCGCTTTGTCGTTCCGCGCGACTGGCGGTGAGGGTGGGCAGGCCGGTGCAGCAGGCAGTGGTTATCCGTCCCTTATCCGAGCGTGGACGGAAGATTCGGGAATCTAGAGCTCGGGATGCTGACAACGGGGGCCATTCCATCCGGGATCTTTGGTCCGACACTGGGTGGAACTTCCAGTTGATCTCTGATGTTTTCGGGAAGGAGGTTGGTCGGAGAATTTTGGCTGCTACCCTGAGCTGTACGTCGGATCCAGATTTCCTTGCTTGGGGTGAGAAGATGAGTTCTTTTTCTCTCGCTGCGGCTTGGCGATGCTGTCGTCCTCGACTCCCCACTTCTCCGATTTTCTCTCATATTTGGGGATTCTGTATTCCGGCGAAGTGAAGCATTCTGTTGTGGCGTGTCTGCCACAATCGACTTCCTACTGACGACAATATTCAGAGGATTGGTTTCTACCTGGCTTCCCGTTGCCTTTGCTGTCGGGTAGTTCAGGTTGAGACTATGGATCATATCTTGTTTCAGGGGGATGTTGCTAGGAGGGTTTGGACATTCTTCGGTGGCTTCCTCCGGGTTCGTCTTCAGCGGGACTTCAAGACCTTTCTCATGCGATGGTGGCGGGGATCTGGCAGTCATCTTAGGCGATCCTTATCTGGTGCTATTATTTGGGTTCTCTGGAAGAACCGGAATAAATCCCGGTATGAGGGGCGCTCTGCGGATGCTGATTTTTTGATCCGAGAGGTGTCACGACAGCTGCGGAAGTCTCTTTCTGGGTGTCGTCACATTGCTTCTCTTCCGCATTGGGTTTAGCTTAGTTTGTTGTTCCGTTTTATTTTTTGGGGTTGTCTCTGAGGATGGATGTACTCATTACCCTCATTTTTATTTCAATAAAGACATCGTTTACCCAAAAAAATATATATATATATATATATATATATATATATATATATATATTAATTTATATATATATATATATATATATATATATATATATATATATATAGATAGATATTGTATTTTATCAAAATAACTACCTATGGTCATAGTGACGCTTGGCATGTTATTTTTTTCGTAATATTATATTATTTTTTTATAACAAGAATCAATTATTTATATAGGTATTTATTATGATTTATTAAATGAACATCTCTTGAGGTTACTGTTGGGAAATGGATACGCCCTCTTGCGCTCCGATACCGTGTCTGAGACGTTGCCGCAGCGGAAACTTAGGCCAACCAACCTGAAATAACCAAACCCCGTCTAACGGACACCAAGCACAGATAAAGACAAGTATATGGCGGTGACTACGTCACCTGGACAAATCCCAATCTCTATAACTCAGATGAAATTATAAGATTGACAAAAACTAATGTTGAAACCTTTGCCCTAATAGGTTCAACCCCCTCACCACACTCAAGAAGAAAAGGAAGATTACAATTGAAATCGCTCACCAACCCGTAGCAATCTTTCTAACCGAAGCTGACGACCCCTTGATTAGATCTCTTCTTCCTTCTGTCTTGAATGGCGAAGTCCTAAGAGCAAAGTGCGAAACTTTTTCTTAGATTTTCTATGGACGAGCACCTCGAATATCCACTTTTGTGCTGTGTTTTGTGCCTCCACCCTCACCCTATATATATAGGATGAGAAAAACCTATTTTAGGTCATAATAGGATTTCTTAAATAGGAAGCCCTCAAATAAGAATCCTACTACACCTAAAATAGCCCATTAACATCCTATTTTAGATTATAATAGGATCTCATAAATAGGAAACCCTCAAATAAAAATCCTATTATATCTAAAATAGCTCAGCACTAATTATGGACATCCAAATCAAATTAAATCAAATATTTAATCAGATTTGGACTCCATAAATATGTTATTATCAAATCCAGACTGGACTCTAACAATCTACCCCTCCAGTCTGATAAGAGGGTGTTGACCCCATGGCTCCTCAACTGGACTCCATGCCTGTCGTCATGCGACAGAGTTCCAGCTCCCCCATGCCTCTGATCTTCGATCTTCCGAGCTGCTTTACATCTTCCTTCGTCTCCAGCTTCTCGACCGTCATGTCTACGCTAGCTGTCATGCGTAGCACCTCTTGCACTACTGTTATCCTGCCGATATCAATAACATGATTAAGACCGAAGTCCCCGACGATCAGCCTCACCGCAAGTCTCGGCTGTCTGTCCCCGACTTCTGTCTTCCACCGGAAAGTGTTAACGTTCCGACGAGCTTCTTCATCCTTCGCTGGCCCAACCAAGCAGACGATGCGGTCCTCCTGAGATTCGAACTCATGAACCTACCCACCTTCCTGTCTGAACTTGAAGCTTCCCCATACACATGCGTCCTCGAGCAGAATATCACGTACTGTGCATGCCGTCGACGACCCACAGCTCCTCCTGAACTGTGTGAATGATGATGCTCCCACCTCAGGTTGAGTTTGCTGCAAACCTTGATCTCCTTCCTAGCTTTGAACTGCTGAAACCGATGTTGCTCCATGAAGCTTTGGCAAACCACCCATCGCCAAAACTGGATCCATAGAGCAACCCCCACCTGGAGACCGGCCAGCTATCATGGGACCGACAGACTGACCCTCAATATAACACCCCAGAACCAGAATACTGGAGAGCGGGGGCATACATAGCCAGCTACGTATATTGAAATAGAATCCACCTCACTATACGGTCACGGCTGTCTAGATACATGAGGGTTTAACTATAAGCCATCAGTCTTTTATGGTCATGAACAAGCCTATTGTCTCAATTTCATGCAAGGAATAGCAGTTACAAGATGTGTAGAGCATCAAATATACAATAGTAAGACGTCCCATACATTACATATTTTGATGATCATGAAGCTAGTCGTACAAAATGTGAAGACTAGCAAGAGTTTTAGTCATACATTATCAACCCTAGGATTCGTCAATCATGTTACAGTCCGTAGGCAGACAGTAAGTTAAGTGCAATCGAGCTAACACGTGCTCGCCGGCTAAACGCCTCAAAAGAATATTTTTACAATAAAGTGGGAGAACAAAAAGAAAACCCACTCGTTGTCTGGGTTACGCCTAGTGGTCCCCATCTGGCTGGAAAGTAGGTAGATCCTCTGGAGCTGCTCCGGTATCTGGCCACGCAAAACCAGCTGGGTCAGATCCCAGAAAGAGCAAGTGCCACAAAGGAGGCTTCACTTAAGAACTAAAACCAGCAATTAGCACAAAACATAATTGTATAATAAAGGATTATAAATATGGAAATTCATGATGATATACGATAAGATAACCATGGGACTATTCAGATAACCAAGTTACAACCCATAAACCAAACAAGGACCGGGGTTGTAATCCTTCTTTTGAACGGAACTTAGTTTTCTACCATTTATCGATAAAGTAAAGCACAAGTATTCAGGTCGTGTAACAATCTTGTACAGAATCAGGACAAGACTAGACTGGGTTAGAGTCCATCCAATCAATCACGGTGTCACTCCCCGATCCTGGAATACGTATTTTAATACGTAAACCGATAAATTGTATTTATCTTGTATTTATACTATATTTATTATGCAGTATTTCTTCATGTATTTCCCAAAAATATTCGACAAAATATTATTTCCTAATTTATTTTCTGCATTTGGGCCTACAGTTTTGGCTCATTTGGGTAACCCATTCTTGGTTCACCAATGGTTCATCATGAACCCTTTGGTTCATCATAAACCCATGGGTCCAAGATCTTTATATATAACTCATCTCATTCTCTCTCCTCTCATTTACTTCCTCTCATTTACTTCCTCCACCAACCAAGGCAAGTACCAACTTGCTCAAGAGATGGATCAATAATTTTGTCAATGATTTCTTACAAAACTATTTGCTAAAATATGTTCTTCTCCTCAATCTATACTAGTTTAGAACTTGGAAATTTCCATTTTGAAGCTTTGATTTTTGTAGATCTAGGTTTTAATCATTTTCGGATTTTGTATGGTTTGATCTACTTTAGTTGGATTTTATGGGTTTTTGATGCTTCCATGTGGAAGGGCATTCAGTTTCACCCAAGTTGGAACTTTAGAAATCTGGATTTGGAGTTCGGATGGCCAAGTTATGATGCTTTGAAGTTTGGGTTCAGCCATGGTGTTCTTGCTGTTTGGAGAAGACAGTGAACAGTGTGCTCCTGTTTGAGCACGCTTCCTGTTGGAAGCGTGCCTCTCCTTGAGCTTGCGTGACTTTTCACGCATCTCTCTCCTTGAGCTTGCGTGACTTTTCACGCAGCTCTCTCCTTGAGCCTGCGTGACTTTTCACGCAGCTCTCTCCTTGAGCCTGCGTGACTTTTCACGCAGCTCTCTCCTTGAGCCTGCGTGACTTTTCACGCAGCTCTCTCCTTGAGCCTGCATGACTCTTCATGCAGCTCTCTCCTTGAGCCTGCGTGACTTTTTACGCAGCTCTCTCCTTGAGCTTGCGTGACTTTTCACGCAGCTCTCTCCTTGAGCTTGCGTGACTTTTCACGCAGCTCTCTCCTTGAGCTTGCGTGACTTTTCACGCAGCTCTTCCCTTGAGTCTGCGTGACTTTTCACGCACGCTGCCTTGAGTGAGCCTGAGTGAGCCTGCGTGACTTTTACCCCTTGAGCGTGCGTGCTTTTGTGTGTACGCTTTTGATATTTTATTAGATATTATATGCCCATTTTATATCCTTATGCCTTTTGTCCCGAGCATGATATGAGCACTAATGTGACCCCGGAGAACAAAGTGTTCCTTCCTGATACATGTACCTGAATATCTCAGTTCTTGTTCATGCTCGACAAATGACTCGTAACTCCACGTGGCGTATTTGCAATGATGCATTACACTAAGGAGGGTAGAACATGTTGACATACTGATTGACATGGATCCTCTTTGGGGTACTCGTACTAAAGTATGACTTTAGGAGCATAAACATGCAGGCCACAGCATGTGAGTCCAAGATTTTACCTAGGGTTAAATTAGGCAACTAAATGTACTAGATGCATGGGGAGGGCAAAATCCCGAGATCGTGTTACACCAGTCGCCTTGATATATTGTCTTGACGCGCCGGCTGGTCTCCACGGATACTGTGTCATCTGCAACGAGTGGATGACTGTATCCGATTAATTCCTGCTATATATTATATGTTTTGGCAAGGTGGCCTTACGAGGGATCGGTGCTCAATCATACCTGTCTACGCGAACCCCTGGGTTGGCTAACCTTGCTGGAAAGATACGATCTGAGGATTTTCTAATAACATGACGCGAGGATAACCTCGTCCCACTAGAAACTCGTAGACTTGATTGGCCGTAAAAACGACTCGCTTGTATCCTATTACCTTCCGTGAATAACTGAGGGAAGTGGACTATCATGGTACGTGATCCAACCCATGTTCTTGTTTGATTGTTGGGTTGGTTATCGTACTATGATAGGCTGTGGACCGAAGTTATGAACGGAAGACTTATTTTGATTGTGAATTGCTACTTCTGTGAATGACTGAGGAACATGGACTATCATGGTACATGATCCAACCCATGTTCTTGTTTGATTGTTGGGTTGGTTATTGTGCTGCGATAGGCTATCGACCGAAGTCACGATCAGGAGATTTTATTGTTTATACCTTTTAACTTATGTGAAAGTTATAGAGTACGACACGTCCCGACTCCATACGGCACCTTTTGTCCTTGTTTGGTTGTAAGGGTGCCACATGGGTTCGAGGATGTTGCGCTACCCTATAATAGTAGCATAAGTATTACTATTATCAATCATTCTATTTAACTGGGAATTTAATCTTAATTCTTGTGCCCCTTTGGCGGTACTTGCTATTCGGGGCTGACCCCGCTGGTTTTTGTTTGGCCAGATCCCGTAGCAGAGCCTGAGGATACGATCTTCCTCCCTGACATCCATGGTGCATACTAGGGGCATGGCGGTTCGGGGACTCGAGTGAGTTTCTTCTCCACCACTCCTGCTTATACTTTTGCGGCGTTTAGCCACCGGCACCTGTTAGCCGGATTACTTGATATTTTGTGTCAGTACAGAATTGTAAATAAACAGACTGCAGCTGTGTATAATTTTGTACTCCTGACTCTCTGAGATAGCTAAATTATAAAACTAGTCTCTCATGACCATTTTGATGAAGCGTCGGGGACGCCTTACTGCTTTATCTTTAATGTTCATTTAATTGCTGATGTGATTTGATTGATTTGAGACATAGAACTCTGTGGGACCATAGGAGACTTGATTGTAGCATGTACCCCCTAGTCTCTCGATAGCCACGATCGTCGTATGACGTTACGTACCTCATATGGAGTAGCTGGCCTAGTCTGTCTTCGTATTTCGGTACTGGGGTGTGACAAGGTTTTAGTGGTGGCCCATGCAGGTCTGGTTTTCAGACTTGTGGGGTATTACGAATTATTAGGAGTCTCAATCAAAAATTGTTCCCCTTGAAATTCTGTTTCGAATTCTCTGTCCTTGCCTTGATCTCTAACCTGACTTGTATTCTCGAAAACTTCCTCGTACGGACTTGATAATCTTATATTCTTCTCTATAGGGGTGCTTCATTCTCAGTAGCGGGTGAGGCCCATGAGGAAGAGCAGCAAGAGCATGGCTCGACTGGGCAGCAACATGGGAGAGAACCTTCTCCAGTGCAGGCACGAGCAGAAATGGAACCAGAGGCAGTACAGCCACAGGTTATTAAAACCCCTGCAGCACCAACAGCGACGGCAATACCAGACGCCGTAGCACTCCTGGAGATCATCCGGGGGTTTCTTGTCACTAACCAACAACAACAGACTCGGCAGCAGGAGCAGAACGTGTTGCTGAACCAAGGGATTCAGTTAGCTCTTGAGAGGAGTGTCGGGGCTGACTCGGGAGCATCAGGAAGGTTTCGTCGCTTGAACCCGAGGTATTTTGATGGCACGGAGGATGCCATCACTGCGGATGCATGGATTCAAGACATTGAGGCCATTCTTGTGGCAGCCAAGGTTCCAGATGATGACTAGGTTGATCAGGTCAAACTGGTACTTCAGGATCTTGCCCGCGACTGGTGGGCATCAGAAGAAGTTGGTATAAGACGCCCTGTTCGTTGGACCACCTTCAGTGACAGATGCAAGGCCAAGTATTTTGGCGTAGTAGCTCGATATGAGCTCCAGCAGAAGTTTATCAGTCTCAAGCAAGCAGGCAAGACCGTAGATGGGTATGCAGCAGAGTTCTGAAGATTGTGCTGTTTCGCACCAGCAATAGTGGCAACGGAGCCAGAGAAAGCTATGAGGTTCCAGTAGGAACTTCATTTGGAACTACAGCAGCTTGTGGAGGGACACGACTACCAGACGTTTGACGCTGTTTTGACGGCCGCTCGGAGGCACGAGCTTACCCAGCAGAGGTTGGCATCAAGGACAGGAGGTCAGAAGAGATCTCATTCCCAGGTTGGAGGAGGTGCAATGCAGCGAACATCGGCACCAGCACCCGGTGTACGTATTCATGATGCAGGAGCGCCGCGGAGGATGGCCGTGTCAACTAATACAGCGCCAGTTCGGCATCAGCAGCCGAGAAACCAGCAACAGCGTCAGGGAGCACCCCAGGGCTGTACATTCTGTGGGAAGGCAGGGCACACGAGGGAAGTGTGTCGGTCAGCGAATGGCTTATGCTTGAGGTGTGGTAGTTCAGACCACCGTATCTCCACTTGTCCTGTGATGCAGAGGCCAGGAGGGCCAGCTCAGCAGTTTCCAGTATTGCCAGCTCCGATGGCAACCCCGAGTGGAGGGCCAGTATTAGCAGTAAGGCCCCTAGCGCAGCGTCTACCAACGCAGGCTCAGATGTTCCGCCAGGCACAGGAAGCCGAAGGCCCTCAGAGGCAGCAACAGCATGGTCGAGAAAGGCCGCAACAAGGGGCTCCACGGGGCCAGGCTCTCACATTGACCTTGGGAGAGGCTCTAGCATCTAGTGACGTGGTGACAGGTAAAATTCTCGTCACCTCATTTCCCGCTGTAGTATTATTTGATTCAGGCGCTACTCATTCATTCATCTCTGCACAATATGCTACACGGATTGGATTAGAGTTTGAGGCATTGCCGGAGAGGATGGATATACTCACCGGCAATGGGCTCGTAGAAGTTAGCAGGGTGCGCTTTTCATGTCCGGTAGAGGTGTGTGGGCATTTATTGCCCGCATCATTGATTGAATTCCCTATGGGGAATTTTGATGTTGTTCTTGGCATGGACTGGTTGAGAGACAGTCATGCGACAATTGATTGTAGAGGAGGTTGGGTCATATTCAGCGTTCCTGGGATGGAGCAGTTCATCTTTACTCGAACCCTGAAGAATCAGGCCGGAGGCGTCATCTCAGCAGCAGTGTCAGAGCCAGGACAGATTCTGAGAGTGGTCGAAGATTTTCTCGACGTCTTCCCTAATGAGCTCCCAGGGATACCCCAGTCAGAGAGGTAGAATTTAGCATTAAGTTGAACCCTGGAACGAGGCCTATTGCAGACAGAGTTTACAGAATATCGTCGTCAGAACAGGATAAGTTGTATCAACATGAAGAAGAGTTGAAGTCTAAAGGATTCATCCGAGACAGTAAATCGCCCTGGGCCGCGCCAGTGATTCTAGTTCCCAAGAAGGATGGGTCGACGAGGATGTGCATCGACTACCGCAAGCTGAATGCAGTAACTGTGAAGAATAAGTACCCGCTACCAAGGATTAATGACCTGTTTGACCAGTTGAGCAAGGCAGTGTCTTTTCCAAGATCGATCTTCGGTCGGAATACTATCAAGTAAGAGTTTGGGAGCAAGACATACCGAAGACAGCATTCAGATCTAGATATGGGCATTATGAGTTTTTAGTAATTCCCTTTGGACTAACCAATGCCCCCGCAGTATTCATGGATTTAATGAACCGCATCTTTCTGCCGTATTTGGATAAATTTGTGGTGGTGTTCATAGATGACATTCTTGTCTATTCCAGCAGTAAAGAGGAGCATGAGAAACATCTTAGGACTGTCTTACAGACATTGAGGGAGCATCAACTTTATGCGAAGCTCGACAAGTGTGAATTCTGGTTAGATCACATTTCGTTCCCGGGGCATGTAATTTCTGGGGCAGGAGTGTTAGTGGATCCGAAGAAGATTGAGGCCGTAGAGCATTGGCCAGTCCCGAGAACGGTTGCAGAAGTACGAAGTTTCTTAGGATTAGCTGGTTACTACAGAAGGTTCGTGGCGGACTTTGCCAAGATCTCTGCGCCCTTAACGCGTTTGACGCACAAGAACGTAGAGTTTGTTTGGTCAGCTAACTGTCAGGCATCATTTGAAGAATTGAAGAAAAGATTGATCTCAGCCCCGATCTTGACGCTTCCAGTAGGAGCGGGAGGCTTTACAGTATATTGTAACGAATCTGGGAAGGGTCTTGGATGTGTATTGATGCAGCACGGAAAGGTGATAGCATATGCATCTCGGCAGCTTCGAGACCATGAGAAGAATTACCCGACTCACGATTTGGAGTTAGCAGCTGTGGTGTTTTCACTCAAGTTGTGGAGGCATTATTTATACGGAGATCGGGTAGAGATCTATACTGATCATAAGAGTTTGAAATACGTATTCACGCAGCGAGATTTGAACATGAGGCAAAGAAGATGGTTAGAACTGCTGAAGGATTTTGATTTAGATCTTCAGTATCATCCAGGCAAGACGAATATAGTTGCAGATGCACTGAGTAGGAGAGACAGTGCCTTTATCTTGACCTCGCAGAAGCATATTTTAGAAGACCTTCAGAGTATGGGAATCGAAGTAGTTTTGCCAAGGGATATAGGAAGAATGACCAGTATGCAGATTCAGTCAACCTTAGTAGAGAGGATAAGGGCAGCACAAGCAAGAGATCCACAGATTCAGAAGTTGCGGTCGGAGTGTGAATCAGGCCGTAGGAAGGAGTTAGTAATTCATGAAGATGGTACGCTCAGGTTTGGAAACAGACTTTGTGTACCGAGCGGAGACCTTCGGCAAGAAGTTATGTCCGAAGCTCATAGTTCTATTTACTCCATTCATCCAGGAGGGACGAAGATGTATCGAGATATCAGGCAGTACTTTTGGTGGAATGGCATGAAAAGAGAGATAGCAAGATTTGTTTCCAAGTGTCTGGTATGTCAGCAGGTGAAAGCCGAGCAGCAGAGACCAGCAGGGTTGCTACAGCCGCTTTCTATCCCAGAATGGAAATGGGAGCACATCACGATGGATTTTGTGACCGGTTTATCTAGATCCCCGACTGGTAAGAATGCAGTCTGGGTAATAGTAGATCGACTCACGAAGGTCGCTCATTTTCTTCCCTTCCGAGTTGGACAGACTACTGAGCAGTTAGTAGAAATGTACATGAAGCAGATAGTAAGGCAGCACGGTATTCCAGTTAGTATAATATCAGATCAGGATACGCGGTTTACTTCCCATTTTTGGCGGAGCTTACACCAAAGTTTGGGAACCAAGTTAAGATTCAGTACTGCTTATCATCCACAAACTGACGGGCAATCAGAAAGAACCATCCAGACGTTAGAAGATATGCTACGGGCGTGTACCTTGGATTTTGGCAGATCTTGGGAGGATCACCTTCATCTAGTGGAGTTCTCCTATAACAACAGCTATCAGGCTAGCATTCAGATGGCCCCGTTCGAAGCATTGTACGGAAGGAAGTGTAGGTCCCCTTTGGCATGGGACGATGTCGGAGAACGGAAGTTGTTGGGGCCAGAGATGATCATGCAGACTGTGGAGATAGTTAAGTTGGTCAGAGAGCGCCTTCGAGTTGCACAGGACCGACATCGTCATTGGGCAGATCAGCATCGTAGGCCTCTGGAGTTCAGAGTTGGCGACCAAGTGTTTCTGCGGATTTCGCCTACTCGGGGTACTATCAGATTTGGAACCCAAGGAAAGCTTAGTCCAAGATACGTTGGTCCTTTTAAGATTCTCGCTCGAGTAGGCGATGTGGCTTATCGACTTGCCCTTCCGCCTTCGTTAACTGGCATACATGATGTGTTTCATGTGTCCCAATTACGTGGGTATGTCCCGGATCCGAGTCATGTCCTCGATCATTCTGAGTTAGTCGTTGGTACCGACCTAACTTACGAGGAACAACCCGTATCTATCTTAGACCGGCGAGAGAAGGTACTCAAGAATCGGACGATAAGCCTTGTCCGTGTTTCTTGGAACCATCACTCTTCGGGAGAGTCAACCTGGGAGCGCGAGGACGAGATCAGATCACGGTATCCGCATTTGTTTAACTAATAAGGTATATTTTTGCACCTTATTGACACGATTCCATGCTTATCTGCACCTGTTTGTTTTGCACTTTGTGATGTATGATAATAACTGCTATGATAGTTAACTTGTATATGATTGAGCCTTGCTTGCCCTGATTTCACTATCCTGTCTTGGCTGGAATTCCGAGGACGGAATTTTTCTAAGAAGGGTAAAGATGTCACTCCCCGATCCTGGAATACGTATTTTAATACATAAACCGATAAATTGTATTTATCTTATATTTATACTATATTTATTATGCAGTATTTCTTCATGTATTTCCCAAAAATATTCGACAAAATATTATTTTCTAATTTATTTTCTGCATTTGGGCCTACAGTTTTGGCTCATTTGGGTAACCCATTCTTGGTTCACCAATGGTTCATCATGAACCCTTTGGTTCATCATGAACCCATGGGTCCAAGATCTTTATATATAACTCTTCTCATTCTCTCTCCTCTCATTTACTTCCTCTCATTTACTTTCTCCACCAACCAAGGCAAGTACCAACTTGCTCAAGAGATGGATCAATAATTTTGTCAATGATTTCTTACAAAACTATTTGCCAAAACATGTTCTTCTCCTCAATCTATACTAGTTTAGAACTTGGAAATTTCCATTTTGAAGCTTTGATTTTTGTAGATCTAGGTTTTAATCATTTTCGAATTTTGCATGGTTTGATCTACTTTAGTTGGATTTTATGGGTTTTTGATGCTTCCATGTGGAAGAGCATTCAGTTTCACCCAAGTTGAAACTTTGGAAATCTGGATTTGGAGTTCGGATGGCCATGTTATGATGCTTTGAAGTTTGGGTTCAGCCATGGTGTTCTTGCTGTTTGGAGAAGACATTGAACAGTGTGCTCCTGTTTGAGCACGCTTCCTGTTGGAAGCGTGCCTCTCCTTGAGCTTGCATGACTTTTCACGCAGCTCTCTCCTTGAGCCTGCATGACTTTTCACGCAGCTCTCTCCTTGAGCCTGCGTGACTTTTCACGCAGCTCTCTCCTTGAGCCTGCGTGACTTTTCACGCAGCTCTCTCCTTGAGCCTGCGTGACTTTTCACGCAGCTCTCTCCTTGAGCCTGCGTGACTTTTTATGCAGCTCTCTCCTTGAGCTTGCGTGACTTTTCACGCAGCTCTCTCCTTGAGCTTGCGTGACTTTTCACGCAGCTCTCTCCTTGAGCTTGCGTGACTTTTCACGCAGCTCTCTCCTTGAGCCTGCATGACTTTTCACGCAGCTCTTCCCTTGAGTCTGTGTGACTTTTCATGCACGCTGCCTTGAGTGAGCCTGAGTGAGCCTGCGTGACTTTTACCCCTTGAGCGTGCGTGCTTTTGTGCGTACGCTTTTGATATTTTATTAGATATTATATGCCCATTTTATATCCTTACGCCTTTTGTCCCGAGCATGATATGAGCACTAATGTGACCCCGGAGAACAAAGTGTTCCTTCCAGATACATGTACCTGAATGTCCCAGTTCTTGTTCATGCTCGACAAATGACTCGTAACTCCACGTGGCGTATTTGCAATGATGCATTACACTAAGGAGGGTAGAACATGTTGACATACTGATTGACATGGATCCTCGTTGGGGTACTCGTACTAAAGTACGACTTTAGGAGGATAAACATACAGGCCACAGCATGTGAGTCCAAGATTTCACCTAGGGTTAAATTAGGCAACTAAATGTACTAGATGCATGGGGAGGGCAAAATCCCGAGATCGTGTTACACCAGTCGCCTTGAGATATTGTCTTGACGCGCCGGCTGGTCTCCACGGATACTGTGTTATCTGCAACGAGTGGATGACTGTATCCGATTAATTCTTGCTATATATTATATATTTTGGCAAGGTGGCCTTACGAGGGACCGGTGCTCAATCATACCTGTCTACGCGAACCCCTGGGTTGGCTAGCCTTGCTGGAAAGGTACGATCTGAGGATTTTCTAATAACATGACGCGAGGATAACCTCGTCCCACTAGAAACTTGTAGACTTGATTGGCCGTGAAAACGACTCGCTTGTATCCTATTACCTTCCGTGAATAACTGAGGGAAGCGGACTGTCATGGTACGTGATCCAACCCATGTTCTTGTTTGATTGTTGGGTTGGTTATCGTACTATGATAGGCTGTGGACCGAAGTTATGAACGGAAGACTTATTCTGATTGTGAATTGCTACTTCTGTGACTGACTGAGGAACATGGACTATCATGGTACATGATCCAACCCATGTTCTTGTTTGATTGTTGGGTTGGTTATTGTACTGCGATAGGCTATCGACCGAAGTCACGATCAGGATATTTTATTGTTTATACCTTTTAACTTATGTGAAAGTTATAGAGTACGACACGTCCCGACTCCATGCGGCACCTTTTGTCCTTATTTGGTTGTAAGGGTGCCACATGGGTTCGTGGATGTTGCGCTACCCTATAATAGTAGCATAAGTATTACTATTATCAATCATTCTATTTAACTGGGTATTTAATCTTAACTCTTGTGCCCCTTTGGCGGTACTTGCTATTCGGGGCTGACCCCGCTGGTTTTTGTTTGGCCAGATCCCGTAGCAGAGCCTGAGGACACGATCTTCCTCCCTGACATCCATGGTGCATACTAGGAGCATGGCGGTTCGGGGACTCGAGTGGGTTTCTTCTCCACCACTCCTGCTTATACTTTTGCGGCGTTTAGCCACCGGCACCTGTTAGCCGGATTACTTGATATTTTGTGTCAGTACAGAATTGTAAATAAACAGACTGCAGCTGTGTATAGTTTTGTACTCCTGACTCTCTGAGATAGCTAAATTATAAAGCTAGTCTCTCATGACCATTTTGATGAAGCGTCGGGGACGCCTTACTACTTTATCTTTAATGTTCATTTAATTGCTGATTTGATTTGATTGATTTGAGACATAGAACTCTGTGGGACCATAGGAGACTTGATTGTAGTATGTACCCCCTAGTCTCTCGACAGCCACGATCGTCGTATGACGTTACGTACCTCATATGGAGTAGCTGGCCTAGTCCGTCTCCATATTTCGGTACTGGGGCGTGACACACGGCCAAGCAATGAGTACGGCTTGATACTTTAACTAGCAAGGGTTATCACAGGCCTAGTTACTAGCAAGATGCAATGAGATATTTCAACAACCACAAGCCCTGTAGACCATCCAGGTTATCCAGGTCGAATATCCGTTCATGAAGGGTGCAACACATGATAGTGTGCTGGAAATGTGCCCTACTCGTCGGCAGGCTACAAGTCCACTTGCGCACCCAGATAACGGGATTGTCTGTAGCTGGAAAATCTCTTCATGACTACTGGATTATTCTAGTTATTAGCCTTAGTCAACTTCAGTAGGTACCCCTGACCGTGGTATTAGGGGTCCCCTTCCTAGACATGATGTAAGACAATACTGGTTCATTTGTACAAATACAATCGCCCACGGTGTCCAGGCCATTCATTCTTGTCATGTTATGCTAGCTGTCACAACAGCATATCGAGGTATATCATGTCAGGTTTCTTTATCAAGAGTGCACCACGACGGGCCACTATCATGTCATGTTACTTGTCCATCATACTTGTCGTGAGTGCGCCACAACGGGCCACTGTCATGTCATGTTACTTGTCAAGAGTGCACCACAACGGGTCACTATCGTATTCATAGAACATGTGCATAATTTACAAGGTACAAGCATTCTATCAAGGGACCCAAGTTACACAGAGGGTCATGAAACATGAGCATAAAATAACAATCCAACAAAATAAAAGGGGTGCAAGGGCTACGGAAAGAGCCATGCGGCAATGGAGAAGGTCTCATGCGGCTCGGAGAACAAGCTCAAGCGGGTCCGAGAACACAGGCTCATGCGACAAGGTGGATGAGGGTCATGCGACAATAGATGAGGGTCTCATGCGGCTCGAAGAAAATGGGCATATGCGGCAGTAGGGGAACATGCTCATGCGGCTCGGGGAACCAATGCCATGCGGCTGAGGGGAGTGGAAACGAGCTCTTGCGGCAAGTACTGCCAAGAGCCATGCGGCTCGAGGAGAACCGGGTCATGCGGCAAGGTTAAGCTAAGCCATGCGGCAATGGAGAAGCAGTACCATGCGGCTAAGAAAAAAGAGCTCATGCGGCCAGGGGGAACGGGCATATGTGGCAAGGGTGAACGGGATCATACAGCCAGGGGAAAAAGACTCATGCGGCCATGGGAAAAAAGACTCATGCGGCTCGGGAGAAAAAGACTCATGCGGCCAGGGAGAAAAAGACTCATGAGGCCAGGGGGAAACTTGCCGCATGAAAAAAACCATGCGGTCAAGCACTGTTCTTCTTCTCCAACTTTCTGAGAAGAAGAACCATGGAAGCCATGGCTTCCAAGCTCCAATAATCCTTCATCTAAGGTCAGAATCCGGACTTCCATAGGTCAAAATGGGGCAGAAAGAAATTCTCTACAACATGGAACCATCAAAACTTAAGAATAATAAGGTTTAATAGATCAAAACCTAAGAAATTCGAAAATGCAACAAGCTTAGATCTACATGAAATGAGGCATGGAAATTAAAAATGCTAAGTACTAAAGTGTCTTAGAATCTCGTGAGGAAAAAAATGGAATAACAAAATCTGAGTTCCTCCATGAAGCAAGTTGCACTTGCCTAAGCCTCTCCTGGTAGGTGGAGAGAGTTAATGGAGGAAGAAGAAGAGTTATGAGGATTAATGGAAGAGATAGAGTGGTTAGGTGGCTTATAAATGAAGAGAGCGGGTAGGGGTTGGTCCACATGCAAAACTGAACCAAGCTGAACCAGGCAAATGAAATGCCAAAATAAACCATGCAATAAGACATGCAACATGAGTCAAAATAGGTACACGTATACCAAAATACGTAATATGAACTACGAGCGTTACAACTCTACCCACCTTAGAAGAATTATGTCCTCGAAATTTAATTAAGAGGCTAGAGATGTCGGGGCAAACTATACTAAGGCACAAGAAATCTATGAATAGCAACTAATCAAGCAATCATTCATGCATGCAAGGAATTTAAAAGCGTGAGGCAGAAGGAAGACATCCTGCGGTAAACCTCTCTGCCGGTTCTGCATCTGGGCTTGGACCTGGGCATACTGCTGGGGTCTCTGCTGTTGAAAGTCTTGTGCCTGAGGCGGCAATGGCCTCGAAGGCTGGTACTGCTGTTGCACTAGTGTTGGGGCTGTTGTTGGTGCCCTAACCGATGGACTGGTTAGGTTCGCTGACGATGAGTTGGCTCTATTCGGACAGGACCCTATCTTATGATCCGGTACCCCATAAGCCAAACATAATCCCTGTGCTTTGCGACACTTCGAAACAACGTGTCCTGGCTTCCCACAATGAGTGCAGCCCATTACGGAAGACTGCTTCTGCTTCTGCGGCTGAGGGTATGTCGGTATCGAGTGCTAAACTGACGAAACTGTGGTTGTCCTCCTGGGGGCTCCAATTGTCAAGGCCCTAGCTGCCGGGACTGGTGCTGAGGACAGACTCATGTGGCCATGAGATTGCTTCTGACCTCCGGTCCTATCCATGATCCTCTGGGAGGTATACTCGTGCCTCCTGGCTGACCTCAAGATAGCATCGAAAGTCTGATGCTCAAACTGCTCCACTGCCAATAAAATCTCTAGATGGAGCCCCTGCTGGAACCGTTGGGCTCTGTCGAACTCGGTCTCTACCAAGGTGGGAGCAAACCGACTAAGTCTCGAAAACTCGGCCGCATATCCGTCGACCGTCCTACCCATCTGCTTCATATTGGTGAACCTCGTCTGTAGATCGTACCGAGCTACAGCATCGAAGTACTTGGTCTGGAATCTCTCACGGAATACTTTCCATGTAAGAGGTGCCACTAATCCAATGGCCTGTGCCGCCCACCAGCTGCAGGCAAGATCCAATAACTGCAGGCGCACTACGGCCACCTTCTCATCTTCTGGGGTCTTTGCTGCCTCTAAAATAACCTCTGTATCCTGAAGCCACGCATTAGTAGCGATAGCATCTTTACTACCGTCAAAGAATGGAGGGTTCAGATGCTTAAAACTGTTCGCTGTACTGTTACCTTGATGACCGCCTCTGTCCAGAGCATCTGTCACTGCCTGGTGCAAGGCATCTCCTCGACGGTCCTGTGATGCAAGCAACTCCCTGATGAGTCCAACCAAGGCTCCATCATCCTGCCTTGCAGGTTGGGCTGGCTGCACTGGGGGTTCTGGATCTCCGGGAAGCATGACCCGGGAAGCTGCTCCTGAGTGCTGAGCTTGATCCTCTTGTTGCGGGGGTACTCGCTAAGCTCCTTCCGGCTGATTGGCAGGACCAAGAGTAGTGCCGTTGAAGAAAACGACACAGGAAACAATAAGAAAGGACCAGGATAGATCAAAGATACAAGCATGTAATCAGGTCAAGATTTTAGGGATTTAGAGGATACGAGCAGAGATCAAGGGCGAGTGCTGATTGAGACATCTACGGTAAACCCTCACATATCTTGATTTACAAGACCTGCATGGGCTACCACTTAAACCATGTAACACCCCAGAACCAGAATACTGGAGAGCGGGGGCATACATAGCCAGCTACGTATATTAAAATAGAATTCACCTCACTATACGGTTACGGCTATCTAGATACATGAGGGTTTAACTACAAGCCATCAGTCTCTTATGGTTATGAACAAGCCTATTGTCTCAATCTCATGCAAGGAATAGCAGTTACAAGATATGTAGAGCATTAAATATACAATAGTAAGGCGTTCCATACATTACATATTTGGATGATCATGAAGCTAGTCGTACAAAATGTGAAGACTAGCAAGACTTTTAGTCATACATGATCAACCCTAGGATTCGTTAATCATGTTACAGTCTGTATGTGAGCCCTTGACCCGAAATCCCCACTTTATTATTATTTTATTTTGCTGAAATATTAAATTTTTTATGTTGAATTAATAATTGAATAACCTAGTAAGTAGTCAACACATATATACAAGTATCAATTACCCTTTGCAGATAATAGAGCTAGAGGACTTTTATATCAAAAGTCTCAAACAGGAGGGACTAGCAGGTAAATCCCATAATTAAGAGGGGGTAATCGCATATTTACCTTATTCAAATTCCTGCGGCCAAGCTAGATAAGAATAGAATTCAATTTAAACTCTTTTCAATCCAAATTTGAATTGGACACCATCTGATTCTCTCAATCCTTGGGAGATTTAACTCCACCCCCAGACTCGGGTATATAATCAAGGCAGCCGACCCTGCCCCTCCTTTCAAACCCTAGAAATCTCAATCTTTTCTCCTGCTGCAAGATTTCAGGGGAGGCCGAGGAAAACACTCCAATTTTGGCATTCGAAGAACCAGGTACTCCGCTGTCACGATTTATAATCCCTGCTATGTACAGTTTGTGTTTGAAGCAATGTTTAGAAGGGCTCTCCTAGGAGTGGCATTCGTGGTGGACAGGGTAAGTAAACAAACCTATGGCAATATAGGAATTGGTTTATAGGTTCCTGAACTCGAGCAAACGGAGAGGGAGGTAGCCTTGGTTGCATCTGTGTCAACATAACCTGGGAGCCCAAGTATCTAGGATAGCAGCTATCACAACAAGTCACCTTGTATCAACTACCATATCAAGGGAGCAATCAGTAGGAACTTGGGACTTTACTTAGATTAGATTAACTGAATATCAGTCTTAGCCCTGCAGCAAGGAGGAGGAAGTTTGGTGTTGTACTCTTGTCTTACACTGCAGTATACATTGTAAGTTAAGTAGCCATATATGTTGTACCCTTAGAACTTGCTCCTGTCAACAACAAGAGATGTACCAGGTTACTCAATATAGCTAGGTGGCATGGAAATCAGACCTGCCCCTTCATATTGCTCAGTTCCCTGCTAGTTCATGTGTGGTTCTGTCCACCACATTGTTTGGTAGTGTAGAACCGTCCTTGGTTCAATCCAAATCAATACCTATCATTTCAGAGTACATCCCTGTTTCAGTCCAGGTTAATACACATGAATAGGACTCTCTGCAAGTAATAGTTCCTGCCATAGGATGAGATCTCTGCCCTGCTTATATGTCACATTCATACACCATTGCTGAGTTAGTGCTTGCCTATACTATTTTTCATTACTGCATATCCCAGTCCAATCTTCCTGTTTTATCAGACAAGGCAATTCCCACATTTCCACTGATAGGACATGTCAGCAGAACACTGCTCTGCAAGTTAGTAATGAGTTCATCCTTGTTTGCATTTTCCAGTTAAATTGCACTAATGGCATTAATGCAATCCTGAAACAAACTTTTGCATCACATCATGACATTACCTGGGAACCCATTAGTCTTAAGTACTGGGAGGCCCTGCACAAATCAGGGCAATATGGTGTCATCCCTGAGACTATAGACTAGGTACAGATGTTAGTTTGGGGTCATGCCTCAATCTGTTACACAGAAGTGATGTGGGTTACAAACAAAGTTTGTGGTTCCATCAGTAATAAGGCCGAGGTCCAATTCAATATTATGACTGAAATAGGCCTTGTACATATGCATGAATGAACACAAGACTGGTATGCATTGGAAGTTCAACCATTTATGAATGACAAGTAAGTCTTGCATACACAATACGTGTTCTGTCATCACATCCCTTAATTCATTTGCTTGACTGCACACTGACCTGTCCACATGGCTTGCTAGTTCTTCATAGGTACTAGATTGATGTCCTTTACATTTTTGTCTCAGTCATATAGTAAAGGCTCAAGCATACCTATTGGTTAACTGACCAGTCCCCTCACTGTTAAATCCCTGGTTGAGGTATCAGTGAGTAGAGGGCCGAATTTGGGATTTCCTTAATGTATAGTTTACAGTCCAAGCTAATTTGCTCTTCAGTCCTTGTTTTGCAATCATCAATTATGCATTATAGGCCACTACATATTAGTACTGCAGTAAGGGCAATATACACAGGTTTAACTGTCATTGGGAAAAGCATGTATGAACATAGAAATTGTGGGTTGGGGACTAGTACAAACATGCCAGGAGTTCATACTCCTAACAGTATAGAGAAATGAGCCTTGAGTTCCAGGAAGGGTGCTTCCAGGAACAAGACCTTCCTACAGGAAGCTGGGTCCCCTACATATGATTTTTCCTTGAAAAACCATGTAGTAGTAGTCCTTTTGTTAGGTGTTCAGTCCATGCATAGGTTTTGAGCTACAGACTCAAACATTTCATAGCCAAGTATCAAATGTGATACCTGTTCTAATACCAGAGTACCAGTAACCCTGTTTGAACTTAACCATCTTGGCCATGGGCTTCCATTGTATCAGATTTTCCAGTGAGGTAGCAGAGCTAATTACAGGACACTGCCTCTCACATGTAGATGGTTTGATCTGAGAACAATGAGTCAGGACACGCACATGCACTAAATTACACTGGTATCGAGTGGTGTATAGTGCACGCTAAGTTGCACAGGGGATGTCAGTACTAGGGAGAATCCAGTAGGAAGACTAAGTAACCCATTAGATAGCTTCTTTGTACTCTAAAATTATGTGTTGATTATATAAAAAATTCATAATATAGGTCTATTGGATTCTGATTTGGCTCCTGACTCGAACCACCAGCGCAGGACGACAGGCAAGTACACTTTCTGTTCTACTTCCAATTCTGATGGTTTTGTGCAGTATACATTCATATGTTCTTTTGCTTGATGACACGATGGACACACGAGTGAGAGACATGAACCCCATTTATTATACTCTTGTTTAGCTTCTTTTCGTGACTTATTTGGGTTCATGAGTACTGGTCGGGAGGGAAAATACCTTAGTAGATGTGTGAACTTCCCATTCTATCCCAATATGTCTAATCTTGAATGATAGCAGCTGCACACGACACGTGCAGTGAGCCGTATTTATCCCTTAGCCGTTCACATGTCTAGAAGGGTATTTCAATTCACTTAGATTAGATTGTCTTTTATCATTTTACCACTTGACATGTCACTATGCTTCTATACTCATTCCAGTTGACATATTACTCCATGATTTATACCTTATTCTAGATATACTATGTCATCACATTCTGCTCAGCTTTCTTTTACATATGATATATTCATGTACTGTCGATCCTATCATGTTGCGGATAGTTTTTCAGCTTGTGTGCTTGTTCCAATCCTGACTGGATAACCAACATTTTAGGTGATGAGTTAGAGGACTTTTGCACTACATATTATGAGCACACTACAGATCCCGACTTTGGTGCACAGGACGAGTTGGAGGCTGCCTATGCGGACTTGCCTGCTACGGATGGCTTTCAGTAGCTTTATTCTATTATCTTCATAGCTTGTTCAGTTTGAGACTTTTGATGTATTTCCTATTTTGAGACTCATGAGTTGATACTACTAGTACTTTACTTTTCTTTGGAGATTGTGACACTTGGTACATTTTGATATTGGAGTTCTCAGTTTATTCATTATCTATCTCTCCAAGTTATTTATAGAATTCATTAGTTTTGGCCCCTCTGTGAATTGTTTACCTTGTGAAAAATAAATATAAACTGCGTGGTTGTATTTGTAAACTGTGGAGATGACTAGACAGCGTTCTACCGCCGATACCGCGGCGTAGGCTGGACGTACCCACGGCTTATGCCCAAATATTGGGTGCGGATCGTGACACCGTAGACAGACAGTAAGTAAAGTACAAACGAGCTAACACGTGCTCGTCGACTAAACGCCTGTCACGACCCGCACCCTGAGTAAGGGCACGAGAACGTGGGTACGTCCAGCCTACGCTACAGTGTCGGCGGTAGAACGCTGTATAGTTCGTCTATAACATCTAACATCAATATGATATAAACATATCATCTCCCCACGGAGGTATTATATAACATCTCAACTCTATATCTCAATCACAAGTCTAGAGAAGATAGAGCACGATATGGAATCAGATAAAAGAAAGGAACTGAATATAAATAGAGTTATCACACCACACAAAGTAGATGTTTAACACAAATAAATACAAGTCCTGAAATATAACTAAGTCTCAACTAACAATCGGAACAATCCGATACAAACTGAAAACTAAAAATACTAGACTAGAGTAAGCACCCTCTACTGAGCTAGATGCTCCTCGGGCTCCTGGGTGTCATCCTCATGTACCCCATAGAAGGTAGGGCAGTCACCATAATCATCTATAATATTTTCAACAGGTCCAGTCAGGACGGGAACGAGTACAAAATCTCAAACAACAGTTCTAGTTATATAATATTGAAAATATAGCAGTAGATAGAGAGAATATACTAGGTAAAGTAGAGCGTACATGTATCCTGGCAGGGTATATCAAAACTGTAATAAGATAAGGCAAGAGAACAGTGTATAACATGTACGAAAATTTGGAACTGTTATCTATGTGAGTTTAGCACTAGTTTCAACATGTGATCGGCTTAGAACTTGATACAATATTTGGCCTGGCTAATCATACGTGAGTATATGATTAACACTATACAATGAGGATGATACAATGATACTGTGGGGTATTGATCACATATCTACGCTAACACCCCCATCCTTGACTAATATAGTGGATCCAACCATGACACGTCATGACACGTGATTCTCTGAGAAGGTAGCTAGCCTTTGCAGGAATCATGTCTATACAATGAACAAGGAACTAGAAAGACTTGCACAAGGCATACCATATATAAGAGGAATAACATCTTATGACGGGATCCAAACAAATACCAATTCGTGTGAACAATGTGTCAAGAGAACAAGGATATCTACACTAAATACTAAAAACAAAGACGATATCATAAAACAGAAATATTATCAGAGAATGTACTCGCCTGTCACCCTGAATGACTGAGATAAATAATGTCCGAACTGGTGTCACAGAGTCCTATTTAGAGTAAAATAGGTTATGATGTATTCAGAAATAAGGTAATTGAAGTGTATGATACAATCTATATGATTTCTAAGTCAATCTAGGTCAAAGTCAAACTTGGTCAACTCTGGGTCAAACCAAGTCTATACAATAGTCAACTAGGTCAAACAAAGTCAAACAAAGTCTTACTAGGTCAATAATAAGGCTATTTTGGTCAACTGGTCAAACTTAGGCCTAACAAGGGTCAATTGGTCACATTTAGGCTTAATGTTGACTTTTGGTCAACTCTAGTCAATCTTGGTCAATTGTCAACTTGGTCAAACCTAGTTGGTTTAGTCTAATCTAGGGCTTTGGCTAAGTTAGATCATTAGTGCTAAGGTTTACAAGTGGTATCAAAACATCCTCTTAAAATCAGATTTTAATATTCACTATGTGCTACATCCTTATTTTAAAGCTATAGAGTATACTTCCTAAAACCCTTACCAACCACATTAAGGTTTATATAAAGTATACTTGAGGGTAAGCACATATATATAATGACCTATAAATATAGGGGTTGACTCATAGATGGGCTACACAACTGAGCTCTCCTCATTCCACACAAGCTTTTCACTGAACCTACTCCCTTCATACTATAATACTAATATCTGAGACTAAACTAAGAATGGACAGGATATATAGGATAAAGGTTTGAACTTAATAATGTGGCTGAACTACTATCTTCAAAATATAGTATGGTCCTAATTTCTAATACTTAAGATATGGAATTGGTCAAGGCAAGGTGGAAAGATCATGAATCCATCTAGGCAGTGGGACATCTGGAATGATACATTCATTCCATGACTGAACCATTAAACAAAGGTGGACTGCACCATGCACAACCTAAACCAATGCAAAGGACATATCAAGTCCTATTATCCTAAGAACTGAACCTAGAGGGAATTGTCTTAACCATGAATGGTAATGAAGTTAGGAAGAGAAGATGGTCTAAACTTAAATGTAACATGAAATTAACTCTACTCTACTGCTGCTACTGCTATTGGAGATGTCTGCTATAGGCCTAAACTCGATCCCCACATTCAACATCTCAGGATACACCTATCCACTCAACCATTCTCAATCTCAGTTTTTGTTCTTAAATTCCCACTCAATCTCAGGTTTAACTGTTACTGAAATCTCAGTTAACTTGACAGTTCAGTGAACAGTCTCGAAACCAATTCGAGATCAATTCACCAACCCAATATAATACAATGCTCAGGAATCAAAACATTTCAAAATATTTAGAACTCAAACCTAGAAATGACAGTTCAGTGAACACTTCATTCCACTCAATATCAGTAATACGAGAACCCGACCAAATTAGGATAGGAAAACCCAAAACATATTAGGAAAACACGTGTATGAGGTGTCAGTCATGTGTGTGTACATGTGGAGGGTGTCCACGTGTCCATACAGTGGACACAGGTGTCCAAACAGTGAATTTTATTCTAAAATAGAAAGCACAGTATCAGTGAGCTCGTGGGGCTGTATCGGCTAGTCTAGGACACGACACACGCATCCTTGGGTCTCGTACACATGTCAGAGGGTACGTGGGGTATAGGGGTATGTGTCTAAGTGCCCGAGTCATGTCCACGAAGTCGCGTGTCCACGCACGAGGTGCGTATCAGTGGGGTTTTCTGCGTGTGTGTGTGCCTGTACAAAATCGGTGTGAGCACGATAACTCCTAGAATACCAAACCAAATCGACCCAAACTTTAGGGGCATGCTGTCAGTGTATGCCCCCTCGTGTCCACAAAAATTAGTGTCAAGAGAATCCGTGTCGTGTCCTACAGAGGGCCCGAGTAGCAGGGGAGAGCACGGCACAGTGTGGTGCCACGTGCACACGTGTCACAGACTCGTGCGCGTGACACACGACACGTGACACATCGTGATTATGTCTAGGGGTAAAGGGGGACTAGGGCTAGGTGTCTGAATTGGATCTACGTCGTGTCGTGTCGTGTCAAACAGTGAGTGTCAGAACGTGTTTTAACAGTGTCCCAGTGTAGTACGAATTCAGTGTAGACATGAATGCTCACTCGACATGACACAAAACATCACAAAACTTTGGGAACATGTTGATAGACATGTCCCCCACCTTCGTGTCATGTTCATGTGTCCCCGTGTCCTGTACAGTGAGAAATTGGTGTCGGATAGCAGGGGACAGCACGGGGGTCTCGTGCTGCATGTCCGTGTCCCTTTTGGACACGAAAATTCCCCAAAAATTGACTCAGTCACATATATAATTAATCCCCATATATAGGGCTACACAACCATGTAATTTGCTTTGCAAAATACTAAAATCTATTTCTATGTGGCATTTCATCGAATACCTAAATAAATACACCGATACGTGTCCGATACGGACACGAAATGGACACGATTTCCTACCAAACTTGGGCTACACCTAGGGGAACCCTATATAGATGCATCTATGGAAAGAAAACTAGAATTTGAATAGGTTTGATGGGTTTTACCTATTGAAGGTGAAACCTTAATTTAGAGCTTTTTGAATGAGGGCTCCTCTTCAACTTGCGACGATCCCGAGCCTCTGAATCCTTGCTAGCTACCTACTAATGGTGTCCTCTACTATAGGGGAGTCCAATGCAAAAGACTAGGCTCAATTTGGAGTTGATTTGGGTATTTGGGTAGAAATTGGGGAAGAACACAAAAAGAGGCAATTAAAATGATTTAAAATGATGTTAAAGGGTTAATGTGTTGTATTTATAGAAGGGGGTGTTTGATGGCTGCCATTAGGTTTGGGTTAGGGTTTAGGATGAGTGGTCAAGGCTTCTCCAACAAATTTAAGCCAATCTAAGGGCTCACAACTAAAGTAATCTTTCTTAACATTTAGCCTAAAATATCCCACTAACAAAATATCTAGATATTAATCTAATTTGATTACTTAGTTGAAACCCTCTAACTTAGTCTCTAGGGTCATGACTAATATCTATATTAGACTAAACTTCTAGGTCATGTCTCAAATAATTAACTAGCACATATTTAATTAATATAATTACAATTTCACAAAATTGTCAAAATGACAAAAATACCCTTCGGCTAAAAAGTTGCAATTAGTCATCCTAATCACATGACTAGGCTCCCTTGGTCATGGTCAGTCTCTAGGCTTAGCCAAACTCTATGGTTACACTAGTCAATCATCAAAATCACAAGTCGTGGTTTTAAATAGTTTTTAAATTAACTAAAAATCACCAAAAATCATAACATGGTTTAAATATCATTATTAAATGATTATAATTACAAAATTTTAAAATTACCCTCATTTTAGAAACTGGGTGCTACAATGCCTCAAAAGAATATTTTTACAATAAAGTGGAAGAACAAAAGGGAAACCGCCTCGTTGCCTGGGTTACGCCTGGTGGTCACCATCTGGCTGGAAAGTAGGTAGATCCTCTGGTGCTGCTCCGGCATCTGGCCACGCAAAACCAGCTGGAACAGATCCCAGAAAGAGCAAGTGCCAGAAAGGAGGCTTCACTTAAGAACTAAAATCAGCAATTAGCACAAAACATAATTATATAATAAAGGACTGTAAATATGGAAATTTATGATGATATACGATAAGATAACTGTCACGATCCGCTACCCAAATTGTTGGACCGTGCCGAGTCATGTCCAGCCTACGCTTGAGATAAAGCGTAGTAAGCTGTTCTAAAGACAAATAAGATAAGACCAAAGTGTGCTAACAGTTCTATATGTAATAATGAGTCAGAAATGTTCCAAACACAAAAGTCATCTTGTATATAAATAAGTACCAAGTACAAGTCCAAAATGTAAAACTGGATACAGGTCCAGTTACAAAATACGTAGTCTAAAATATAACTACTCTCAGAAGTCCCGAACAACTGTCAAACTAGACGAGTTTTCCCACAGGTACATCCTCGTAAAGTAAAGCCTGATCCTCGATAGCAACCCCATAATAAGAATCACAAAGCAACTCCTCCTCGGTAAGTATACCTACAACGTTATCCTGTCAGGACGGGAGCAAGTACTGATTCTAGTAAACTAAATATACGAAACATGAATTGAACAGAAGTGTAGAAATCATGGCATATCATAATCTATCATGGCATCATATGTTTGTTTTAAAGTTTAAAACTGTAGCATGTACGTGATCGGTCAATAGGTAAAATAGGATGTACAGTGGCACATATCAATTTTTTGATGTGTACATACGTACATATAACGGCATCGGTGTATATTCATACACAAATGCGGGACCAGAACATACGACAAAGTTATATATAGAATGTAACAATGCTCGGTAAATATGTACGGAGAAGGGGGCATGATCACGTACTCTACTAACAGTTTTCTCATAACCCAGTTGATAAACATGTGAGAGATATAAGAACTGTTCTAAGCAAGGTACGGGCTGAAAATAATACAACATGTGAAGATTTAAATTGCTACCCCAAGGATCAGCATTTAACATGGTTGGATCACAGTTTATTGTTAAAGCAGTATATAAAGTTTGTAGAGGTACTTGCCTTTAGCGAAACAAAGTAGTGATAGAAATGGTATAGATGTCTGGTGACTCATCACTGTAGAAATAATACATAAACTTAGTTTTATACTAAGTTAAACATTAAGACACTAGTTGTGTGACACGACTTTCTGACTGGACACCTAGCCAAATGATGACTTTAGCATAGAAGACCCATGTGGGGTGACACAAAACCCAAACTAACTTTCTAGGGTCTTTATACTAGTGTAGGGTGAGGTCCAATACGACTATAACTCAAATCAACACAAAACTTTGTAAGTCGTAACTACTCAATAAATAAATTAGACTATACACTATGTTCCAACAATTTTTGAGATAGACAAAAAGTTCAACTTTACATAAAATAAAGTACCCAGATGATCTTTGTTAATTATAGAAATCTATACTAATTTTTCTGGAATTTAAAAACCCTCATAGATATTTATTAAAAATCAGCAAACATATGCATCCTGAAAATGAGTTCTGTTTTCCTATTTTTATAAAATGCCAGAATGACTTATTAAATGCTGAAAAAACTATATTAAATTAGCTAAATTAACATAGTATTTAAATACAATTTTTTCCAGATTTTTACAGCAAAAAAATATATATATAAATTCAAAAACATCAAGTAACAATTTCTGGAAAATAATTAATTAACTATTTAATATTTTGTCCACGTATTCAAAATTGAACCGAAGTCCAGATACGGAACCCAAATTCATGAATCAAGTCCAATATGACTTGTACAAACTTTGAATGTATTAGACACATTTGGGCCCAAAAACCCATTCTAGGTTTGGACATCAAATGGCCGTGATTAATAAAATACAGTAATTCAATTATAAATATTAAAGTATTTTAATAATATATTTTAAAGTGGTAAAATATACAAGTCATAAAATTACATGATAAAATAACTTGTGAATTTATACATAATAATATTTTGCACAAAAATTGTATTTGAAATATATATACATATACAACAAATACATTTATATATATACATAAATATATAGATATTTATATATATATAATGAATATATATATATATATATATATATATATATATATATATATATATATATATATATATATATATATATATATATATATATATATGTATATTTGTTATATATATATATATATATATAAAAAAATATATATATATATATATATATATATATATTTTTTTTTTATTTATATATATATATATATATATATATATATATATATATATATATATATAAATACAATATATATATTATATATAACAGTACATATAATAATATAGATATATAAATACATATACATATATATATACATATATACATATATATATATATATATATATATATATATATATATAAATACATATATACATATATATATATATATATATAAAATAAAACAAAATAAAATAAAAACAAAACAAAAAGAAACGAAAGGGGGGCTCGAACTCGGCCTATGGGAACATGGGCTTAACATAGCTCGGGCTGGCCAGGGGGTCAGCTCGGGTTAGCTTGATAGGGATAGGGTTTAGTTAGTTTTATTATGGTTTTAAGATGATGGGTCTGAAACCCAATAGCAGTCTAGCAACCCGTTAACCCATAGTCCTGTGTCTTCGTGTCCTGACAGTTTGGGACACGAAGACACATGAGTCCAGTGTCCTAGGCTTTACACGACTCACACGACACGAGTTTTTCGTGTCCGGGTCTACCATTAAACTCACCAACACGGGTCGACCCTCCTACGTGAAAACGAGACACAGTGGCGAAGAAAACACGAAAGGACACGTACGTGTCCGGCGCGAGGATGCTGTCGGGGGTACTAGCGACGGCCGTAGGCGTCGGGGTCGGTGGCGAAGGGTGGCGCTGGCTTCTGCTCGTCGAGACGAGCAAGATGGCGGTGGTTGGGGCGGTCGACGTGGGCTGTAGGGGTCGTGCTGGCAAGGGCAAACTTCGGCGAGGTTGGTCGGAGAAGAATGGGCTATGGCGGTGGTTAGGGCGGAGCTGTGGCGGTCTAGGGTTAGGGTTTGGGGTCGGGGGGCTTTATAGAGTCGGGGAGTCGGTGGAATTAGGGCTAGAGTTAGGAAAATCTAGGGTTTAGGGTTAGGGTTTCGACAGCTAATCGCCGGAGATGGCGACTGCCAAGGTCGGTGGTCGGGTGCCGATTTTGCGAAAACCCTCCCTTAATTAGATATTACAAAAACACCCACCGCCTTAAGAAATACAAATTCCTAAATTGCAAATAGGCCCTCGATGTTACTCTGTGCAAACACTATTTAAAACAATTAAAACAATTGCAAATTGATATTAAAACAATTTAAATAATTACAAAATGATATTTTTTGCTTTAAAAATTATTTTAAAAATTCTAGAAAAATTCCTAATAATTATAATAATTCATTTTAAAGATATAAATGCTATTTAAATTATAAAAATAATATTTTTAAAAAACTAGGGGCTTACAATAACCATGGGACTATTCAGATAACCAAGTTACAACTCGTAAACCAAATAAGGACCGGGGTTGTAATCCTTCGTCTGAATGGAACTTGGTTTCCCACCATTTATCGATAAAGTAAAGCACAAGTATTCAGGTCGTGTAACAATTTTGTACAGAATCAGGACAAGAGTAGACTGGGTTAGACTCCATCCAATCAATCACGGCCAAGCAATGAGTACGGCTTGATACTTTAACTAGCTAGGGTTATTACAGGCCTAGTTACTAGCAAGATGCAAGGAGATATTCCAACAACCACAAGCCCTGCAGACCATCCAGGTTATCCAGGTCGAATATTCGTTCATGAAGGGTGCAACACATGACAGTGTGCTGGAAATGTGCCCTACTCGTCGGCAGGCTACAAGTCCACTTGTACGCCCAGATAACGGGATTGCCTGTAGCTGGAAAATCTCTTCATGACTACTGGATTATTCTAGTTATTAGCCTTAGTCAATTTCAGTAGGTACCCCTGACCGTGGTATTCAGGAGACCCCGTCCTAGACATGATACAAGACAATACTGGTTCATTTGTACAAACACAATCGCCCACGGTGTACGGGCCATTCATTCTTGTCATGTCATGCTAGCTGTCGTAACAGCATATCGAGGTATATTATGTCAGATTTTCTTATCAGGAGTACGCCACGACGGGCTACTATCATGTCATGTTACTTGTCCATCATACTTGTCGTGAGTTCACCACAATGGGCCACTGTCATGTCATGTTACTTGTCAAGAGTGTACCACTACGGGTCACTATCGTGTTCGTGGAACATGTGCATAATTTACATGGTACAAGCATTCTATCAAGGGACCCAAGTTACACAGAGGGTCATGAAATATGAGCATAAAATAACAACCCAACATAATAAAAGGGGTGCAAGGGCTATGGAAAGAGCCATACGACAAGGGAGAAGGTCTCATGCGGCTCGGGGAACAAGCTCAGGCGGCTCCGGGAACACAGGCTCATGCGGCAAGGTGGATGAGGGTTATACGGCAATAGATGAGGGTCTCATGCGGCTCGAGGAAAACGGGCATATGCGGCAGAGGGGGAACAAGCTCATACGGCTCGGGGAACCAACGCCATGCGGCTGAGGGGAGTGGAAACGAGCTCATGCAGCAAGCACTGCCAAGAGCCATGCGGCTCGAGGAGAACAGGGTCATGCGACAAGGTCAAGCTAAGCCATGCGGCAATAGGGAAGCAGTGCCATGCGGCTAAGGGAAAAGAGCTCATGCGGCCAGGGGGAACGGACATATGCGGCAAGGGTGAATGGGCTCATGCGGCTAGGGGAAAAAGACTCATGCGACCAGGGGGAAAAAGGCTCATGCGGCCAGGGGGAAACTTATTGCATAAAAAAAAATCATGCGGTCAAGCACTGTTCTTCTTCTCCAACTTTCCGAGAAGAAGAACCTTGGAAGCCATGGCTTCCAAGCTCCAATAATCCTTCATCTAAGGTCAGAATTCGGACTTCCATAGGTCAAAATGGGGCAGAAAAAAATTCTCTACAGCATGGAACCATCAAAACTTGAGAATAACAAGGTTTAATAGATCAAAATCCAAGAAATCCAAAAATACAACAAGCTTAGATCTACATGAAATGAGCGATAGAAATTAAAAATGCTAAGTACTAAAGTGTCTTAGAATCTCGTGAGGAAGAAAATGGAACAACAAAATCTGAGTTCCTTCATAAAGCAAGTTGTACTTGCCTAAGCCTCTTCTGGTAGGTGGAGAGAGTTAATGGAGGAAGAAGAAGAGTTATGAGAATTAATGGAAGAGAGAGAGTGGTTAGATAGCTTATAAAGGAAGAGAGTGGGTGGGGGTTGGTCCACATGTAAAACCGAACCATGCTGAACCAGGCAAATGAAATGCCAAAATAAACCATGCAATGAGACATGCAATATGATTCAAAATACGTAATACGAACTACGGGCATTACACTCAATCTTTGACTCACCACCGTCCGTTGCTTTGTCTTGACGGACTGAATCCTCCGTATCCCTCAAAGTACCTAGAATCCCCTCCTCAGCAAGTTCTTGACGATCTACCTCCTGTCGAGCACCCCTCGAGCCTCCATTCGGTGTCTGTGGCCTACCTGTACAGCTCAGCGGCTTGAGCCTGTACATGCCAAATCACAAATCTTCCCGAGCTAGCTGTTGGGAACCCTTCGCAAGCATCCAATCTTTGTTCCCAAATAGACTGCGACAGCCATCATCTGCCAGCCTCCCTACCGAAACCAAGTTGTAGTGCAAACTCAATACATATCGCACACCCTTGAGAACGAGCTTTACACCGAGCACCGTTGTCAAGTGCACATTACCGATGCCTACAACTGCAGCTGTTCCCATGTCGTCCATCTTCACATGTCCAAACCTGCCGCTGCGGTATGACGTGAAGATCCTCCTATGTGAAGTGGCGTGATACGATGCCCACGTGTCCATGACCCAGTCGCCGTTATGACACATGCCACAAGGTTCCTCTATATCGGTTGCTGCAATGATGATATCTCACATTTCTGTGAGATCCTCCTGATCGTTCTTGCCTTTTGCCTTCCCAGCTTTGAGTTGCATGCAGTTCCTCTTGATATGACCCCTTTCGCCACAGTGATAGTAGCCCTCCTTGCGGTCCATAATCACAAGATTTCGAGAACTCTCCCATGTCTTCGTCTGTGAATTGGATCTTCTCTTCCCGTAGGAAGTCACCAGAGCGGACTCATGCGACGATTCCACTTGCTTGTGTCGGACCTCCTCATTCAACAAGCTACTTTTGACTACCTCCATCGTGACAACTCCATCAGGTGCGGAGTTTCTCACCGACACCACCAACGTCTCTCAGCTTTCCGGCAGAGAACTCAAGAGCAGTAGGGCCTGAAGCTCATCATCAATCACCATCTTCATCACAGATAGTTGATTGATGATACCCTGAACCTCGTTCAGATGTTGTGCCACTAGGGCACCCTTCGTGTACTTCGAGTTGACGAGTTGGTGAATAAGAAACACCTTATTGCCAGTTGTCTTCCTTTCGTACAGCGAATGCAGCTTCTCCCACAATGCTTTTGATGAACTCTCCATGGACACGTGGTGAAACACCGAATCATCCAACCATTGGCGGATGAATCCAACGGCCTTTTGATCAAGTCGTTTACAGTGTTCAATAGCTTTATCCATTGGCTTTGCGTTGTCGTCCTCCAACGAACCATGCAAGTCCTTGCACCAGAGTAGATCCTCCATCCTTGGTTTCCAAATCACCCAGTTTTCCCCTGTGACTATGATCATATGAGTGTTCATCTGCTCCAGAACCTCCAAAGCTTTGATACCAGATGTTGGAAATCGGATACGCCCTCTTGCGCTCCGATACCGTGTCTGAGACGTTGCCGCAACGGAAACTTAGGCCAACCCACCTGAAATAACCAACCCTCGTCTAACGGACACCAAGTACAGATGAAGACAAGTATATGGCGATGACTACGTCACCTGGACAAATCCCAATCTCTATAACTCAGATGAAATTACAAGATTGACAAAAACTAATGTTGAACCCTTTGTCCTAATAGGTTCAACCCCCTCACCACACTCAAGAAGAAAAAAAAGATTACAATTGAAATCGCTCACCAACCCGTAGCAATCTCCCTAACCGAAGTTGACGACCCCTCGATTAAATCTTTTCTTCCTTCTGTCTTGGATTGCGAAGTCCTAAGAGCAAAGTACGGAACTTTCTCTTTGATTTCCTGTGGACAAGCACCTCGAATCTTCACTTTTGTGCTGTGTTTTGTGACTCCACCCTCACCCCATATATATAGGATGAGAAAAACCTATTTTAGGTCATAATAGAATTTCTTAAATAGGAAGCCCTCAAATAAGAATCCTACTACACCTAAAATAGTCCATCAATATCATATTTTAGATTATAATATGATCTCTTAAATAGGAAACCCTCAAATAAGAATTCTATTATATCTAAAATAGCCCAGCACTAATTATGGACATCTAAATCAAATAAAATCAAATATTTAATCAGATTTGGACTCCATAAGTATGCTATTACCAAATCCAGACTGGACTCCAACAGTTACGATTTGTTGATATTGTTTCGTAATTACACCTCTCCGTGTGTCCTTCTTAAGTTTCCTAGCAGGCTTGCTTTTAAAAAAATACGATGGAGTTTAAGGAGATTTCAGCCAAAATTTATTAACAATGTGATTGGAAACTTTTGTTGTGAGGGATTTTTTTTTTAAGAGGAACGAAATGGCGGTGTATTTTTTTTCTTTGTTTGGATGAAAAAAAAAAGTATGAGAAAGAAAAATTTGAAATTAATTTTCTTGTTTATGGATAGAGGTATAATTACTATTTAATCATTAGTATTCTCAAATCATTTATTATTATTATTTTTTAGAGGTAGTGGGGTAAAAAATTTCAAAATTCTCTTATCTCTCTCTCCATTTTTCTCCTACTTTTGTAAGAAAAATTTGTTAGTAGGATCCACTTAGTTTTTTTTCCCTCAAATTTTTTTTCTCATTTTTTCCTCTCCTCGTTCCGAATATCATGACTTTTATTTTTCTCACCACTTTTTCTTCCTCCCATCTTTTCCTTCCAAATTGTACCTGAGAGTGGAACAAATATATAAAAAATACATGTAACAAAGTATCATTTTCATAAGTATTTAGTTCTTCTTTTTTATAAGTACATGTAACAAAATGTCTTTTACATAAACATCTAGTTCTATTTTATTTTATTTTATTTTATTAAGTTCATGGAACAAAATGTCATCAACATACTTAAAGGGACAAGAAAAATTCTAAATATGCCCTTCTAAGTGATAGGAATAGGGTCCATCCCATGATGACTAACATGCAACTATAATGCATTACCTTTTTTCATGCAACAAACCTTGTAGAAGAAGGAATAAACCTCGAAGAAAGAATAATGAATCTTGGAAGGAAGAACGAATCTTGTGAGAAGGAAGGACTATCTTTTGGTCTTCTCCATGCAACGAATATGGTGTACCCAATATGCATATCCTCTCTAAAAATAAGAGGAAGATGATGAAGGTTAAGATAAAGAAGAACAACAACACAACTACACACAACTTATAATCCACTTCAAGTGAGCTTGTGTGAGAAAGTGATCCTCAAGTTGTACCAACTTGAGAGAAAATACTTTGTAATCTTTTATTTATTATAGTGAAAACGACGAATAAGGGATGGACAGAGGACATAGGCACAAATTGAGCCGAATCTCGATAAATCTTGTGTGTGTACAAACTTTTTTAATTTTTGGAATATTTAGGCTTTATGTCTCGAATAAGTTATAATATTTGTGTTTGGGTCTCCGTAATAAATACAATTAGTTTTTGGGTCTCGAAAAAGTTAGAATATTTGTGTTTGGGTTCCCATAATAGACATAATTAATGTTTGGGCCTTGCACTAACGGTTGACTGTTAAAACTTAACTAAAAATTAAAAAAGAAAGAAAAATAAAAAATAAAAAATGAATAAATGAATAAAAAATAAAAACGAGAAAACTAAAAATGAAAAAATGAAAAAAAGGGAAAAAAAAAGGAAAAAAAATGACGAAATAAAACGAAAAAATGAAAAAAAAAATGAAAAAACAAAAGAAAAATACTGAAACAAAAAAAAATCTAAAAATAAAAAAGGATAAAACACAAAAAAAACAGAATTTTGTTTTTGTCTAAGCAAAAAAAATGTACCCACATATTCTTAATGGATATAATTTCTATATTTTGTCGGTAAATTATTTATTTGGATATTCGTAATTTTTGAAAATATTTTTTTTTAAACCTAAACCAAAAATGGGAATAGATTTTCCATAATAAATTTGTTCAAAATATTTAGACTTTAGATCTCAATATTTTCGGACAAACTTATTTCCGGAAATTGTGAATACCCGAACAAATTTATTCCCACAATAAATTTATTCCGGTCGTTTTATTTTCTTTTTCTTTTTCTTGATTTTTTTATTCCTTTTTTTTTTTTTTTTACTTTTTTCTGGAAATTGCTGAAATATCCACTTTCGGGGTGGATGTTTATGAAAAACCCACCCGTAGGGTGGGTTTTATAAAATATCCAAAATTACGTATTTTTACATTAAATATTCCAAGATTTTCTTTGGATGTTCTGTATTTACAAAATTACCATTTTGATAATACCATAACTTGTCACGCCCCAGAACCAGAATACTGGAGAGCAGGGGCGGACACAGCCAGCTACGTATATTGAAGTGCACCCCACCTCGCTATACGGTCACGACTGTCTAGATACATGAGGGTTTAACTACAAGCCATCAGTCTATTATGGTCATGAACAAGCCTATTGTCTCAATCTCAAGCAAGTAATAGCAGTTAAAAGATGTTAGAGCATCAAATATACAATAGTAAGGCATCCCATACATTACATATTTGGATGATCATGAAGCTAGTCGTACAAAATGTGAAGACTAGCTAGAGTTTCAGTCATACATGATCAACCCTAGGAATTGTCAATCATGCTACAGCCCATAGGCAGACAGTAAGTAAAGTGCAATCGAGCTAACACATGCTCGTCGGCTAAACGCCTCAAAAGAATATTTTTTACAATAGAGTGGAAGAGCAAAAATAAAACCCACTCGTTGCCAGGGTTACGCCTGGTGGTCACCATCTGGCTGGAAGGTAGGGAGATCCTCTGGAGCTGCTCCGGTATCTGGTCACGCAAAACCAGCTGGGTCAGATCCCAAAAAGAGCAAGTGTCACAAAGGAGGCTTCACTTAAGAACTAAAACCAGCGATTAGCACAAAACATAATAATATAATTAAAACTGGAGATATGGACAATCATGATGATATACGATAAGATAACCATAGGACTATTCAGATAACCAAGTTACAACCCTTAAACCAAATAAGGACCGGGGTTGTAACCCTTCATCTGAACGGAACTTGGTTTTCCACCATTTATCGATAAAGTAAAGCACAAGCAATCAGGTCATGTTACATTCTTGTACAGGATCAGGACAAGACTAGACTAGGCTGGACTCCATCTAATCAATTACGGCTAAGCAATGAGTACGGCTTGATACTTTAACTAACTAGGGTTATCACAGGCCTAGTTACTAGCAAGATGCAATGAGATGTTCCAACAGCCACAAGTCCTGCAGACCATCCAGGCTATCCAGACACAATTAGGGGTTGAGTACATGTGGATACATCGTCCAAGAAACGCATGTACCCTTAAGTAGCTTGAAGGGTGCAACACATGACAGTGTGCTGAAAATGTGCCCTACTCGACGGCATGCTACAAATCCCATGATGGGGCGCCCAGATAACGGGATTGCCTGTAGCTGGGAAATCTCTTCATGACTACTGAATTATTCTAGTTATTAGCCTTAGCCAATTTTAAGTAGGTACCCCTGACCGTGGTACTCAGGGGTCCCTGCCCTAGACATGATGCAAGACAATAGTGGTTCATTTGTACAAGCACAATCGCCCACGGTGTCCAGGCCATTCATTCTTGTCATATCATGCTAGCCGTCGCAACAGCATATCGAAGTATATCATGCTAGGTTTTACTTATCTAGAGTACGCCACGACGGGCCACTATCATGTCATGTTACTTGTCAAGAGTGCACCACGGCGGGTCACTATCATGTGAGTCACATTAACCTATCGTGTTTATGGAACATGTTCAGGATTAACATGGTATAAGCATTCCCATCAAGGACCCAAGTTACACAGAGGGTCATGAGACATAAGCATAAATGTAATAACCAAATAATAAAAAGAGTACAAAGGCCGGGAGAAGAGCCATACGGCAAGCAGCCACGCGGCATGGGTCAACCAAAGCCATGCGGCTCATGCCACCCAAAGCCATGCGGCAAAGAAAATAGGGGCCATGCGACAAGAGGGAACAGGGCCATGCGGCAGTAGATGAGGGTCTCATGCGGCAGGGTGGATGAAGGTCTCATGCGACAGTAGATGAGGGTCATGTGGCAATAGATGAGGGTCATGCGGCAAGGCTGCCAAGCGCCATGCGGCAAGAGGGAACAGGGCCATGCAGCAAGCGATGGGGATCTCATGCGGCAGTAGATAAGGGTCTCATGGGGCTGGGTGGATGAGGGTCATGCGGAAAGGCTGCCAAGAGCCATGCGACAAGAGGGAACAGGGCCATACGGCAAGCGATGGGGGTCTCATGCGGCAGGGCGGATGAGGGTCTCATGCGGCAAGAGGAAACAGGGCCATGCGGCAAGCAGCCACGCGGCAAGGCCTATGCGGCATGCTACCATGCGGCACGCGACCAAAAAAGGGCGATAATACGGCAAGGAGGGGGCCGCATGAAGACTGGAGTGCCTATGCGGCCAAAGAGGAGCCGCAGGGAACCTTGCCGCATGATAAGGCCATACGGCAAGAGGCACTGTTCTTCTTCTCCAACTTTTCCGAGAAGAAGAACCTGGGATGTTGGGGGTTCCCAGACTTTCCAACCTTCAGTCCAAGCCCAAATCTGGACTTCCATAGGTCAAAATAGGGTAGAATGAAATTCTCTACAACATGGAACCATCAAAACTTAAAAATAGTAAAGTTTGATAGATCAAAATCCAAGAAATCCGAAAATGCAATAAACTTAGATCTACATGAAATGAACCATGGAAATTAAAAATGCTAAGTACTAAAGTATCTTAGAATCTCGTGAGGAAGACAATGGAACATCAAAATTTAAGTTCCTCCATGAAGCAAGTTGCACCTGCCTAAGCTCTTGGTAGGTGGAGAGAGTTAATGGAGGAAGAAGAAGAAGTAAATGAGGAGAGAGAAAGGGGTTGGGTTAATATCAACCCCCTCCATCTCAAACCAAACCATGCCAAGCCAAGTCAAATCAAATTGAACCAAACCAATCAAATAAACCAAGTCAAGATTAATCCAAGACTAGGCTAAGCAAAACAAGTCTAACTACGGTCCACCTGATAAATGCCAAAAATCTCGTATACGCATACAAAAATACGTATAACGGGAAACGGAAGTGACAACTCTACCCACCTTAAAAGAATTCCGTCCTCAGAATTTAATCAAGAGGCTAGAGATGTCGGGACAAGCTATATTAATCATAAGCAAGCTACGACTAGCAGTCAATCAAGCAATCATTCATGCAAGCAAGGAATTAAAAGCATAAGGCATAAGGAAGACATTATACTTTAAGAGTCAAACAGGTGTGGATATCGCGATCGGATATCATCCTCATGCTCCCACGTTGACTCACCCAAAGAGTGATAACCCCAAGCAACACGGACTAACGTAATAGTCTTGTTCTTGAATATCTTCTCTCTTCGGTCCAATATGGATACGGGTCTCTCCTTAAACGAAAGGTTGGTGCCAACAACCAATTTCGAATGATCAAGGACATGACTCGGATCAGGGATATACCATCGTAATTGGGATACATGGAAGACATCATGCACCTCAAGTAACGACGGCGGAAGAGCAAGACGATAGGACATATCACCTACTCGCTCCAGAATGTCGAATGGCCCTATATACCTAGGACTAAGCTTTCTCCGTACGCCGAAACGAATGACGCCACGGGTAGGCGAGATCCTAAGGAATACATGGTCTCCGACTGAAAACTCAAGGGGACGTCGATGAGAATCGGCCCAATGGCGCTGGCGATCTTGGACAACTCGAAGATGATATCTGACTTGTCTGACCACCTCGATGAAAAGGCAATGCACAGGGAACCTTGCTGCATGAAAAGGCCATACAGCAAGAGACACTGTTCTTCTTCCCAACTTTTTCGAGAAGAAGAACCTGGGAAGTTGGGGGTTCCCAGACTTTCCAACCTTCAATCCAAGCCCAAATCTGGACTTCCATAGGTCAAAATAGGGTAGAATAAAATTTTCTACAACATGGAACCATCAAAACTTAAAAATAGTAAAGTTTGATAGATCAAAAACCCAAGAAATCCGAAAATATAACAAACTTAGATCTACATGAAATGAACCATGGAAATTAAAAATGCTAAGTACTAAAGTGTCTTAGAATCTCGTGAGAAAGACAATGGAACATCAAAATTTGAGTTCCTCCATGAAGCAAGTTGCACTTGCCTAAGCTCTTGGTAGGTGGAGAGAGTTAATGGAGGAAGAAGAAGAAGTAAATGAAGAAGTGAATGAGAAGAGAGAAAGGGGTTGGGTTATATATCAACCCCCCTCCATCTCAAACCAAACCAAGCCAAGCCAAGTCAAATCAAATTGAACCAAACCAATCAAATAAACTAAGTCAAGATTAAACTAAGACTAGACTAAGAAAAACAAGTCTAACTACGGTCCACCTGATAAATACCAGAAATCTTGTATACGCATACGAAAATACGTATAACGGGAAACGGGAGTGACATAACTACCCCTTCGCGCAAATTTGGTCATATATATGTATTTGAATTCACAAACTTAGATTTAGATTACGATTTTCGTCTTCTTTTTCTTCTTCACGAGAGATATGAATTTCATTGCTCTCATCTTTAGCAGAGATCGCAAAGATCGTTCGTAGTTCACTGTACTTTTTTTCAGTCGAACTCCGATCATCGCTCATCATTATCATCATTTTCGTGGAGAGAGTTAGCATCATAAGAGTTAGCATCGTTTTGAAAGAAGAAAATAAAACCATTAAATCTTTATTCCTGACAAAAAAATTCTAAAAAAAAGGTTTCTGTCAACTGTTCTCCGTCATTTTAACACGGAGAATGGCCATTCTCCGTAATTTTAACACGGAGAATGACCGTTCTCCTGTATTTTAACACGGGAAAAGGTCATTCTCTGTAATTTTAACAACAAAGAATAACTATTCTCCATGATTTTACAACGGAGAATGGCCATTATCCGTCATTTTAATACGGAGAATGACCATTCTCATGCATTTTAACACGAAAAATAGCCATTCTCCGTGATTTTAACACGAAAAATGATAATTCTTCGTTATTTTAACACGGAGAACGACCATTCTCCTACATTTTAACATAAAAAAATGGCCATTCTCCGTCATTTAACACGGAGAATAGCTATTCTCCTACATTTTAACACAGAAAATGGCCATTCTCCGTGATTTTAACACGGAGAATGGCCATTCTCCGTTATTTTAACACGGAGAATGACCATTCTCCTGCATTTTTATACGGAGAATGGCCATTCTTCGTCATTTAACACGGAGAATAACTATTCTCCTGTATTTTAATACGAAAAATGGCCATCTCCGTAATTTTAATACGGAGAATGACAATTCTCTGTTATTTTAACACGGAGAATGACCATTCTTCTGCATTTTAACACGAAAAATAGTCATTCTCCGTCATTTAACACGGAGAATGGCTATTCTCCTGCATTCCATTGCTCTCATCTTCAGCAGAGATGACAAAGATCGTTCGTAGTTCACTATGTTTTTTTTCAATCGACATAGTGTGAAGATTGCGAATGAAGAGTCACTGACGAGTTTTTGAAGTAAGGTTTGAAGATTTTGGAGGAGAAAACCTAGATTCAAAAGTGAGCAGCGTATGGAAGAAGAGGAAGAATCGAAACTTTTTTTTTGAAAAGTAGATTTCGTGGGTGTTTTCAATAAATTAGATGGGCAAAAAGGTCATTACGCACCATTTTATATATTTATCGCTAATTCTGAACACGCGATAAAATATTATTTTGCGGTGGATTTTTCACAAAACTTTGACGATTTTTGAACATTTGATAAAGAAGGTATCAAAATTTGGATACCTCCTTTTATATTAAAGTTTTATCCGTTACTAAATAAATAAACCCAAATGTAAGTTCATTGAAATAAACATGTAACATATGTAGCAATACTTGAATCCAACACAATCTAGTAAGATTGGTTTGGGATTACATATCATGGTTGCATGTGCTTGTTTTACTAAAAAAAAATAGTCCAGAGATTTCTTGGTAGCGAACAATTTACTATTGCTACTTTAGAAGTCAATTAAAATTTGGAATAACTTCTATAAGTAGATAAGAGATTGATGTGAAAAGTTGTTGCTTTAAGGCCTCGTTTGGTTCACGAAATCTTCGGGTTGGAAAAAAAGTGATTATTTTTCTATGTTTTGGTGTCAAAGGAAATGAGAAGGAAAAAAAGTGATTTACAATGGAAGGAAATTTAGGAGGGAAAGTGATTCCATCCATCCAAGTAAGGAATCACTTTTCCACATTGAAGTAATCACTTTCATTTCCAAATTCTTTGACATTAAGGAAAAATTTATGAAATGCCCAAAAATTGCAAAAGTTTTATGTAAAATCCACCACAAAATAACATTTCATCGCGTGCCCAGAATTATCGATTAATATATAAAAGCGGGTTCCGAATGACCTTTTTGCCCTTACTTCTAATTTATTACAAAAAAAACCCGAACCCTGCTATTCAAAAACAAAAAGCAAAAAAAATGTTTCGTACTCTCTCTTCTTCGATAAGCCGATCAGTTTCTCCTCCAAAATCTAGGGTTTCTCCTCCAAAAATCTTCAAACGTTCCTCCAAAATCTAGGGTTTCTCCTCCAAAAATCTTCAAACGTTCCTCTCATTCGAGATATTCGCACAATGTCGTCACCATCGAAAACATTATCAAATCAAGTAGAAGATTATCCAAAAGGGAGTGACGGAGAATCATCATCAAATCCAAAAAAGAATGACGGAGGATCAAAGAAACGGATAACTAAAAAACTTACATATAAGAAGAAGAAGCCTGCTACGCAAAAAGAAGGTATAACTTTAACTTATTTTTATGATTCTGTATAAAACACAGAGAATGGCATTCTCCGTGTTAAATTCCACTAAGAATGGTCTTGATCATTCTCCGTTTAAAACAAAGAGAATGACATTCTCCGTGTAATTTAAAACAAAAAATGACATTCTTCCTCTAAATTAACACGGATAATGACATTCTTCGTGTAATTTAAAACGGAGAATGACATTCTCCGGGTAATTTAAAACGGAGAATGACATTCTCCGTTTTAAATTACACGAAGAATGTCATTCTGTTTTAAATCGACACGGAGAATGTGCTCCCTGTAAATTTAACACACAGAATGGTCATTCTCCGTGTAATTTAAAATGAAGAATATCATTCTCTGTGACACTTAACACGGATAATGTCATTCTCTATGTAATTTAACACATAATGACATTCTCCCTGTAAATTAACACGGAGAATATCATTCTCCGTGTAAATTAAAACGAAAATATTGTTCTCCGTTTTAAATTACACGGAGAATGTCATTCTCCGTTTTAAATTGACACTGAGAATGTCATTCTCCCTGTAAATTTAACACACAGAATGACATTCTCCGTGTAAATTAATATGGAGAATGGCATTCTTCGTTTGAATTAACACGGAGAACGTTATTTTTTATTTTAAATTACACGGAAAATGTCATTCTCCGTTTTAAATTACATAGAGAATGTCATTCTCCATGTAAAAACACAGAGAATGGTCTTTCCCAATGTTACTTAACGCGAAGAATGTCATTCTCTAGTGTTATACGCATGTGAAAAGTTTTTCTCCGTATCAGTTAAAACGGAGAATGACCATTCCCAGTATAATTTAAAACGGAGAATGTCATTCTCCGTGTAAATTAACACGGAGAATGTCATTCTTCGTTTTAAATTACATGGAGAATGTCATTCTCCGTGTAAAGACACAGAGAATGGTCTTTCCCAATGTTACTTAACACGAAGAATGACATTCTCTAGTGTTATACGCATGTGAAT
The DNA here is from genome assembly GCA_029216955.1 of Iris pallida. Taxonomy (NCBI): domain Eukaryota; kingdom Viridiplantae; phylum Streptophyta; class Magnoliopsida; order Asparagales; family Iridaceae; genus Iris; species Iris pallida. Next base: position 211,858 of record JANAVB010003000.1, read on the forward strand.
AGTTATTCTCCGTATCAGAGAATGACCATTCCCAGTGTAAATTAACACGGAGAATGTCATTCTCCGTGTAAATTAACACGGAGAATGACCATTCCTAGTGTAAATTAAAACGGAATGTTGTTCTCCGTTTTAAATTACACGGAGAATGTCATTCTCCGTTTTAAATCGACACGGAGAATGTCATTCTCCCTGTAAATTTAACACACAGAATGATATTCTCCGTGTAAATTAATACGGAGAATGGCATTCTCCGTTTGAATTAACACGGAGAACGTCATTTTTCGTTTTAAATTACACGTAAAATGTTATTCTCCGTTTTAAATTATATGGAGAATGTCATTCTCCATGTAAAGACACGGAGAATGGTCTTTCCCAATGTTACTTAACATGAAGAATGTCATTCTCTAGTGTTATACGCATGTGAATGGTCATTCTCCGTGTCAGTTAAAACGGAGAATGACCATTCCCGGTGTAAATTAAAACGGAGAATGTCATTCTTCGTGTAAATTAACATGGAAAATGACCATTCTCCGTGTAAATTAACACGAAGAATGTCATTCTCTATTTAATTTTAAACGAAGAATGCCATTCTCCATTTAAAAGTAAACGAAGAATGATCATTTTTCTTCTTATATCAATGGATAATAGTTAACAGAAACCTAATTTAATGTTTATGTTTTTTTTTGTAGCAAAAAGCACTGTCAGGAATAAGGATTCTAGACTTTTTTGTGCTACTTTCAAAACAACGATAGATCTTATGGAGGTTGTCACTATAAATGGTGGCTATTTATCCGTGCCAGCTATTGAATCTTTAAAGAATACCGGTTTCTAGAATTTAATCGAAGTATTCTACAAAAGCAGAGTTGAGACAAAAGAATTGGTGAAGGCAACAGAAGGTCTTGAGAACTTGATAGGAACCTACATGGAAGACAAAGATGGTGTGGGTTACTTTCAGTTGAGCAACACTGTCCGAATCGTGCCAAGCGTCGATGATGTGGCAACCATCTTCGATCTACCGCTTAGGAAAGAAAGCGAGACTGATTTTAATTGCAAAAAATTGATAATAGAGATACAAAAACAGCCACCACCACCAGGATCTTATAGCCTATGTATAACGCATTTATCAAGGTTGCTGGCTAATTCCAAGGGCGACAACCAAAAGTCAGTAACCAGGAAGTGAAAGATAAGTTCTTCCAATTATTAGAGCGGCTTCGTAGCGGAGATAAGACTGATAATCCAGATGATTTGGCCAAGCTGTTGATCTTCCACTTGTGCCAAACTGTATTCTTCATAAAATCTGGCGGTTCAAGTTTGCCGTACAAATTCTTCGTCTTAGTGGACAGCATAGAAGTTATCAACAGCATATGCTGGCCAAGGTTAATATTAGAATATGTCATGGATAGCATAAAGAAGAGTACAAGTAAATGTATAGAAGGGGATTACTCCGATGTTTACTCCAAAATGGAAGGTTGCACAATATACTTCCTATATTGGTTTGCAGAATATACTACCCTTGTGGAAAGGAAGTTTGACTCAATTCCAGATTACCCAAGATTTTTCACATAGGATGGGTACAGAATCTCAACCTTCCTCAAGACCGAATACCCCCTGGAAATCAATTCTCCGTACATATTCGAAAACTTGGTCATATCTGTTGGGCAAGAAGGAGGACACCTGGAAGGTGAGCAACCACTACAAGAAGAAGTTCCACAAGAGGGAAGGGGAGAGACAGGGGAAGAAGGGATACTTGGGTCTGAGGTTGCTGCCGAACAAGTCGAAATCAACGACACGATGGGTGGCTTGGCACAGGAATTGGAGGAATTGAGAAGGCAGAATTCTGATATTCTGGCGCAGAACGAGAAGCTCCTTGAAAAGATTAAAGAGCTAGAGGCACAACTCCATGTAGTCAACGCTGATATGGAGAGCTCGGCGCATGAATTGGAGGAAATCAAAAGACAGAATTCTGATCTGCTTGTACAGAACTGTGGACTCACAAAAAAGCTTAAAGTACTAAACGTACAAGAAGCTCATCAACGTGCAATCGACAACACGATGGAGGGTTCAGTGAAGCAATTGGAACATTTGAGATCACATAACTTTGAACTTTTTGCTGATAATTCACAGCTCAACGACAGAGTTAAAGAGCTAAATGCACAAGGTAAAATCTTCTCTTTTTAAATTTGTGATAACTTTCCATGTTTTATTGCAGTAAAATAACCATTCTCCTTGTTATGTTGCAGGAGAATTGTCATTCTCCGTGATATAGTTACGGAGAATGGTCACCCCCAGGTGTTTTAATACTGGGTTTGGTGGCCCATGCAGGTCAGCGTTAAATCACTTCGGTTACGTCACTGTACCGTCGTGAGCCTGCGAATAGGATTAGACTCTTAGGATCTCATCTACGTGTCTTGACTCATATTGATCTAAATCCTTGATTTTCATTGAACCTTGACTTGTATCCTGCTTGAAATCTTCATACCGTTTAATGTTTTCTTTTGTTACAGTAAATGGATTCCCAAGATAGGAACAACGCTTCCCTGAACACCCTACCGGCTACAGGAGGATTCTTCACTTACATGACCCCGACGGCGCAGGGAGGCCAACTTACTCATCAGAAGGACCCGGCTCAACCGCAACACCCGAGATTCCGCAGAGACGACAATCCACCACATGCACAAGTTCCGTATCCAGCACATATCATGCACCCTGCACCCACGATGTATCCAGCTCCCACCATGCATCCATCTCCAGCGATGTATCCAGCACCCGCCGCATACCCAGCACATATTCTGCCTCAGCCACCTACACTGGACAACGTTGCTCTCCTCAGAATCTTTCAGCAGCTCATCACTTCCCAGACGCGGCAGGCCGACGTCTTCTGCAATACCTTGAGAGAGGCTCTCCAGACTAGAGACGCTCCACGACCGCACCCTAGAACCTCCAAGAATTTCATGGACCTTAGGCCCAGGAAATTCAAGGGGACGGAAGGGATTCTCTACGCGGACGAGTGGTTAGAGAACGTGGATCGAATTCTTCGGATGACTCGAGTTCCTGAAGACCTGAAGATCGAGTCAGCTAGCATGCAGCTTTACGACATCGCCCGTACGTGGTATCGAGACGATCCCCGATTTACCGTACCAGACGTGACTTAGGAGGAGTTCAAGGAGCTGTTCAAGACGAAGTTCTATTCTGAAGCAGCCCGCGAAGAGTTGGAGAACGAGTTCGAGAGCCTGGAGCAGGGTAACCTCTCTGTCGACGAGTACACCATCGAGTTCTCCCGCCTCAGTCGCTGTCACGCCCCAGAACCAGAATACTGGAGAGCGGGGCCGTACATAGCCAGCTACGTATATTGAAGTGCAACCCACCTCGCTATACGGTCACGGCTGTCTAGATACATGAGGGTTTAACTACAAGCCAACAGTCTCTTAAGGTCATGAACAATCCTAGTGTCTCAATCACAAGCAAGTAAGTAAGTGTTACAAGATGTAAGATCACCAAATATACAATAGTAAGGCGTCCCAAACATTACATATTCAGCTGATCATGAAGCTAGTCGTTACAAAATGTCAGGACTAGCAAGAGTTTAGTCATACATGATCAACCCTAGGATCTGTCAATCATGTTACAGCCCGTAGGCAGACAGTAAATAAGGTACAATACAAGCTAACACGTGCTCGCCGGCTAAACGCCTCAAAAGAATAATTTTACAATAAAGTGGGAGGACAAAAAGAAACCCACTCGTTGCCAGGGTTACGCCTGGTGGTCACCATCTGGCTGGAAGACAGATGGATCCTCTGGTGCTGCTCCGATATCTGGCCACACAAAACCAGCTGGGTCAAACCCCAGAAAGAGCAAGTACCACAAAGGAGGCTTCACTTAGGAACTAAAACCAGTCTATCACAATAGAATATTAAAGATAGTAAATAAAGAACTGATAGTAATAGAGATAACAACAGTAAACTGAGTACGAAGAAACCATTCAAGTAGCCAGGTCACAACCCTTAAACCAAACAAGGACTGGGATTGTAACCCTTCACCTGAATAGAAACTCGTCTCAAATACTATTGGTATAGTGGAGACAATAAACGAAGAGAGGACACAGAACTGCTCCGGGAGCCAGGTTACAATCCTTAAACCAAATAAGGACCACGGTTGTAATCCTTCGCCTGAACAGAACTGGACCCCTGATCTTTATTGCTAAGGCCAGTATAAATAATCATGGTATTGAAATAAGGTAAAAGAACATGACGAGCATGGCATGGGGTTGCAATAAGACAATAAACGAAGAGAGGACACAGAACTGCTCCGGGAGCCAGGTTACAACCCTTAAACCAAACAAGGACCGGGGTTGTAACCCTTCGCCTGAACAGAACTGGACCCCTGATCGTTATTGTTAAGGCAAGCATCAATAATCATGTCATGTCCCAATCTTGCACAGGATCAGGATAAGACTAAGCTGGAATAAACTTCATCCAATCAATCACGGCCAATCAAGAGTACGGCTTGATACTTTTAACTAACTAGGGTTATCACAGCCTAGTTACTAGCAAGATGCAATAAGATTATCCCAACAGCCGCAAGCCCTGCAGACCATCCGGTTATCCGAGTCGAATGTCTGTTTATAAAGGGTGCACCACATGACTGTGTGCTGGAAATGTGCCCTACTCATCGGTAGGCTACAATTCCACTTAATGCGCCCAGATAACGGGATTGCCTGTAGCTGGAAATCTCTTCATGACTAATGAATCATTCTAGTTAATTAGCCTTAGTCAATTTCAGTAGGCACCCCTGACCGTGGTACTCAGGAATCCCCATCCTAGACATGATGCAAGACAGTATCAATTTATTTGTACAAATACAATCGCCCACGGTGTCCAGGTCTTTCATACTTGTCATGCCGTGCTAGCTGTCGTAACAGCATATCGAGGTGTATCATGTCAGGGTTACTTATCAAGAGTGCGCCATGACGGGCCACTATCGTGTTCTATCCTTACAATATTATAAATGAGAAAAGTTGCATAAATAGTTAATAACATATTCTGGAAGCCAAGAAAAAGATCTACAATTTTTATGTTGGGAGTTGGAAAAAATTCGGGCCATAAATCAGCCAAATAGGGCAAGAAAAACAACCAAATTAAACACTATACGACCAAGGGTGAATTGGGGGCTCATGCGGCAGTAGATGGGTACTCATCTATGCGTCTGAGTAGATGGGTACTCATCTATTCGGCTGAGTAGATGGGTACTCATCTATGCGGCTGAGTACATGGGTACCCATGCGGCTAAGTCAATAAATCTCATGCGGTTGGGTAAGTGGGTACCCATCTATGCGGCTAAGTAAGTGGGAACCCATGCGGCTGAGCAAGTAAATCTCATGCGGCTGGGTAAGTGGGTACCCATCTATGCGGCTAAGTAAGTGGGTACCCATGTGGCTGAGCAAGTAAATCTCATGCGGCTGGGTAAGTGGGTACCCATCTATGCGGCTAAGTAAGTGGGTACCCATGCGGCTGAGCAAGTAAATCTCATGCGACTGGATAAGTGGGTACCCATCTATGCGGCTAAGTAAGTCGGTACCCATGCGGCTGAGCAAGTAAATCTCATGCGGCTGGGTAAGTGGGTACCCATCTATTCGGCTGAGTAAGTGGGTACCCATGCGGCTGAGCAAGTAAATCTCATACGGCTGGGTAAGTGGGTACCCATCTTCTCAGAAAGTCTGAGAAGGATGGCCATGGAACCCATAGCTTCCAAGCTCCATAAAACCTTCATCGTAAGCCTAAATTTGGACTTCCATAGGTCAAAATGGGGTAGAACGAAATTCTCTACAACATAGAACCATCAAAACTTAGAAATAATAAAGTTAAATAGATCAAAACCCAAGAAATCCAAAAATACTATAATCTTAGATCTAGAAGAATTTAGCCATGGAAATTGAAAATGCCAAGCACTAAAGTGTCTTAGAATGCTGTGAAGAAGAGAATAGAACAATAAAATTTATGTTCCTCCATGAAGCAAGATGCACTTGCCTAAGCTCTATCTCTTTCACTCTTCTGGTGGTTGAAGAAGTAATGGTGGGAGAAGAAGAAGTAAATGAAGAGAGAGAATTAAAGGAATGGGTTAATAAAGGATGATGGTGGTGGTAGGTAGGGGTTCTCCCCTTGGTTCATGATGAACCAAGGCAACCCAAGTCTAGCCAAACCAACCCAAAATAAACCGGGCCAAGCTAAGAGATATGCAATACAAGAACAAATACGTACACGTATTCCAAGATACGTAATACGAACTACAGGCATTACAACTCTACCCTTCTTAAAAGAATTCCGTCCTCGGAATTTAATCAAGAGGCTAGAGTGGCAAGAACAAGCTATACTAATCACAAGCAAGTTATAACTAGACAAACAATCAATCATGCAAGCAAGAAATCGATGGCATGAGGCATAAGATAGACATTATACCTCATGAGTCAAACAGGTCGGGATATCGCGATCGGATGTCATCCTCACGCTCTCACGTTGACTCACCCAAAGAGTGATGACCCCAAGCAACTCGGACTAACTTGATAGTCTTGTTCTTGAGTGTCTTCTCTCTTCGGTCTAATATAGACACGGGCCTCTCCTCATACGAAAGGTTGGTACCAACAACCAATTCCGAATGATCTAGGATGTGGCTCGGGTCCGGGATATACAGTCGTAATTGGGATATATGGAACACGTCATGCACCTCGCTTAGCGACGACGGAAGAGCGAGACTATAGGACACATCTCCTACTCGCTCCAGAATGTCAAACGGTCCTATATACCTAGGACTAAGCTTGCCCCGTACACCGAAACGAATGACGCCACGGGTAGGCGGGATCCTAAGGAATACATGGTCGCCGACAGAAAATTCAAGGGGTCGCCGATGAGAATCGGCCCAATGATGCTGGCGATCTTGTGCAACTCGAAGATGATCTCGGACTCTCCTAACCACTTCAACTGTCTGGGCAATTATTTCTGGACCGAGCATCTGTCTCTCTCCAACATCATCCCAGGCTAGCGGAGATCTGCACTTCCTACCATACAGTGCCTCGAACGGTGCCATCTGGATACTGGCCTGGAAACTGTTATTGTACGAGAATTCTACCAGGTGCAAGTGATCTTCCCATAAACCACCGAAGTCAAGTGTACAAGACCGCAACATGTCTTCAAGAGTCTGGATCGTGCGTTCCGACTGGCCATCTGTCTGCGGATGATACGCTGAACTGAACTGGAGATGAGTCCCCAAACTCTCTTGTAAGCTACGCCAAAAGTGCGACGTGAATCTTGAATCTCGGTCCGAGGTGATACTGACTGGCACACCGTGCAATCTAATAATCTGCCGAAGATACATCTCCGCTAGCTGAGCCGTCGACTGACCTATTCTGAACGGAAGAAAGTGAGCCACCTTCGTGAGCCAATCAACTATAACCCAGATAGCATCTCTACCAGCTGGGGATCTAGGCAATCCGGTCACAAAATCCATGGTTACATGCTCCCACTTCCATTCTGGGATCGGCAAGGGCTGAAGAAGTCCAGCCGGCCTCTGATGTTCAGCTTTAACTTGTTGGCAAACCAAACACTGAGAGACAAACTGAGCTATCTTCCTCTTCATGCCATTCTACCAAAAGTGCTGGCGGATATCACGGTACATCTTCGTGCCACCAGGATGGATGGAATACTGCGAACTGTGAGCCTCTGTCATGATCTCCTGTCTGATATCTCCACTGGGTACACAAAGACGCTTACCATGTCGAAGTGTACCATCTTCATGAATGCATAACTCTGGTCTTCGTCCTGCCTTACACTCTGCTCTGAGTCGCTGAAGCTTGGAATCTGCTGACTGCGCCATCCGGATCCTCTCGACTATAGTGGATTGAACTTGCATGCTGGCCATCAATGCCACACTGGAAGGGAGGACAACTTCTATTCCCATCTTCTGAAGATCGGCTAACAGCTCTGGTTGCGCTGTTAGGAAATAAACTCCGGCTCTCTTGCTCAATGCATCTGCAACAACGTTGGCCTTCCCAGGATGATACTGCATGTTGACATCATAATCCACAAGTAGTTCTAGCCATCTTCTCTGACGCATATTGAGATCCTTCTGGGTGAAAACATACTTCAGGCTCTTGTGGTCGGTGAAAATCTCCACCCTATCTCCATACAGGTAGTGTCTCCACAACTTAAGTGCAAACACTACAGCTGCCAGCTCTAAGTCATGGGTTGGGTAATTCCTCTCATGATCACGAAGTTGTCGTAATGCATAAGCTATTACCTTTCCATACTGCATCAGAACACATCCTAAGCCTCTGCCTGAAGCATCACAATATACTGAGAATCCTCCGGTTCCATCTGGAAACGTGAGAATAGGAGCCGTCATCAAGCCTCGCTTCAACTTCTCAAAAGAATCCTGGCACTCTGCTGTCCAAGCAAACTGCACATCCTTACGGGTCAACTGGGTCAATGGCACTGAGATTCGAGCAAAGTCTGAAATAAATTGCCGGTAGTAACCGGCCAATCCAAGAAAACTGTGAACTTCTGCAACTGTGCTGGGCACCGGCCACGATTCAATGGCCATAATCTTCTGGAGATCTACTTCAACTCCTCCTCGGGTGATGATATGACCCAAGTACGAAATATGATCGAGCCAGAACTCACATTTACTAAACTTGGCATACAACTGGTGCTCTCGAAGAATCTGGAGGACAATTCTGAGATGTTGCTCATGCTCCGCCTCACTCTTGCTGTAGACCAGGATGTCGTCTAGGAACATAATCACGAACTGATCCAAATAAGGCATGAAGATGCAATTCATGAGGTCCATGAATACAGCCGGCGTATTGGTTGCTCCAAATGGCATAACAAGGAACTCCCAATGTCCATACCGGGATCTAAAAGCTGTCTTTGGGATGTCCTGCTCTCTGACTCTGATCTGATGGTACCCTGATCACAAGTCGATCTTTGAGAACACTGCTGCCCCTTGGAGTTGATCAAACAAGTCATCTATCCTCGGAAGAGGATATCTGTTCTTGATTGTCACTGAGTTCAAGGTACGATAATCTACACATAACCTGGACGTACCATCTTTCTTTTTCACAAGAAGCATCGGGGCTCCCCAAGGCGATCCACTAGCACAAATGAATCCCTTGGTTCTGAGTTCTTCAATCATCTTGTACAATATCTCTAGCTCTGACGGCGCCATCCTGTAGACTCTCTCCGACACTGGAGCTGTCCCAGGAATCAAGTCTATGGTGAACTCGATATCTCGCTCTGGCGGCATACCTGAAAGCTCTTCTGGGAACTCATCCACTATTCGGGGTAACTGTACTGCTGCTACTGCCATCCGCAATACTGGAGTAGAAGGTTCAACTTCGCCTCGGGAGAAGGAAAACTCCGGCTCGCCTGGAATGCTAAAAACAACCCTGCCAATGTGGCAGTCTATCCTAGCATACTGGTCCCTCAACCAATCCATCCCTAAGACCACATCATAATCGGCCATCGGGAACTCTATTAATCTAGCGGAGAATTCTCTACCGCTAACTATGATCCGACACGAGGAAAATACCCTATCTACACCCACAAGTCCGTTACCAGTAAGTATATTGAGCCTTACTGATAATGACTCGGGCTCCAGTCCTACCCGTATCGCGAATCGTGTAGACATAAATGAATGCGAGGCACCAGAATCAAATAATACTGAAGCTGGAAAGGTGTTGACGAGAATAGTACCTGCCACCACCTCACCTGGTGCTATTCCTTTCTCTCCCATGGTCAAAGCCAGCACTTGACCATATCCTCTGGGTGCGGGTCCCCTCTGCTGAAAATTCCTTTGCCTACTCTGGATCAGGGCTTTGGCTTGGGCATACTGCTGCGGTCTCTGCTGCTGGAACGCCTGGGCCTGCGTTGGCAACGTCCTCGAGAACGGGTACTGCAGCTGCTGCTGCTGCTGGACTGGTACTGGTCCTCTCACCGAAGGACTAGTGAGGACTGAGGATGAACTCCCCCTGTTCGGGTAGTTCCCAATCCTGTGGTCTGGGGCACCACAAGCCAAGCACAAACCCTGTGCTCTGCGACACTCGGACACCTCATGCCCTGGCTTCCCGCAGTGTGAACATCCTACTACGGAAGACTGCTTCTGCTTCTGCTACTGAGGGTGCATCGGGGCTGAATGCTGAACCGACGTCACTGAGGTCGTCCACCTCGGGGCTCCAATGGTCAAAGCCCTGGCTGCCGGGGCTGGTGCTGATGACTGATTCATCTGACCGTGAGATCGCTTCCGACCTCCGGTCCTATCCACGATCCTCTGGAAGGTGTACTCATGCCTCCTAGCTGCTCTCAAGACTGCATCAAAAGTCTGATGCTCAAACTGTTCAACTGCCAATAGAATCTCCAGGTGAAGCCCTTGCTAGAATCGCTGGGCTCTATCATATTCGGTTGCCACCAAGGTGGGAGCAAACCGACTGAGTCTGGAAAACTCGGCCGCATATGCATCGACTGTCCTGTCCATCTGCTTCAGATTGGTGAACCTCGTCTGTAGATCATACCGAGCTACAGCATTAAAATACTTGGTCTGGAATCTCTCTCTGAATACTGCCCATGAAATAGGGGCCACTAATCCTTCGGCCTGTGCTGCCCACCAGCTACGGGCAAGATCTAGTAACTGCAGGCGTACCACGGCCACCTTCTCGATCTCGGGGGTCCTGGCTGCTTCTAGAATCACCTCGGTGTCCTGAAGCCAAGCATCTGCTGCGATAGCATCTTCACTACCATCAAAGAATGGAGGGTTCAGGCGCTTGAAGCTGTTGGCCGCGCTATTACCCTGATGACCGCCTCTGGTCAAAGCATCTGCCACCGCCTGGTACAAGGCATCTCCGCGACGATCCTGGGAATCTAATAGGGATCTGATGATACCCACTAAAGTGCCATCATCAGACTCTGCAGGCTGGACAGGCTGAACTGGTGGTTCTCCTTCGGTAGGCATGACTCTGGAGGCTACTCCCGAATGCTGGGCTTGATCTCCAGGTTGCTGCTGGTCCGCTGGAGGTGCTCTACCTTGCTGATCGGCAGGTCCAGGAATAATGCCGCTGAAGAAGACGACATAGGGAACAATAAGGAAGGACCAGGACAGATCAACGATACAAGCATGTGATCAGGTCAAGATTACAGAGATTCAGAAGATACGAGCAGAGATCAAGGGCAAATACTGATTGAGACATCTATTCGGTAAACCCTCACATATCTTGATTTACAAGACCTGCATGGGCCACCACTTAAACCATGTCACGCCCCAGAACCAGAATACTGGAGAGCGGGGGCGTACATAGCCAGCTACGTATATTGAAGTGCAACCCACCTCGCTATACGGTCACGGCTGTCTAGATACATGAGGGTTTAACTACAAGCCAACAGTCTCTTAAGGTCATGAACAATCCTAGTGTCTCAATCACAAGCAAGTAAGTAAGTGTTATAAGATGTAAGATCACCAAATATACAATAGTAAGGCATCCCAAACATTACATATTCAGCTGATCATGAAGCTAGTCGTTACAAAATATTAGGACTAGCAAGAGTTTAGTCATACATGATCAACCCTAGGATCTGTCAATCATGTTACAGCCCGTAGGCAGACAGTAAATAAGGTACAATACGAGCTAACACATGCTCGCCGGCTAAACGCCTCAAAAGAATAATTTTACAATAAAGTGGGAGGACAAAAAGAAACCCACTCGTTGCCAGGGTTACGCCTGGTGGTCACCATCTGGCTGGAAGACAGGTGGATCCTCTGGTGCTGCTCCGATATCTGGCCACACAAAACCAGCTGGGTCAAACCCCAGAAAGAGCAAGTGCCACAAAGGAGGCTTCACTTAGGAACTAAAACCAGTTTATCATAATAGAATATTAAAGATAGTAAATAAAGAACTGATAGTAATAGAGATAACAACAGTAAACTGAGTACGAAGAAACCATTCAAGTAGCCAGGTCACAACCCTTAAACCAAACAAGGACCGGGATTGTAACCCTTTACCTGAATAGAAACTCGTCTCAAATACTATTGGTATAGTGGAGACAATAAACGAAGAGAGGACACAGAACTGCTCCGGGAGCCAGGTTACAACCCTTAAACCAAACAAGGACCGGGGTTGTAACCCTTCGCCTGAACAGAACTGGACCCCTGATCTTTATTGCTAAGGCCAGTATAAATAATCATGGTATTGAAATAAGGTAAAAGAACATGACGAGCATGGCATGGGGTTGCAATAAGACAATAAACGAAAAGAGGACACAGAACTGCTCCGGGAGCCAGGTTACAACCCTTAAACCAAACAAGGACCGGGGTTGTAACCCTTCATCTGAACAGAACTGGACCCCTGATCGTTATTGTTAAGGCAAGTATCAATAATCATGTCATGTCCCAATCTTGCACAGGATCAGGATAAGACTAAGCTGGAATAAACTTTATCCAATCAATTACGGCCAATCAAGAGTACGGCTTGATACTTTTAACTAACTAGGGTTATCACAGCCTAGTTACTAGCAAGATGCAGTGAGATTATCCCAACAGCCACAAGCCCTGCAGACCATCCGGTTATCCGAGTCGAATGTCTGTTTATAAAGGGTGCACCACATGACTGTGTGCTGGAAATGTGCCCTACTCATCGGTAGGCTACAATTCCACTTAATGCGCCCAGATAACGGGATTGCCTGTAGCTGGAAATCTCTTCATGACTAATGAATCATTCTAGTTAATTAGCCTTAGTCAATTTCAGTAGGCACCCCTGACCGTGGTACTCAGGGATCCCCATCCTAGACATGATGCAAGACAGTATCAATTTATTTGTACAAACACAATCGCCCACGGTGTCCAGGTCTTTCATACTTGTCATGCCGTGCTAGCTGTCGTAACAGCATATCGAGGTGCATCATGTCAGGGTTACTTATCAAGAGTGCGCCATGACGGGCCACTATCGTGTTCTATCCTTACAACATTATAAATGAGAAAAGTTGCATAAATAGTTAATAACATATTCTGGAAGCCAAGGAAAAGATCTACAATTTTCATGTTGGGAGTTGGAAAAAATTCGGGCCATAAATCAGCCAAATAGGGCAAGAAAAACAACCAAATTAAACACTATACGACCAAGGGTGAATTGGGAGCTCATGCGGCAGTAGATGGGTACTCATCTATGCGTCTGAGTAGATGGGTACTCATCTATTCGGCTGAGTAGATGGGTACTCATCTATGCGGCTGAGTAGATGGGTACCCATGCGGCTAAGTCAATAAATCTCATGCGGTTGGGTAAGTGGGTACCCATCTATGCGGCTAAGTAAGTGGGTACCCATGCGACTGAGCAAGTAAATCTCATGCGGCTGGGTAAGTGAGTACCCATCTATGCGGCTAAGTAAGTGGGTACCCATGCGGCTGAGCAAGTAAATCTCATGCGGCTGGGTAAGTGGGTACCCATCTATGCGGCTAAGTAAGTGGGTACCCATGCGGCTGAGCAAGTAAATCTCATGCGGCTGGGTAAGTGGGTACCCATGCGGCTGAGCAAGTAAATCTCATGCGGCTGGGTAAGTGGGTACCCATCTATGCGGCTAAGTAAGTGGGTACCCATGCGGCTGAGCAAGTAAATCTCATGCGGCTGGGTAAGTGGGTACCCATCTATTCGGCTGAGTAAGTGGGTACCCATGCGGCTGAGCAAGTAAATCTCATACGGCTGGGTAAGTGGGTATCCATCTTCTCAGAAAGTCTGAGAAGGGTGGCCATGGAACCCATAGCTTCCAAGCTCCATAAAACCTTCATCGTAAGCCTAAATTTGGACTTCCATAGGTCAAAATAGGGTAGAACGAAATTCTCTACAACATGGAACCATCAAAACTTAGAAATAATAAAGTTAAATAGATCAAAACCCAAGAAATCCGAAAATACTATAATCTTAGATCTAGAAGAATTTAGCCATGGAAATTGAAAATGCCAAGCACTAAAGTGTCTTAGAATGCTGTGAAGAAGAGAATAGAATAATAAAATTTATGTTCCTCCATGAAGCAAGATGCACTTGCCTAAGCTCTATCTCTCTCACTCTCCTGGTGGTTGAAGAAGTAATGGTGGGAGAAGAAGAAGTAAATGAACAGAGAGAATTAAAGGAATGGGTTAATAAAGGATGATGGTGGTGGTAGGTAGGGGTTCTCCCCTTGGTTCATGATGAACCAAGGCAACCCAAGTCTAGCCGAACCAACCCAAAATAAATTGGGCCAAGCTAAGAGATATGCAATACAAGAACAAATACGTACACGTATTCCAAGATACGTAATACGAACTACAGGCATTACAGTCGCTTCGCAGATGCCTTGACCCCTACAGCCAAAGACAAGAAGTTCACAAAAGGACTTTCATATGAATTTCACATAGCCATCGCCACCAGCTAGGCCACAACTTACGAAAGAATCTTGAAGGTCGCACAGGCGGTAGAGACAGAATTGAAGCGTAAGAGAAAGAGAGACAGATACGCACATGGAGGAGGCAGCAGCCAATCAGGATCAGCAAAGCGATCCAATGTCCCAGAGAAGAACGCAGCACAACAGTATCAACAGCAGCCCCATATCAAGTGCAAGACGTTTCTACCTGCCAGTATTGCATGAAGAAGGGCCACATCCAAGAACAGTGCTGCAAATGGTTAGGGTTGTGTTGGATTTGTGGTTCCAAACGACACATATCTCGATTTTGTCCGAAGAGAAACATGACTGCCCTACCACCACCAACCGCCCGAGGAGGACAAGCTTATGTCACGATCATGGAGAACCCGGCGACACCACAAGGAGGAGCTGACGGAAGTTCATAATAGATTATAGTAATAGTACCTTCGAGAGTCCTATATTAGATTTTGTGAGAACTTGAAAATATTTTAGTAGCAGCAAGTTTTGACTATTCATTACGGTAGATCATAGCTTTATTTGAATTTCGAGGACGAAATTATTTTAAGGAGGGTAGATTTGTGAGTCCTTGACCCGAAATCCCCATTTTATGGGATTAGTATCTTGCTTATTTATTATTTAATGCATAGATATATTTAAGTAATCACTTATATATGTGTAATTCATATATTATTAAAGCTTAGTAATAAAAAGGGGAAGGGAAAGGGGTCTTTTTACAAAATTCTGAGATATAGGAGGCTGATTTTGCAAAACCTATGTTTTAAGCCATAAGCTTTAAACGGTTAACCTATTTTGATTCAAATCTCCAATTAAGAAGAGTGATAGTCTCAATCCTTGTCCAAAATCCCCTTTGAATTTAGTTTACCTCTATCCGATTCCCCTATTAGCCGACCCAAAGCAAGTCTCTATTCAAAGCAGAACGGATAGAAATTGGAGCTTCCCTCAAATCCTTGGCTTAATCATGTTCCAATCTCGAAACCAAATTCGACTCTATCTTGAAGCAATATATAAAGGCTTTAGAGACCGATTAATCTTTCCCCAAACCCTAAATTCTTCCTACGCCCCTGGAGTTCAAAAGGATTGTTGGATTCGAGAGGCACATTGCCAGGAAGAACATCCAAGTCCCTGACAGGTAATCTCGGGTCCTGTAAACAAAGCTCCCTGATTCTTCAGTCGCAATTAAACTTGATATTATTCTAAATAGTAGCTTAGATGATTGTGTCAAGTTAGAGAGAAAATAGATGAAGAGGGGTTGATTCTAGATCAGGAAGTAGGAGATGTTAATGTATCGGATACCAAGTGTATCAGGAATAAGTAGATATTATGAACCATGGGTGTTCGAGGAGCATAAGTATGCACAAAATCATTTAGAGAATCCTGCGTATGTTAAGAACAGAGTATAAGCAAATCACACAACCCCTGTTTGTATTAGAGGGGTCAACCTTCCCCTTACCTGTATTAGTTGCAATACAAATCAGGTTGCACATCTCTTAGCCTTCAAACAAGGTCTGCATTGCTGACCCTGTTAAGTCCCAGGATTAGTCGATTACTGCAAGAGGATAGACAGAGGTAGGGGTATCTAGTATCGACTGATACTGGTAAGTTAGACCCATCCTTGCACCAACCCAATACTGATTTGGATGGTGCCATATAGCAGTGAGATTGATACTGGCACAGGGGATATTTAGTTAGCATGGGATCAATACCCCCTGTCATATCATTTTAGATTACCTCTGATTCAGTGAGTACACATAACAAGTAATGGTGCCTTACACCAGATGAGCTATGTGCCCTGCCTATAGGTTGCAATATTTCCCTCATTTGTATGGGTTAAAGCATTTCAGATCATTACACATTTGTGTATCAGTCATGCTCACATTGCTTCTGTGACCAGGTATCAAATAGGATACCTATCCTGACACCAACATATTAGGAATCCTTGTTGGAGTCTAGACCATACCCTCCATTTCAGTTAGACCCCTAGACCTGTCACACCAAATCTACATGTATACTTTGTAGTTTATATGAGCATGTAGGCTTATGCATGAACTGCAAATGTTACCCTATAAGGAAACAGTAAGTAATTAGTGTGTCAGCCATCACCTGCATATGTAGGGGTCCCCATGATTAGATTGGGATGTTAATTAACTGGAATAAGGACATAGAATAGGAATTCGAATACTCATAGAGTTAGTCCAATAGACAAGGATATCCTAAGTTTGCAGGACTAAGGGTTCCCAAAGGATTCAGTAGGAAGTAGACAGGTGGTCACTCCAAGTTAGAAACTGTCCAGAATACTCTTAATAGAGAGTATCAGACCATTGCAGTATCAGCCATTAATTGGTTTGGGCAGATTATACATCACATATGTATCAGTCCCAAATAGGCCCAATCGTTTCCCAGTTCAGCCTTCTCGGATGACAGATGATTGATATCAAGTCCCATCAAAATATGTTCAGACCCTTAGGACTTGTGTATCAGTAATGGGGTTAGAAGTGGTACCTCATGCTTGCCTGCATTCCTGGTTGGATCATAGCTTACCATTTGGATTAAGCCCTTAAAATAAGACACATTGTCCACCATGTATCCTAATAACTGAGTCTGATGTTGCATCAGCAATAAAGTAGGGGATAACTTGCAGTCTGCTTTATGGGGTTCCAGGGAACCACTAATGTGGAGGGAAAGCAGTCGTGAGGCCTTGTCCATCCTGGTGGAGTATCAGGGATCAGTTCAGTCATAGTGCATTAGGAGTGTTGGAGATGGGATAAGGGAGCCCTGTACTGGTACAACTGGGACAAGGAATCCAGGTGACTGTACAGGTAGGCTCTTGAGTCTAGACATAGGTTTCAAGGATTAGAACTTGGTATCAACAATATGGGAAAGCTCGGCTAGCCTGTAGGAGGTGTATTATATTTAGCCTTTGTCACGACCCGCACCCTGATTAGGGGCACGAGAACGTGGGTACGTCCAGCCTACGCCGCAGTGTCGGCGGTAGAACGCTGTATAGGTCATTTATAACATCTAACATCTAATAACAAGATATATAAACCTGTCATCTCCGCACGGAGGTATAACATAACATCTCAACTCTATATCTCAAACACAAGTCTAGGAAAGATAGAACATGATATGGAATCAGATGAAAGGAAGAACTGAATATATATAGAGTTATCACACCACACAAAGTAGATGTCCAACACAAATAAGTACAAGACCTGAAATATAACTAAGTCACAACTAACAATCGGAACAGTCCGATACAAAAAGAAAACTGTAAACACTAGACTAGACTAGGCACCCTCTACTGAGCTAGATGCTCCTCAGGCTCCTGAAGGTCACCCTCATGTGTCCCATAGAAGGTAGGACAGTCACCATCATCATCTGTAATATTTTCAACAGGCCCAGTCAGGACAGGAACGAGAACAATACATCTCACGCAGTTCATATCAGGTTGGGAAATGTAAAGCATGCATAGAGTAAGATACATGAACTGTAAAGAATATATGTAAAACGAGAGAGATTTGATAACTGGAAATATCTATATATATGATAAGTAAGAACTGTAGGTAACCTGTGATTTAGAGCATGATATGGTTATATAAACGGGCTTAGGACATATACAAGATTTCACATGAATTTGTACAAGATGGGATTTGATCACATAACCATTTCCTACTCACCCTCCCCAATCAATACACAAGGATCCAGTCAAGTTACGTTACTTTGTACAAGAGGTTTTTATCATGTTTGCTCACGTGATCATGAGAGTACAAGATTGCACAAGAGTATACATGAAAGCGGTGTACATGAAATATAAGATGTTCGTGAAAAGCACATGACAACTGTATCTGATGCACCCCGAGGGAGATAACATCGCATAACAAGATCCATATAGTACCAATCCGTGATAATGACGTGACAGCATCATGTAAGGTAATCTAAAGCAAGAATATAAGTCCTAACAAGCATGAAAAGATCAGAGAATGTACTCGCCTGTCACCCTGTATGACTGATATGAATAGATGTCCGAACTGGTGTCACAGAGTCCTATTTAGAGTAAAACAGGTCACAACATATCCACAATGGTAAAAATAGAGTATACAATGCATACTACATGATTCTAGGTCAATCTGGTCAAAAGTCAACTCTTGGTCAACTCTAAAGTCAAACTAGTCAAAGTTAGGTCAACACTAGTCAACTAGTTAGGATTTTAGTCAAACTAGTCAAACTAGTTGTTTTAGATCATTCCTAGTCAATTCTAGGTTAACTAGGTCAACCTTGACCAAAGGTTGACTTTGGTCAACCCTTAGTCAACAAGGGTCAACAAGTTGGGTTTTGGGTCATTAGGGTTAGTTGGGTTAGCCTCTAATGCCATAGGCTAATAATCTTGGCCATAGGCTAGTGTTTAGGTTTCTATATAAACCTATACCTAGTAGTCATACATATATATATATATATATATCTATATATATAGACATACACTATCTATCTACTACCCAAATACCAATATGTAATACTCTATATAATACAACCCACACTCACATATATATATATCTTATATATATATATATATATACATACACATAACTATATAGGCCTATAGACTAAGTATACACATATATCATATAGGTACCTATATATAGATACCATATATATATATATATATATATCATATATATATATATATACATATATATATATAAAACTTATATATATATTACATATATATAGAGAGACATAGAGAGAGGGACATAGAGTGAGAGAGAGTGAAAGAGAGAGAGACTGAAAGAGAGAGAGAGGTCTGGACAGAGAAAAGGGGGGGGGATGTTCCAGGTTCTGGAACCCAAACCCAGACCCTAACACACACACACACAGCCTACATATATACATACATATGTATATATATACAACTACACATATATATAACCAAATACTCCCAAAATTGACCCACACTCACATATTCATATATACTACATAATTATATACTAAAAACATATAAATACATGTATATATCAGATCAAAAATAGGTTTGAAATTCATTTCTGAAAACTGGGAAAAATCCAAAACTGAAAACTGTGCACTGTGTATCGAAACTAGGTAATTCGAATTACATGCCCTAAACCGAGCTAAGGCTCGATCCTATTGGTTGGTAACTGAGCCCCTAGGTGTGTACGTGTCGTAGGTGTCCCTAGGAGTCCACCACGACACGACACAACGTGTCCAAACACGTGATTTCCAAATCGGGTAAACACAGTGCACTGTGCAGTGCACTGCCTCGTGCACATGTTCGCGTGTGTGTAGGACACGACACACACATCCACGTGTCTCGTGGTCATGCACACGTGTAGCCCACATATAGGGCTACACGTTAGACACACTGTTATGTGTCCACGTGTCCTACAGTGTTGATACGAGACCCGTATCAGTCGAGGAAACTCGACTGATACGCGCGGTTTGGACCACGTCGTGCAGAGATGCACATGTCTCGTGGACACGACACGAGCCACGTGGGGCCTCGTGGTCATGCCCACGTGTAGCCCACGTATAGGGCTACACACTCGTGTCACCACGAGGTGTCCACGTGGCGTGTCCGTACGACACGACACGCTCGAAATGTGCTCTGTGCAGTGCGCACAGTGCAGTGCAAAATCCGTGTTCGTGTCAGAGCTCTCTCGACACGACACAAAAGGTCGTGATATTTGAGAGGGGGCTTGTCAGTGATGGCCCCCTCCTCTGTGTCAAATTCCACGTGTCCTCATGGCGTGTCGTGCCCGGAAATTAGGTCGAGCAGCAGGGGAAGTAAACCGGGTGTCGTGCAGTGAGTTCGTGTCCGTTTTGGACACGGACACGACACGAATCCTAGCTCAGTCCACTTGGGTTGAGTTCTACTAGTCTAGGGCTACAAGGAAAAGTAATTTGTTTTACAAAATAATGAAATTAAGTTCTTTGTGGCATTTCGACAAACACAGATTCCTAGTCTAGGATACGTGTCCGATACGGACACCAAACCAACTCAAACCTTCACCAAATTTGTCCTACAGTACCCTAGTACCTAGATGCATGCAAATATGAAGAGAAAACACAAAATTAACAAGGTTCATGGACATTTACCTATTGATGCAAATCTAATGGAAAAACAAAGAGAGGGGGTGTCCACTTCAACTTGGTGATGCCCAAAGCTCACGAAATCCTCGATAGCAGGCCCTAACTAGTACCCTCTAGTGTAGGGGAGTCCAATGCAAGAAACTAGAGGTGATTTGGATCAATATTGATCAAGTTGTGTAGGTTTGAAGAAATTGGAATTTTCTAGGAATAAAATTCATGTAAAATCTTCATGAATGAATGAAATGGGATTATATAGAATGGTGGCTGCTAGGGGGGTGCCCTATGACCGGCCATGGCATGGGGGGGGGGGTCCTAGGCTTGCTTCTAGGTTAAGGCAAGGACTTTCTTGGTAAGGCTTGATATTTTGAGTAAATCAAGCAAAATATCATATGTATAATATCTAGATATTTATCCTACTTTAACCCAATGTAAATATCTATCCCCTTAGCATTCTAGGTTAGTGACTAATCCCTAGATTAGGCCAAACTTGGTTAGGGACTATCATGACACTTAACAATAATTAAACAATAATAAAAACACATAAATCTAAATAATTCCAAATAATTCCTAGAAATTTACCAAAATACCCTTTAGGCTAAAAATCACTAATTTGGTGTTCTAAGCCTATGGCTAAGCTCTCATGGTCATGGCAACTTCTAGGTTAGAGAAAACTAGGGTTTACACTAAGTTATACTAACCAAAATCACAAAGTCATAAGTCATGACTTAGCATGACTTTAGAAATGGTTTAACTACACTAATAATCACCAAAAATCATATCATGACTAAAATACTATTAATTAATAATAATAAATAATAAATTTTCAAAAATCTCCAATTTCAGAAAACTGGGTACTACAAGTCTACCCTCCTTAGAAAATTTCGTCCTCGAAATTAGAATGGTCATACTCCTTCTAGGTCAAACACTCAACAATCAAAGTCAGAGTTACTACTTAGCAGCATACAAGGTCAACAAGTAAAATGTGGATAGTAGACCTATACTGGGTCATGTCCAATAAATTGGACTGGCAGGTTTAGGTCAAGGGTGTCCTCAATTTAAATTGGAATCAAAAGTAACTCTATGGGGTAATTTAGGATGAAGTCTTGTATCAGGAAAGTCGTACTAAGCAATTGAAGTATAAAATGGTGTGCCTTAGTGGGATACTAAGGTCATGGGTGTAGGTTGTCAAGTCTAGGTCATGCCTGTGAAATTGGTTTTGAGAAAACATCTAGTCTTGTGCTCCTAATTTAAAAGTCATGGTAATGTGCCTACGATGATCATAATTAGAGTGGGAATGGTCAATGGCCTAAATTTAAACCAGAAGTTGTGATGCAATAGTAGTACAAGGATAGGTTAAATGGGATAGTCTGTGACTATGGGTATTAGACTAGGTAGGTAAGAAAACAATGAATCAATAGGGTTAAGAGGTTTACCATTCTATGGTTAGAGCTACTCTTCTAAGTCAAAGGTATAGCACATACATCAATTCATTCCTAAAGAATTATATTAACAATTAGAGCTACTCCTACTCCTACTCCTACTCCCACTCCTAAGTAAGAGATAAAATCAAAAGAACTATCAGGTCAAATTCATCAAAAATAAGAAATAGGTAGGAGCATATGGAATTGATTTCAAGACAGATATAATGAAACAAGATGGGAATGGATTTGAAAGAACAGAACCTGCAAGTGGCTCTATCCATGTAGAATAATATATGAAAGCGAACCAAAGTGCAATAGGTTGATCAGACCATCATGCACCGGCCCTCATTAGACAATATGTTAGTGGGTACTAGCCCCCAATAAAATATGTCGTGATGAAGCTCGATAAAATATAAGCTTGCAAAACTAAGGCTAAATTAGCAGTAAAGAAGGTCAAAATATAAGGGAGGTAATGATGAATAAGGTTAAATAGTCCAAGATCCCTTAAACATCAAAGAGTGAGGGTGAATTAAAACAAGAGGAAAAGGGTTTTCAATATCGAAGTTCAAAATAAGATTCTCAAGGGTCGTCCCGGAATCTCTCATGAAATCCTAACAGTGATTGAGTATACTCTCATCCTAATACCTTAATTCCTATATTCTATCGCAGGCTCGTAGCAGTACAACTAAGTCGTCGTGCTACTACGAAATCGCACAAATGCGACTCTCGACCTGTATGGGCCACCACAAAAACGTGTCATGACCCGCACCCTGATTAGGGGCACGAGAACGTGGGTACGTCCAGCCTACGCCGCAGTGTCGGCGGTAGAACGCTGTATAGGTCATTTATAACATCTAACATCTAATAACAAGATATATAAACCTGTCATCTCCGCACGGAGGTATAACATAACATCTCAACTCTATATCTCAAACACAAGTCTAGGAAAGATAGAACATGATATGGAATCAGATGAAAGGAAGAACTGAATATATATAGAGTTATCACACCACACAAAGTAGATGTCCAACACAAATAAGTACAAGACCTGGAATATAACTAAGTCACAACTAACAATCGGAACAGTCCGATACAAAAAGAAAACTGTAAACACTAGACTAGACTAGGCACCCTCTACTGAGCTAGATGCTCCTCAGGCTCCTGAAGGTCACCCTCATGTGTCCCATAGAAGGTAGGACAGTCACCATCATCATCTGTAATATTTTCAACAGGCCCAGTCAGGACAGGAACGAGCACAATACATCTCACCCAGTTCATATCAGGTTGGGAAATGTAAAGCATGCATAGAGTAAGATACATGAACTGTAAAGAATATATGTAAAACGAGAGAGATTTGATAACTGGAAATATCTATATATATGATAAGTAAGAACTGTAGGTAACCTGTGATTTAGAGCATGATATGGTTATATAAACGGGCTTAGGACATATACAAGATTTCACATGAATTTGTACAAGATAGGATTTGATCACATAACCATTTCCTACTCACCCTCCCCAATCAATACACAAGGATCCAGTCAAGTTACGTTACTTTGTACAAGAGGTTTTTATCATGTTTGCTCACGTGATCATGAGAGTACAAGATTGCACAAGAGTATACATGAAAGCGGTGTACATGAAATACAAGATGTTCGTGAAAAACACATGACAACTGTATCTGATGCACCCCGAGGGAGATAACATCGCATAACAAGATCCATATAGTACCAATCCGTGATAATGACGTGACAGCATCATGTAAGGTAATCTAAAGCAAGAATATAAGTCCTAACAAGCATAAAAAGATCAGAGAATGTACTCGCCTGTCACCCTGTATGACTGATATGAATAGATGTCCGAACTGGTGTCACAGAGTCCTATTTAGAGTAAAACAGGTCACAACATATCCATAATGGTAAAAATAGAGTATACAATGCATACTACATGATTCTAGGTCAATCTGGTCAAAAGTCAACTCTTGGTCAACTCTAAAGTCAAACTAGTCAAAGTTAGGTCAACACTAGTCAACTAGTTAGGATTTTAGTCAAACTAGTCAAACTAGTTGTTTTAGATCATTCCTAGTCAATTCTAGGTTAACTAGGTCAACCTTGACCAAAGGTTGACTTTGGTCAACCCTTAGTCAACAAGGGTCAACAAGTTGGGTTTTGGGTCATTAGGGTTAGTTGGGTTAGCCTCTAATGCCATAGGCTAATAATCTTGGCCATAGGCTAGTGTTTAGGTTTCTATATAAACCTATACCTAGTAGTCATACATATATATATATATATATCTATATATATAGACATACACTATCTATCTACTACCCAAATACCAATATGTAATACTCTATATAATACAACCCACACTCACATATATATATATCTTACATATATATATATATACATACACATAACTATATAGGCCTATAGACTAAGTATACACATATATCATATAGGTACCTATATATAGATACCATATATATATATATATATCATATATATATATATATACATATATATATATATAAAACTTATATATATATTACATATATATAGAGAGACATAGAGAGAGGGACATAGAGTGAGAGAGAGTGAAAGAGAGAGAGACTGAAAGAGAGAGAGAGGTCTGGACAGAGAAAAGGGGGGGATGTTCCAGGTTCTGGAACCCAAACCCAGACCCTAACACACACACACACAGCCTACATATATACATACATATGTATATATACAACTACACATATATATAACCAAATACTCCCAAAATTGACCCACACTCACATATTCATATATACTACATAATTATATACTAAAAACATATAAATACATGTATATATCAGATCAAAAATAGGTTTGAAATTCATTTCTGAAAACTGGGAAAAATCCAAAACTGAAAACTGTGCACTGTGTATCGAAACTAGGTAATTCGAATTACATGCCCTAAACCGAGCTAAGGCTCGATCCTATTGGTTGGTAACTGAGCCCCTAGGTGTGTACGTGTCGTAGGTGTCCCTAGGAGTCCACCACGACACGACACAACGTGTCCAAACACGTGATTTCCAAATCGGGTAAACACAGTGCACTGTGCAGTGCACTGCCTCGTGCACATGTTCGCGTGTGTGTAGGACACGACACACACATCCACGTGTCTCGTGGTCATGCACACGTGTAGCCCACATATAGGGCTACACGTTAGACACACTGTTATGTGTCCACGTGTCCTACAGTGTTGATACGAGACCCGTATCAGTCGAGGAAACTCGACTGATACGCGCGGTTTGGACCGCGTCGTGCAGAGATGCACATGTCTCGTGGACACGACACGAGCCACGTGGGGCCTCGTGGTCATGCCCACGTGTAGCCCACGTGTAGGGCTACACACTCGTGTCACCACGAGGTGTCCACGTGGCGTGTCCGTACGACACGACACGCTCGAAATGTGCTCTGTGCAGTGCGCACAGTGCAGTGCAAAATCCGTGTTCGTGTCAGAGCTCTCTCGACACGACACAAAAGGTCGTGATATTTGAGAGGGGGCTTATCAGTGATGGCCCCCTCCTCTGTGTCAAATTCCACGTGTCCTCATGGCGTGTCGTGCCCGGAAATTAGGTCGAGCAGCAGGGGAAGTAAACCGGGTGTCGTGCAGTGAGTTCGTGTCCGTTTTGGACACGGATACGACACGAATCCTAGCTCAGTCCACTTGGGTTGAGTTCTACTAGTCTAGGGCTACAAGGAAAAGTAATTTGTTTTACAAAATAATGAAATTAAGTTCTTTGTGGCATTTCGACAAACACAGATTCCTAGTCTAGGATACGTGTCCGATACGGACACCAAACCAACTCAAACCTTCACCAAATTTGTCCTACAGTACCCTAGTACCTAGATGCATGCAAATATGAAGGGAAAACACAAAATTAACAAGGTTCATGGACATTTACCTATTGATGCAAATCTAATGGAAAAACAAAGAGAGGGGGTGTCCACTTCAACTTGGTGATGCCCAAAGCTCACGAAATCCTCGATAGCAGGCCCTAACTAGTACCCTCTAGTGTAGGGGAGTCCAATGCAAGAAACTAGAGGTGATTTGGATCAATATTGATCAAGTTGTGTAGGTTTGAAGAAATTGGAATTTTCTAGGAATAAAATTCATGTAAAATCTTCATGAATGAATGAAATGGGATTATATAGAATGGTGGCTGCTAGGGGGGTGCCCTATGACCGGCCATGGCATGGGGGGGGGGGGGGGGGGTCCTAGGCTTGCTTCTAGGTTAAGGCAAGGACTTTCATGGTAAGGCTTGATATTTTGAGTAAATCAAGCAAAATATCATATGTATAATATCTAGATATTTATCCTACTTTAACCCAATGTAAATATCTATCCCCTTAGCATTCTAGGTTAGTGACTAATCTCTAGATTAGGCCAAACTTGGTTAGGGACTATCATGACACTTAACAATAATTAAACAATAATAAAAACACATAAATCTAAATAATTCCAAATAATTCCTAGAAATTTACCAAAATACCCTTTAGGCTAAAAATCACTAATTTGGTGTTCTAAGCCTATGGCTAAGCTCTCATGGTCATGGCAACTTCTAGGTTAGAGAAAACTAGGGTTTACACTAAGTTATACTAACCAAAATCACAAAGTCATAAGTCATGACTTAGCATGACTTTAGAAATGGTTTAACTACACTAATAATCACCAAAAATCATATCATGACTAAAATACTATTAATTAATAATAAAAAATAATAAATTTTCAAAAATCCCTAATTTCAGAAAACTGAGTGCTACAGCCTTTTCCCACCCAGTCCTTAACTAATGTTCAGCCCAATAACTTATGATAACAGCCCAGGAATACGTGAACAGTATGTGCTAAATTAGTCCAATTTTGAACTTTTGTTTAGCCCTTAACCTGAGGACCCTGTCCACACTATTTGGATCTCCACCTATGGGCATATGTTCTGACCTTGAGTCCTAAGAACAGACCCCTTTTACCATGTATATCTTCTGAGCAGCCATACTGCAAGTTATGCTCGAACTGAATATTTTATTCAGTTAATAAGGGAGTAAGGAATCAGTTGTTAGCAGGGTTAACCTTCCATTCCCATAACAACAACACCAAAAACCTGGTTTCAGTCCAACTGGACAGGGGTCAGTCCCTGAGAGCACCCAAATACACCATTCAATATTGCTTCCCCTTATTTTAAACTCAGTCCAAAGTGGTTGATACTCAATACCTATATTCGATTCCCATCTGTGTAGGATTACTTAACCCTTAAACCCAATATAAATGCTGGTCAAGAAAGCAAGTTAGGATAGAGTGAAGGGAGTTCAACCTAGGTACAGGATGTATATTGGAAACAATTGGCAGAGGGACCCCAATCTAGAGTATAAAAAGGGTAATGACATCAATGAATGAGATACACATAGACAAATATAAAAAGGAAGATGAGTATACACGGGCCAAGGACCATAAATAGTCTAGATTGGATGTCTATAGAACTAAGGAAACCAAGTTGACTTAGAGTTACCCTAGAAGCCTAATAAACAAATAGTTAGTGTAGTTGATTTATTCTCTCTATTGACATTGTAAATTATGTAATAGGTTAATTGGACTCGGATTTGGCACCGGACCTGTACCAACAGCTCAGGACCACAGGCAAGTATACCTTGCCTTTCTTTACAGCTTTATTTACATGCTTACCTTCTTTCATTATCCAATTGGTTCTGATTTGATTGCTGACGTGTTTCATCATTATTATAGAGTCCTTGTTCACAGTTAGCCTTGTAGCTTTATTGGACATGCTTTTCACTTGTACTGTATTGAGTTGTATCGTAGGACGACCGCGATATAAACTGAACTGCCATTCCTTATTTTGATTCTTACAACCTGCGAGTCCACACACGGGGCAAGGGTTCATCGTTTGTACCTGCGAATCTACACACGGGGTGAGAGTTACATGTCTTAAAACTGACCTGCGAGTCTGCATTCGGGAAGAGGGTTAGTGATTAGTTCAAACCGACGAGTCCACATTCTGGGCAAGGGTTTGGTATTCCATTGATCTCTTGTTTACTTATTTTCCAGAAGTTTATTTATACGTAGTTGTTCATACATTCATGGCTCATGATTGTTTAGCTTTTCCTGTTTATATCCTAGATTTTCCTTCATGCATAATAAACTGTTAGAAAGGCTTGTATATTATGTATCTTGCTAGTCCTCTGAGGACCTGATGATCTCTTCAGGTTAGCCGCACTTGAGCCAGGTGTGTAATGCCTGTGGTTCGTATTACGTATTTTTGGAATACGTGTACGTATTTTATCTTGTATTGTATGATTCCTTGCTTAGCTTCCTTCTTGGCTTGGTTTATTCTTGGGTTGGTTCGGCTTGGCTCGGTTTGCTTTGGTTCATTATGAACCAAGGGTGAACCCCCTACCTACCACCACCACTACCATTTATTAACCATTCTC
Source organism: Iris pallida (assembly GCA_029216955.1). Taxonomy (NCBI): domain Eukaryota; kingdom Viridiplantae; phylum Streptophyta; class Magnoliopsida; order Asparagales; family Iridaceae; genus Iris; species Iris pallida. The sequence continues at coordinate 240,295 of JANAVB010003000.1, forward strand.
TTCCTTCTCTCTCTTCATTACTCTTTTTTCCTTCCTCTATTAACTCCTTCACCTACCAGAGGGAGAGAGAGGCCTAGGCAAGTGCAGCTTGCTTCATGGAGGAACTCCGATTTTGTTGCTTCATTCTCTTCCTTACAGCATTTTAACTTACTTTAGCACTTGGCATTTCCACTTTCCATGGCTAGATTCTTGTAGATCTAAGTTTATATTATTTTCGGATTTCTTGGGTTTTGATCTGCTTAATCTTCTTATTTCTGAGTTTTGATGGTTCCATGTTGTAGAGAATTTTATTCTGCCCCGTTTTGACCTATGGAAGTTCGAATTTGGGCTCCTGATGATGGAGTTATGGAGCTTGAGAACTTGGCTCTCATGGTGTTCTTCTTCTCGGAATTTTGGAGAAGAAGAACTGTGCTTGACTTAACCGTATGAATATTTTATGCGACAAGTGTTCTCTTCAGTCGCATGACTGGAAGTACTTGAGCCGCATGAGGGTCGAACTCATCTAGCCGCATAAGTCTACTTTCTCTCTTGGCCGCATAGGCTGAGTCTCATTCCAGCCGCATAAGATTCATTCTCTTCTAACCGTATGAACCCGGGTCTGTGCTAACCGCAGGGACTCACTTCCGTTAGCCGCATGAGCACCCCTCACTCCAACCGCATAAGGGCCGCTCCCTGCTGGCTGCATGGGACTTCACTTGACCCGACCGCATGTACCCTGGCTCGTCCCAGCCGTATGAGAACCCCCTTCCCTTGAGAGCCGTATAGGCATTGATCCTTGATAGCCGCATGGGATTTGCTCACCACCCAGCCACATATACTGCAGTCTTCTTCTTGCCGCATGAGGACTCGAGCCCTCTCAACCGCATGACTCTGAATTTTCCAGCCGCATAAGTCTTCCGCCATTAGCCGCATGAGTACCCACCCCTTCCTCCAGCCGCATAGATTGCCCCTTTTGCCTGCTGTATGGATTCGTCTCTCGTTGGGCCGCATGACTCCTCCCCCACGCCTTGTCTTGTCATTTTGTTATTATTGCTATTATTCATTTAGTATTATTAACTCATGCCTTGTAACCCTCAGTGTAATTGGGTCTCCAGATTGAATGCTTGCACTATGATGCCTTGCACATGTACCTGAACACGAAAGTGACCCGTCCTGGTACACTCCTGACAAGTGAACATGACATGACCTGATAGTGGCTTGTCGTGGCACACTTTTGACCAGTAAACTTGACATGATAACCTGACATGATATATCTTGATAAGCTGTTGCGACGGCTACCTGACATGACATGACCTGTATAATAACTTGGACACCGTGGGCGCTTGTGCTTGTACAAATAATCCAGTCCTGTCTTGCATCATGTCTAGGAGGGGACTCCTGAGTACCACGGTCAGGAGTACCTACTGAAATGGACTAAGGCTAATAACTAGATTAATACATTAGTCATAAAGAGATCTCCCAGCTACAGGCAATCCCGTTACCTGGGTACGCCTGGGATCTGTAGCCTGCCGTCGAGTAGGGCACATTTCTAGCACACTGTCATGTGTTGTACCCTTCAAGCTACCTAAGGGTACATGCATTTCCTGGACGATGTACCCACCTGAATTTAACCCCTAATTTTCGACCTAGGTAACCTGGATGGTCTGCAGGGCTTGTGGCTGTGGAATAATCTCACTGCATCTTGCTAGTAACTAGGCCTGTGATAACCCTAGCTAGTTAAGTATCAAGCCGTAATTCTTGTTTGGCCGTGATATGATTGGATGGAATCTAACCAGTCTAGTCTTGTCCTGATCCTGTTCCAGATTACTACGTGGCCTGAATGCTTGTATTTATTTTACCGATAAATGGGAGAAACCAAGTTCGGTTCAGACGAAGGGTTACAATCCCGGTCCTTGTTTGGTTTAAGGATTGTAACCTGGTTATCTGAATGGTCCCATGGTTATCTTACCGTATATCCCCGTGATGCTATATTTCTCCAGTTTTACTATAATATTATTATCTGTTGTACTAATTGCTGGTTTTAGTTCCTAAGTGAAGCTTCCTTTGTGGCACTTGCTCTTTCTGGGATCTGACCCAGCTGGTTTTGTAGGGCCAGATTTCGGAGCAGCTCCAGAGGATCTACCAACCTTCCAGCCCGATCGTGGCGACTAGACGTAACCAGGGCAACGAGTGGGTTTATTTTTGATCTCCCACTTATTACAAAAATATTCTTTTGAGGCGTTTAGTCGACGAGCACCTGTTTAGCTCGATTGCACTTACTGTCTACCTACGGGCTGTAACATGATTGACAGATCCTAGGGTTGATCATGTATGACTAAACTCTTGCTAGTCCTAACATTTTGTAACGACTAGCTTCATGATCAGCTGAATATGTAATATTTGGGACACCTTATTATTGTATATTTAATGATCATACATCTTGTGACTTTTACTTACTTGTTCGTGATTGAGACACTAGGCTTGTTCATGACCATAGGAGACTGTTGGCTTGTAGTAAACCCTCATGTATCTAGACAGCCGTGACCGAATAGCGGGATGGATTCCATTTCATATACGTAGCTGGCTATGTCTGCCCCCGCTCTCCAGTATTCTGGTTCTGGGGCGTGACATGGTTTAAGTGGTGGCCCATGCAGGTCTTTTAAATCAAGATATGTGAGGGTTTACCGAATAGATGTCTCAATCAGTATTCGCCCTTGATCTCTGCTCGTATCTTCTGAATCCCTAGATTCTTGTCCTGATCATATGCTTGTATTGTTGATCTGTCTTGGTCCTTCCTTATTGTTTCCTATGTCATCTTCTTCAGCGGCATCGTTCCTGGACCTGCCGGTCAGCAAGGCGGAGCACTTCCTGCAGATCAGCAGCAACCCGGGGATCAAGCCCAGCATTCCGGAGTAGCCTCCAGAGTTGTGCCTTCTGGTGGAGAGCCACCAGTCCAGCCAGTTCAGCCTGTAGAACTTGATGATGGCACTTTGGTAGGTCTCGTCAGGACCTTGATAGCTTTCCAAGATCGTCGTGGAGATGCCTTGTACTAGGCAGTGACGGATGCTCTGACCAGAGGAGGTCATCAGGGTAACAGCGCGGCCAACAGCTTCAAGCGCTTGAACCCTCCATTCTTCGACGGTAGTGAAGATGCTATCGCCGCAGATGCTTGGCTTCAGGACACAGAGGTAATTCTAGAAGTAGTCAGGACCCCGAAGAATGAGAAGGTAGCCGTGGTGCGCCTGCAGTTGCTAGATCTTGCCCGCAGCTGGTGGACAGCTCAGGTCGTTGGATTAGCAGCACCCATTGCTTGGGCGGTGTTCAGAGAGAGATTCCAGACCAAGTATTTTGATGTTGTAGCTCGGTATGATCTACAGACGAGGTTCACCAATCTGAAGAAGATAGACAGGATGGTCGACGGATATGCGGTCGAGTTTTCTAGACTCAATCGGTTTGCTCTCACTTTGGTGGCAACCGAGTATGATAGAACCCAGTGATTCCAGCAGGGACTTCACCTGGAGATTCTATTGGCAGTTGAGCAGTTTGAGCATCAGACTTTTGATGCAGTCTTGAGAGCAGCTAGGAGGCATGAGTATACCTTCCAGAGGATTGTGGATAGGGCTGGAGGTCGGAAGAGATCCCACGGCCAGATGAATCAGTCTTCAGCCCCAGCCCCGACAGCCAGGACTTTGACTATTGGAGCTCCGAGGTGGGCGGCCTCAGTAACGTCGGTTCAGCATTCAACCCCGATGTACCCTCAGCAGCAGAAGCAGAAGCAGTCTTCCGCAATGGGATGTTCTCATTGTGGGAAGCCAGGCCATGTAGTGGCAGAGTGTCGCAGGGCACAGGGATTGTGTCTGGCTTGTGGAGCAGCAGACCATGGGGTTGGATCCTGCCTGAATAGGGGTGGTTCATCATCGTCCGACCTTTCTAGCTCTTCGGTGAGAGGACCAGCTCCGGTCCAGTAGCAGCAGTATCTATTGCCGAGGCCCTTGCCGCCTCAGTCCCAGGCATTCCAGCAGCAGAATCCCCAGCAGCATACTCAGGCCCAAGCCTTGAGTCAGAATAGGCAGCGAGGATTTCAGCAGAGGGGACTAGCACCCCGAGGGCATGGTCAGGCTATGGTGATGACCGCAGAGGAAGGATTGGCACCAGGAGAGGTAGTGGCAGGTACTATTCTCGTCAACTCCTTTCCAGCTTCAGCTTTATTTGATTCTGGTGCATCGCATTCTTTTATGTCTGTACGATTTGCGACACGGATAGGATTGGAGCCCGAGTCATTATCAGTAAGGCTCAATATACTTACTGGTAACGGACTTGTGGGAGTCGATAGGGTGTTTTCCTCGTGTCGGATCGTAGTTAGCGATAAGGAATTTTCTGCTAGATTGATAGAATTCCCGATGGCCGATTATGATGTGGTCTTAGGGATGGATTGGTTGAGAAACCAGTATGCTAGAATAGACTGCCATATTGGTAGGGTTGTTTTTAGCATTCCAGACGAGCCAGAGTTTTTATTCTCCCGAGGCGCAGTTGAGCCTTCTCCTCCAGTATTGCGGATGGCAGTAGCAGCTGTGCAGTTGCCCCGGATAGTCAAAGAGTTTCCAGATATTTTTCCAGAAGAGCTTCCAGGTATGCCGCCAGAACGGGAGATCGAGTTCACCATAGACTTGATTCCTGGGACGGCCCCAGTATCAGAGAGAGTCTACAGGATGGCGCCGTCAGAATTGGAGATCTTGTACAAGATGATTGAAGAACTTCGAACCAAGGGATTCCAGAAGAGCTTCCCGATGCTTCTTGTAAAAAAGAAGGATGGTACGTCCAGGTTATGTGTTGATTATCGTACCTTGAACTCAGTGACAATCAAGAACAGATACCCCCTCCCGAGGATAGATGACTTGTTTTATCAATTCAAAGGGGCATCAGTATTCTCGAAGATTGACTTACGCTCAGGGTATCATCAGATCAGAGTCATAGAGCAGGACATCCTGAAGATAGCTTTCAGGTCTAGGTATGGGTATTGGGAGTTCCTAGTGATGCCATTTGGAGCGACCAATGCGCCAGCCGTATTTATGGATCTCATGAATCGCATTTTCATGCCTTACTTGGATCAGTTTGTGATTGTGTTCTTGGATGACATCCTGGTCTATAGCAGGAGCGAAGCGGAGCATGAGCAGCATCTCCGTGTGGTTCTTCAGATTCTTAGAGAGCACCAGTTGTATGCCAAGTTCAGTAAATACGAGTTCTGGCTCGATCGTATTTCGTACTTGGGTCATATCATTACCAGAGGAGGATTCGAAGTGGATCCCCAGAAGATTGTGGCTATTGAGTCGTGGCCAGTGCCCAGCACCGTTGCAGAAGTTCGCAGTTTTCTTGGATTGGCCGGCTACTACCGGCGGTTTGTTTCAGATTTTGCTCGGATTTTGGCGCCATTGACCCAGTTGACCCGCAAGGATGTGCAGCTTGCTTGGACAGCAGAGTGTCAGGAATCATTTGAGAAGTTGAAGCGAGGCCTGATAACGGCACCCATTCTCACGCTTCCAGATGGAACTGGAGGATTTTCAGTATATTGTGATGCTTCCGGCAGAGGCCTAGGATGTGTTCTGATACAGCATGGAAAGGTAATAGCTTATGCGTCACGACAACTTCGTGATCATGAAAGGAATTACCCAACCCATGACTTGGAGCTGGCAGTAGTAGTATTTGTACTTAAGTTGTGGAGACACTACCTGTACGGAGACAGGATGGAGATTTTCACCGACCATAAGAGCCTGAAGTATATTTTTACCCAGAAGGATCTTAACATGCGTCAGAGGAGGTGGCTGGAGCTTCTTGTGGATTATGATGTCAACTTGCAGTATCATCCCGGGAAGGCCAACGTTGTTGCAGATGCATTGAGCAGGAGAGCCGGAGTTTATTTCCTAACAGCGCAACCAGAGCTGTTAGCGGATCTTCAAAAGATGGGTATAGAAGTTGTCCTCCATTCCGGTGTGGCATTGATGGCCAGTATGCAAGTTCAGTCCACTATAGTCGAGAGGATCCGGATGGCGCAATCAGCAGATTCCAAGCTTCAGCGACTCATAGCAGAGTGTTGTAGGTCCTAAAAAAATCAAGTTGCACCCATCAACAAAGTCATAAAAATCAAGAAAAGCATCCTTTAAATGAACTGCGGAGACAACAGATTGTGCATCATTCAGATTGTGTACACCGGACTGCGCACACTTTCAACTGTGCAGGCTGACGTGACAATATCATTATTATCTGACAAAATCAAATCTTTCTGACAACTGACAGCACAAAGAACGAGGAGACTGTTCGTTTATTATGCCGTACAGTGCTCGAGGACAGCTGTACATGCAGTGCAATCCAGGGCCTGCGCAATCTAGTGCCAGCGTAATCCATCTCTGCGTAATTCGAATTTAGCACAATTTATGTGGCGCACTTCATCCTGACAATTGACAAAAGTACATGTGGCATTCATGCCATCAATTGCTCGTTACGTGGCAACCGTCTTCATACGATCATGCGCATTTCAATCAAATGATGCCATGTGTCCAAGACAGTCAGCCCATGACCAGACAACTGCCTGCGCAGTCTGATGCTGCGCAATCCAGTTCCTGCGCAATCCAACTTGCGCCATCCAGAATAACTAAAAATTAGTTATTTCCAGAACTCTATAAATAGAGTTTCAAGTCTTCATTCAAGGGGATCACAGATCAGATTAGAGAGAGAGATCAGACATAAAGTTCAGAATTATCAGAGAGTTCAGGAGTTCTTGTCCAAGTGCTGCTGCATTCTTTCGAGGCTTTTGCCTTCAATTTTTCGAGGCTTTTGCCTTCAACTTCAACTTCAGAGGCTACCGTCTTCAAAGTTCACATCGTCTAAGGGATAAAGCAATCGTCTTCTAGATTGGATTCCTACGGTTGTACTTTCCCAGAATTCTTGTAATCTTTACAAAGTTTGTATCAATAAAGTTTCATACTTTTATTTTTGCAAACAAAATGGCGACTCTGCTGGGGACGACTTTCTCCTCCGACGAGGAAGTGAAAACTCAATGTGACGTAGCGTCTATCGGAAAGACGCAGAAGACTCTGGTTGTAAAGGTCAACCAGACAGCCTATAAAGCCATGATCAATTCCAAAACTACTCCTCGCACTGCAACCACTTCTGTCACGAGCAAAGTGCGCCCAGTGTGGGTCTCCAAGACTGCTGTACAGTCCATTAATTCTGTCAGCAAGACTGCTGCGCAGTCTGCCAAGAAGCCTGCTGCACAATCTGCTGCACAGTCTACAGTTGCTGTCACTAAGACTGTTGCACAATCTGTTTCTGTCAAGAATGTTGTGCAATCTGCTGCTGCCAGTGCACAGAAGACTTCTTATGCTGCCTTGTCAAAGTACAAGACTCCTTTGTCTCTGGCGCAGTTGGCTGCCCATCTACCTGCGCAAACCAGCACTCCAGCAACTAGAGTGCACCCCAAACACTCTGTGGCCTGAACTCCTGATGCGCAAACTACAGTATCTGTGGCCAGAACCAGAAAGTCATCTGTCAAGGACTCTCCTGCGCAACCTGCCAGTGCGCCATCCACTCATGCGCAAACTGTGTCTGTGCAATCCAAGAGAGACAGCCCTTTGGCTAATCTCTCTTCTTCTTACAACAAAGGAAAGAGTGCTGCTCCTCTCCAACACCCTACTGCTCCTGCGCAATCCACTGGGGGTAGTCTTTTGGCTATTCCTCCTCCTCCTCAGAACAAAGGAAAAGGCCCTTTGGTCTTTTCTCAAACTTCCTCGTCTCTTGACTTAGAAGACAACAGAGGGAAACGCTCTTTAGCTAACCCTTCTTTCCAAAACAACGAAAAAGGCCCTTTGGTCTTTTCTCAGTCTTCCTCGATTTTTACCGTTGAAGATCAATCTGAATGTGCTCCGGCATCAGTCAGTACAAAAACTCTTTCAAACAAGGATTCTTCTCTCCATGTTAAAAGAACTTGTACTGATCAGAGAGGTATTCTGCCTACCCCGGTAGCAGAGTTCCAAGATCTTCCAACCCTCAAAATCTCCCATTCAAGATAGGGAAAATTGCTGGTGTCTCAAACAGAAACCCCTGGGGGTGAGTTTGCAGATCTAAGAACTTATCTTAACAGGCCAACTTCGGTGAAACGTAAACAACCAATGCCGAAGACCAAACATCATCAGAAACAGACTTCCAGGATCAAGAATTCGGACACCTATGCCAATGAAGTGAGCACTTCCGTGTACACTCAAGGGATAAATCATTTGAAGAACCGGAACCATGTTCCGAATGTTATCAAAGAATATATCCCTCGAACTTTTCCTCGTCCCGTTGCTGTTCCCGATCTCCAAGAACACCTCAAGCAAAAATGGGACAACATCCCAACATCCCCAGTGCAACCACTTGGACATCACTGTAACCACAAAGTTGTCATCAAGTGTTGTTGTCAAACAACAAGACGATCTGTCTTCGATCGTCTGAACTTTCCTAACTCTGAACCTATGTCTGAGGATGAAGATGAGGTTTTGTACGCCTCTGTCAATATGACTTCCAGAGACACTGGGGGTAGGAAGTGCTCTAAGCACGGGAAATCTTGCAAGCCAAGCCAGCGGTATTTGGATCTACTCCAAGAATCCTCTGAAGGAGTTTTTCAACACACCCGTTCTCGAAGCCGAGACACAATCAGTCAAAGGAATCTTCAAGATCCTTCTGAACGTCTTCTTCCTTCTCACTCAGGAGATGATTCTCTCTCCGATTATGATGCATACAGCGAAAGCTCAGAACAGATGGTGTCTTCTACTGTATCCAGGGAGGTGACAGCTTATGTTGTCAATGAAGATCCCGACGCTTCCAGTTCAGCTAGTCAAAAACAAAGAATAGCTGCACTAGAAGACAAGCTGAAGACCATGGCTGAAATGGTCGCAAGTATGCATTCCATCATTGTGGCCCAGCATACGACACCACCGATCGCACCTTCTACAAATCCTGAAATCATAGCATCATCGGTGCCTGTCAATGCTGGATTGGGGGTAGCACCTACTCAAATACCTCCTGTACAAGTCCAACCTACACCCAGTCAGTCAGGTGCTGGGGGTAGTGCTTATCATGCTGTTCCTCCTCCTAACACCGTGGTTCAGCCTGCTCCTTCTACATCAGTGGAAGATGCTAATGAAGCTGTGAAGCTCCTACGAACTCAGTTCGAAGCTTTCAAGGAGAAAGACAACTTGGAAAGGCTGGGGATCAAGCAACCCTACCCAGTTGAATGGAAAGAAGTTCCATTTCCTCTGAAGTACAAGATCCCAACCATCTCGCTGTTTGATGGCAGTACTTCTCCTAGTCAGTTCATCAACCACTTTGAGGTTATGACTGTCCAACTTCAACCAAATGACGCTCTCCTTACCAGAGTATTCGTTGGCTGTTTAGCTGGCGTAGCATACGATTGGTACAGAAGCTTGCCCGATGGTTGTATCACCTCCTTTTCTGGTTTAAAGCAAATCTTCTTGGAACGATTTTACGAGGGGATCAATGACATGACTATGTCGGCTCTCAAAAAAATCAAACAGAAACACAATGAAACGGCTGAGAGTTTCATCGAACGGTTCCGCCGAGAAGCCTTGAAGATGCCTCCCGGAACTCCAGCTGCTGTCACCATAGATACTTGTAAGGCAAATCTTTTGCCTATCATCAGTATGTGGACAAGGTCAACCCAATTCCAAGACTGGCCATCCTTCATTGTCAATGCTAAAGCTGCTGAGTTAACGCTGACAAGTTTAAGCAACTGGGGGTACAAATGTCTAACCCCGACCGGGACGAGAACCAAACATCAGGTGGTGGCAATCGCCAGAACAACCGCAAAGCAAAAGAAACTTTGAACATCAATTTGAACAAGAACAAAGAATCTCTGGCGATTAACGTAGCTCTCCCTTCGTCTACTTCCACTCCTTCTGCACCTCCACCAAGGGAACCTCGTCCTAAAGTAGAATATTCCTTTGACGAGAATGACACTGCTAGCATCTTTGATTGCTTGATCAAAAGCAATAAAATCCAACTTCCAGATCCCAAGAAGCCTGATGAAGTCGGTAAGACTGATCATCCCAAATACTGTGTCTATCACAGGTTCATCGGACATCTCACTCGAGCATGTTACGTGCTTAAAGGCAAAATCCAGGAGCTGGTCAATGCCGGCATTGTCACTCTACAACAAGATGAGAAGACCGTTACCGCAAATATGGTTTCAGTCCAATTTGGTGACTTCTCGCCCCAGATGGTACAGCACGGCGTCATTCCTATTCCCAAAGCTACTCTTGAGATTGAAAATCTTCCTCCTCCACGAAGTGAAGGTCTCGTCCCCTTGTCTCTTGACAATGGCGAGATTATGTGGATCTTGCTTCAGAGTTTGAAGTTTCCTCTTCCTCTAAGAAGAAAGACCGCTCCAAGGGCAAAATGAAGATTTGTAATATGGTGTCTTTTGACCCCATAGTTGATGAAGAAATCTTGCTAGGCACCAGATCAGGAAAAGCCTATCTGAAGGATTATTCTGAAACTCAAGAGAATCCTGCTCCTTCTTCTTCTGAGCCTACTCCAGTGCAGCCTACTTCTACTGAGGATATTCCTACTGCATCCTCACCGGTTATACTATCTATTCCTCCCAAGCCGACGGTCGCTGACAAAGGCAAACAGCAAGTCCGCTTCGACAAACCTTTGAAGAAGTCAGCTCCCTCCGGACTTGAGAAGCCTTACAATTTTGATATCCTAGCCCAATATGACATGGTATATGTTCCTCAAAAATCTGTCAAAGGTCAAGCACTGGCGGATTTCCTAGCGGGTCATCCTGTACCAGAGACATCCAAACGCTATGATGAAATTCCAGATGAGACATTAGAATCAAATATGGCGTCTATTCTTTGACGGTGCATCCAGGGTCGGACCCAATGGTGCCATTGTCGCAGGAGTTGGAGTTATCCTTGTTTCTCCAGACGAATCGACTATCCAAAGAGCTTACTCTCTAGATGAACCATGTTCCAACAATGTAGTAGAGTACAACGCTCTACTCATCGGCCTTCAGTTAGCTAAACAACTAGACGTTGAGTATTTTGAAGTCTATGGTGACTCTAAGTTGGTTGTTAACCAGGTTAGAGGAACTTATGAAGTTCGCCATCAAGATCTAATGCCTTATTTTGAAGCGACAATCAACATGGCTATATCATTTAAAGCTTTCTTCATCGAATATGTACGCCGAGCTTGTAATACTGAGGCAGATGCCTTGGCCAATCTTGCAGCTGTCTTAGCTATCCCTATCAGAAGACAGCAGGTGGTGGTCATCTCTAATCGAGAATTATTCTGTGTCGAAAACAATCATAACATCGAGTTCAGTAATCTTACTGAAGTCAATGTTATCAATAAAGATTGGAGAACTCCCTTCATCGACTTCGTAGTTCATGACATACTCCCTGAAGATCCCAAGGAGGCTACAAGTATTCGTCGGCGATCTCTCCAATTCTACTACAATCAGACCACTAAGACTCTCTATCGGCGAACTTATGACGGTCTACTCTTGCGCTGTCTTGCTGGCGATGAAGCAAAGCAAGTACTGCATGAAGCTCACGACGGTGTCTACGGAGCACATCAACCCGGTCCTAAGCTACAGGATCGCATCCGACGTATGGGTTATTACTGGCCCTCTATGGTATCAGATGCCATCGAATATGCAAGGAAATATCGAGCTTGTCAAATCCATGCAGACTTTATTCATCAACCATCTGAATTTCTGCATCCGACGGCGGCTTCTTGGCCTTTCGAAGCTTGGGGAATGGACATCATTGGTCCCATCAATCCTCCTTCTTCTAGAGGACATCGGTTCTTACTGGCAATAATCGATTACTTCTCCAAATGGGCTGAAGCTATACATTTGGCTGAAGTCAAGACCAGCAGTGTCATCAACTTTGTCAAACACCATGTCATCTATCGATTTGGTGTACCTCGAAGAATCATCCATGACAATGGACCTCAATTTATCAGCCAGAAGTTTACAAGATTCTGCGATGATCACTGAATTGACAATGTCGCTTCGACAGCCTACAATTCTGCTGCTAATGGATTAGCTGAAGCTTTCAACAAAACCATCATTAAGCTCCTCAAGAAGTTTGTGTCTACTAACAAATAAAATTGGAGTGAAAAGCTTGGTAAATGTCTTTGGGCCTATCGAACTACGGTCCGCAATCCTACAGGCTTTACACCTTTCTCTTTGGTGTATGGTTGTGAAGCAGTTCTTCCTCTAGAACTTCAAATTCCTTCTTTAAGGATTGCCATTGCTAATGAACTCACTACAGAGAACAACGATCTTCTCCGACTTCAAGAATTAGAAGCGCTCGACGAAAAGCGGCTATTAGCTCAACAGCATATTAAGTTATATCAAGCTCGCATATCGAAGACTTTCAACCGCAAAGTCAAAGTCAGATCCTTTCAGCAAGGGGAACTTGTTCTAACAGTAAGACGTCCTATGACAATGACTCACTTGAGCAAAGGCAAGTTCGATGCGAAGTGGGAAGGACCTTATGTTGTCAGCAAAGTCTTTTCAAATGGAGCCTATCAACTTTCAGAGTTAGACGGTCGAATTGCAATGATGCCTATCAAAGGCAAATTCCTCAAGAAGTACTATGTATAAATAAAGGTCACTATCATCCTTCTCAACATTGGGACGCGGGCCACTGCCGTCTTTATCAAAGACATAATCAGCAAAAGAGCCGAGGACATCCTTGCTCGAGCCTACCAGGAATTTGCAAGCAGCCATCCTCATAGCTTCTTCTTCTTCAGTCTTCCCTGGTTCGAACAGGAAGTCCAAGATGTCCTTTGGCAGTTTGGGGGCAGACGAACCTTCACCTACTGCTATCTGCTTTGGTTGAGCCGGCTTGTCTGTACATTCTTCAGTCTCTGCTTCCACCTTCGGAACGATCTCAGCCTTCCTGGATGCATCTCCAGACGACATCTTTATATTGAAAAGTGAAAGTGACCATCTCATCTGATTTTTTGTTCTATTTATAGACAGAGCGTCGTAAGACTACGAAGCGACACATTCATCCGACGGTTCACCCGTCCATCATCTGACGGTTCGTCCGTTCACACATTCATTCGACGGTTCATCCGTTCATACATCCACTTGACGGTTCGCCCGTTCACCATCTGACGGTTCGTCCGTTCATTTCATCCATTTGACGATTTGTCCATTCATTCCACCCATTCGACGATTCGTCCGTTCACATTCATCCGACGGTTCGCCCGTTCATTCATTATCACCTGACGGTTCATCCGTTCATCATCACCTGACGGTTCATCCGTTCATCACCATTCGACAGGTCACCTGTTCATACGACGGTTCATCCGTTCATTATCATCATCCGACGGTTCACCCGTTCATTCAATTCATTTGACGGTCCATCCGTTCATCCTGACGATTCATTTCGTTCATTATTTCATTCACACCATTTATTTCGTTCATTATCCAGATCAGTGAAGTCAAAAAAACTCTAAGTTTTTGATTGAGTCATCTACTTTACAACGCAGGATGCGCAGTCTCAAGTCGAGAAGGACGTCGTGCAACCCTAGCTGAAGGCTCGGCGGGGGCCTTGCCTTTGGCAGCGGCGGAAGAACGCTTGGGAGCCATGGAGATTCGATAAGCTCGAGACTTCTCTCTTAAATCACAAAAGCAAAGTAAAGAATGAAATGAATATTGAAGAGAACTATTTATAGTTTTTCAAAGAGTAACGGCTGCCTCAGACTGCGCCGAAAAAGTCGGATCGACTCATCCGATTGCGCAGATATCTCATGCGCAACTTGATTTTAAATTTTAAAATTCAAAGTATTTCAAAACTTTGAATAAATTCAACTTTCGAAAACTTTGAAGGGGGTCTTGTAGGTCCTAAAAAATCAAGTTGCACCCATCAACAAAGTCATAAAAATCAAGAAAAGCATCCTTCAAATGAACTGCGCAGACAACAGATTGCGCATCATTCCGATTGAGCACACCGGACTGCGCACACTTTCAACTGCGCAGGCTGACGTGGCAATGTCATCATTATCTGACAAAATCAAATCTTTCTGACAACTGACAGCACAAAGAACGAGGAGACTGTTCGTTTATTGTGCCGCACAGCGCTCGAGGACAGCTGTACATGCAGCGCAATCCAGGGCCTGTGCAATCTAGTGTCTGCGCAATCCATCTCTGCGCAATCCGAATTCAGCAGAATTCATGTGGCGCACTTCATCCTGACAATTGACAAAAGTACACGTAGCATTCATGCCATCAATTGCTCGTTACGTGGCAACCGTCTTCACACGATCATGCACATTTCAATCAAATGATACCATGTGTCCAAGACAGTCAGTCCATGACCAGACAATTGCCTGCGCAGTCTGATGTTGCACAATCCAGTTCCTGCGCAATCCAATTTGCGCCATCCAGAATAACTAAAAATTAGTTATTTCCAGAATTCTATAAATAGAGTTTCAAGTCTTCATTCAAGGGGATCACAGATCAGATCAGAGAGAGAGATCAGACATAAAGTTCAGAATTATCAGAGACTTCAGGAGTTCTTGTCCAAGTGCTGATGCATTCTTCCGAGGCTTTTGCCTTCAATTTTCCGAGGCTTTTGCCTTCAACTTCAACTTCAGAGACTACCATCTTCAAAGTTCACATCATCCAAGGGATAAAGCAATCGTCTTCTAGATTGGATTCCTACAGTTGTACTTTCCCAGAATTCTTGTAATCTTTACAAAGTTTGTATCAATAAAGTTTCATACTTTTGTTTTTGCAAACAAGTGTGAGGCAGAACGAAGACCAAAATTGTGTATTCATGAAGATGGTACACTTCGGCATGGTGAGCGTCTTTGTGTACCCAGTGGAGATATCAGACAGGAGATCATGGCAGAGGCCCACAGTTCTCAGTATTCCATTCATCCTGGTGGTACGAAGATGTACCATGATATTCGTCAGCACTTTTGGTGGAATAACATGAAGAGGGAGATAGCCCGGTTTGTCTCTCGTTGTTTAGTCTGCCAGTAAGTTAAGGCTGAACATCAGAGGCCCGCTGGACTTCTTCAGCCTTTGCCGATTCCAGAATGGAAATGGGAGCATGTGACCATAGATTTTGTGACCGGCTTGCCTAGATCCCCAGCTGGTCGAGATGCTATTTGGGTTATAGTTGACAGGCTCACGAAGGTAGCTCACTTCCTCCCGTTCAGAGTTGGTCAGTCGACAGCTCAGTTAGCAGAGATGTACCTCAGGCAGATTGTCAGGTTGGACGGATTGCCAGTCAGTATCACCTTGGACCGAGATTCAAGATTTACGTCGCACTTTTAGCGTAGCCTGCAGGAGAGTTTGGGAACTCGCCTCCAGTTCAGTTCAGCATATCATCCGCAGACAGATGGTCAGTCGGAGCGTACAATCCAGACTCTTGAAGATATGTTGCGGTCCTGTACACTTGACTTCGGTGGTTCGTAGGAAGATCACCTACACCTGGTGGAGTTCTCGTACAACAACAGCTTCCAAGCTAGTATCCAGATGGCACCGTTCGAGGCACTGTATGGTAGGAAGTGCAGATTCCCGCTAGCATGGGACGATGTCGGAGAGAGGCAGATGCTCGGTCCAGAAATGATTGCCCAGACAGTTGAAGTGGTCAAAAAAGTCCGGGATCACCTTCGAGTTGCCCAGGATCGCCAGCGCCATTGGGTCGATTCTCATCAGCGCCCTCTCGAGTTTTCGGTCGACGACCATATATTCCTGAGGATTTTGCCTAACCGTGGCGTCATTCGTTTCGGGGTACGAGAAAAGCTTAGTCCTAGGTATATAGGGCCGTTCGACATTCTGGAGCGAGTAGGAGACGTATCCTATCGTCTCGCTCTTCCGCCATCGCTAAGCGAGGTGCATGACGTGTTCCATGTATCCAATTACGACGGTATATTCTGGACCCGAGCCACATCCTGGATCATTCAGAATTGGTTGTTGGTACCAACCTTTCGTATGAGGAGAGGCCCGTGTCTATATTGGACCGAAGAGAGAAGATACTCAAGAACAAGGCTATCAAGTTAGTCCGAGTTGCTTGGGGTCATCACTCTTTGGGTGAGTCAACGTGGGAGCGTGAGGACGATATCCGATCGCGATATTCCGATTTATTTGACTCGTGAGGTATAGTGTCTTCTTTATGCCTCATGCCTTCGATTTCTTGCTTGATTGAGTGATTTTCTGCCTAGTTATAGCTTGCTTGTGATTAATATGGCTTGTCCTTGTTTCTCTAGCCTCTTAATTAAATTCCAAGGACGGAATTCTTTTAAGGTGAGTAGAGTTGTAATGCCTGTGGTTCGTATTACATATTTTTGGAATACGTGTACGTATTTTATCTTGTATTGCATGATTCCTTGCTTAGCTTCCTTCTTGGCTTGGTTTATTCTTGAGTTGGTTCGGCTTGGCTCGGTTTGCTTTGGTTTATTATGAACCAAGGGTGAACCCCCTACCTACCACCACCACTACCATTTATTAACCATTCTCTTCCTTCTCTCTCTTCATTACTCTTTTTTCCTTCCTCCATTAACTCCTTCACCTACCAGAGGAAGAGAGAGGCCTAGGCAAGTGCAGCTTGCTTCATGGAGGAACTCCGATTTTGTTGCTTCATTCTCTTTCTTACAGCATTTTAACTTACTTTAGCACTTGGCATTTCCACTTTTCATGGCTAGATTCTTGTAGATCTAAGTTTATATTATTTTCGGATTTCTTGGATTTTGATCTGCTTAATCTTGTTATTTCTGAGTTTTGATGGTTCCATGTTGTAGAGAATTTTATTCTGCCCCGTTTTAACCTATGAAAGTTCGGATTTGGGCTCCTGATGATGGAGTTATGGAGCTTGAGAACTTGGCTCTCATGGTGTTTTTCTTCTCGAAATTTTGGAGAAGAACTGTGCTTGACTTGACCGCATGAATATTTCACGCGGCAAGTGTTCTCTTCAGCCGCATGACTGGAAGTACTTGAGCCGCATGAGGGTCGAACTCATCTAGCCGCATAAGTCTACTTTCTCTCTTGGCCGCATAGGCTGAGTCTCATTCCAGCCGCATAAGATTCATTCTCTTCTAACCGCATGAACCCAGGTCTGTGCTAACCGCAGGGACTCACTTCCGTTAGCCGCATGAGCACCCCTCACTCCAACCGTATAAGGGCCGCTCCCTGCTGGCTGCATGGGACTTTACTTGATTCGACCGCATGTACCCTGGCTCGTCCCAGCCGCATGAGAACCCCCTTCCCTTGAGAGCCGCATAGGCATTGATCCTCGATAGCCGTATGGGATTTGCTCACCACCCAGCCGCATATACTGCAGTCTTCTTCTTGCCGCATGAGGACTCGAGCCCTCTCAACCGCATGACTCTGAATTTTCCAGCCGCATAAGTCTTCCGCCATTGGACGCATGAGTACCCTCCCCTTCCTCCAGCCGCATGGGTTGCCCCTTTTGCCTGCTGTATAGATTCGTCTCTTATTGGGCCGTATGACTCCTTCCCCACGCCTTGTCTTGTTATTTTGTTATTATTGCTATTATTCATTTAGTATTATTAACTCATGCCTTGTAACCCTCAGTGTAATTGGATCTCCAGATTGAATGCTTGTACTGTGATGCCTTACACATGTACCTGAACACGAAAGTGACCCGTCGTAGTGCACTCCTGACAAGTGAACATGACATGACCTGATAGTGGCCCGTCGTGGCATACTTTTGACCAGTAAACTTGACATGATAACCTGACATGATATCTTGATAAGCTGTTGCGACGGCTACCTGACATGACATGACCTGTATAATAACCTGGACACCGTGGGCGCTTGTGCTTGTACAAATAATCCAGTCCTGTCTTGCATCATGTCTAGGAGGGGACTCCTGAGTACCACGGTCAGGAGTACCTACTGAAATAGACTAAGGCTAATAACTAGATTAATACATTAGTCATAAAGAGATCTCCCAGCTACAGGCAATCCCGTTACCTGGGCGCGCCTGGGATCTGTAGCCTGCCGTCGAGTAGGGCACATTTCCAGCACACTGTCATATGTTGTACCCTTCAAGCTACCTAAGGGTACATGCATTTCCTGGACGATGTACCCACCTGAATTCAACCCCTAATTTTTGATCTGGATAACCTGGATGGTCTGCAGGGCTTGTGGCTGTGGAATAATCTCACTGCATCTTGCTAGTAACTAGGTCTGTGATAACCCTAGCTAGTTAAGTATCAAACCGTAATTCTTGTTTGGCCGTGATATGATTGGATGGAATCTAACCAGTCTAGTCTTGTCCTGATCCTGTTCCAGATTACTGCGTGACCTGAATGCCTGTATTTATTTTACCGATAAATGGAAGAAACCAAGTTCGGTTCAGACGAAGGGTTACAATCCCGGTCCTTGTTTGATTTAAGGATTGTAACCTGGTTATCTGAATGGTCCCATGGTTATCTTATCGTATATCCTCGTGATGCTATATTTCTCTAGTTTTACTATATTATTATTACCTGTTGTGCTAATTGCTGGTTTTAGTTCCTAAGTGAAGCTTCCTTTGTGGCACTTGCTCTTTCTGGGATCTGACCCAGCTAGTTTTGTATGGCCAAATTTCGGAGCAGCTCCAGAGGATCTACCAACCTTCCTGTCCGACGGTGGTGACTAGACGTAACCAGGGCAACGAGTGGGTTTATTTTTGATCTCCCACTTATTGTAAAAATATTCTTTTGAGGCGTTTAGCCGACGAGCACCTGTTTAGCTCGATTGCACTTATTGTCTGCCTACGGGCTGTAACATGATTGACAGATCCTAGGGTTGATCATGTATGACTAAACTCTTGCTAGTCCTAACATTTTGTAACGACTAGCTTCATGATCAGCTGAATATGTAATATTTGGGATGCCTTATTATTGTATATTTAATGATCATACATCTTGTGACTTTTACTTACTTGTTCGTGATTGAGACACTAGGCTTGTTCATGACCATAGGAGACTGTTGGCTTGTAGTAAACCCTCATGTATCTAGACATCCGTGACAGTATAGCGAGATGGATTCCATTTCATATACGTAGCTGGCTATGTCTGCCCCCGCTCTCCAGTATTCTGGTTCTGGGGCGTGACATGGTTTAAGTGGTGGCCCATACAGGTCTTGTAAATCAAGATATGTGAGGGTTTAGCTACTATCCATCAGTCTCCTATGGTCAATAGCAAGCCTAACTGTCTCAATCTCAAGCAAGCAAGTAAGGTTACAAGATGTAAGATCACCAAATATACAATAATAAGGCGTCCCAAATATTACATATTCAGTTGATTATGAAGCTAGTCGTTACAAAATGTGAGGACTAGCAAGAGTTTAGTCATACATGATCAACCCTAGGATCTGTCAATCATGTTATAGCCCGTAGGCAGACAATAATAAGGTATGCAATTCGAGCTAACAGGTGCTCGTCGGCTAAACGCCTCAAAATAGAATTTTTACAATAGAGTAGAAGAGCAAAAATAAACCCACTCGTTGCCCTGGTCACGCCTGATGGTCACCATCGGGCTGGAAGGTCGGTAGATCCTCTGAAGCTGCTCCAAAATCTGGCCACACAAAACCAGCTGGGTCAGATCCCAGAAAGAGCAAGTGCCACAAAGGAGGCTTCACTTAAGAACTAAAACCAACACATCAAAAAATATATTAAGCAGTTAAAAGAACTTGAAGTAAAAGAATAACAACAATCATAATGGAGTACGAGGGAACCATTCAGGTAGCCAGGTCACAACCCTTAAACCAAACAAGGACCGGGGATGTAACCCTTCACCTGAATAGAACTCTGTCTCCAATCTTGTTGGTAAGGTAAAATATTACAAGCATGACGTGGGGTGCAATCAGACAATAAACGAAGAGAGGACTCAGATCCGGGAGCCAGGTTACAACCCTTAAACCAAACAAGGACCGGGGTTGTAACCCTTCGCTTGAACAGAACTTAGCCCCTGATCTTTATTGTTAAGAGTGACAATCATGCGATCAAGCTTGTAATAATCGAGCACTGAAAACCATGCCATACAATCGCTCCCGGCCAATCAGTGACTATGGCTTTCTACATTAGCTAACTAGGGTTATCACAACATGCAACGAGATGTTCCTCCAGCCACAAGCCCTGCAGCTAATCCAGGTTATCCAGGCGACTTGGGTTCATTAAGCAGTACATCGTTCTTTCTATATATCAATGAATTTAGACTTGTGCCCTACTCGTTGGCAGGCTGCAAGTCCACAATGGTGGCCGGGATAACGGGATCGCCTGTAGCTGGAGAAAATCTCTCATGACTACTGAATTATTCTAGTTATTAGCCTTAGCCATTTACAGTAGGTACCCCTGACCGTGGTACTCAGGGATCCCTGTCCTAGACATAATGCAAACACTACCGGTCCATTTGTACAAACACAATCATCCACGGTGTCCAGGCCATCCAATCTTGTCATGTCATGTTCACTGTCAGGAGTCCGCCGCGTCGGGCCACTATCATGTCATATCAAAAGTGCACCACAACGGATCACCATTGTGTCAGGGAATAATTAATTTAGCACAAGTGCAAATTTAATAATTAAATATTAGAAGGGGTAAGGACTGTGGGGGACTCATGCGGCTCGGAAAATTTCTATGCGGCCAGCGGTCACTCGGCCAAATGCGGCTGAGCAAAATGTATAAGCACGCTAAATATAAGCATGCACGCTTGCAGACAATCTACATTAAATGTATTAATATAACACATTGATGCATTGCAGTACATACATTAATTACATTAAATACATTATATTAATATATATATATACAAAATATATTAATATTTATTATATTCATATATACTATATAATGTATCAATGTATTCTAAATGTATGCTTGCATGCATGCGGCTGATTTCTTCTCATATGCGGCTCACTATTTAGCATGCGGCTAGCACTTGCTCATGCGGCCAAGTACTGTTCCCATGCAAGCACTTGCTGATGCGAGCAAAAGAAAAGCCATGCGGCCAACTACGGAATGGCCTTATGCGGCTAAGCAAACAAGTGTGCTTATGCGGCTGGATAACTAATGGCCATGCATTATTTTAATGCCTGCCATACTTAAATGCCTGCAAGGCTTTGATGCCATGCGGCCATACTTGGTTCACGCTATAATGCATGTATTATTCCATGCTTATGCGGCTCATTCGAGTGCTATATGAGGTTATGCTTTAATTGTCAAGCACACGTGAATGCTTGCCAAGCATGCTATAATGCATGTATTAGTTCAGGTTAGTGCCTTTAAGGCATTAATTGCCAAGCACACTTGAATGCTTGGAAAACATTATTATTAATGCTTGGTATTCCAAGCAAATGATGGAAGCATTTATTTTAAATGCTTGCTGATGCATGTGTGAATGCATTTGTGAGAATGCATTTATTTCTAATGTAATTTCTAATGATGCATATACGGCTCATTAGGAATAGTAGCCATGCGGCTACTAATATTAAACTCCTTAAGTACATACGGCTATATGCATTAAATGTAACTTTGCTTCATGCTGCTGAGTGCCAAAAATGTTCATGGCTCGGCAAAATTCCATAGGTCAGATTTGGACCAAACGAAATTCTCTGCAACATGGGATAATCAACTTAGAAAAATATACAAGTTTGATAGATCAAAATCCTGGAAACCGAAAATACCATAAGCTAGATCTACAAAAATTTAACCATGGAAATAAAAAATTAAGTACTAAAGTGGGTTAGAAACACATGAGGAAGACAATGGATCAATAAAAATGGACTTCCTCCATGAAGCAAGGTGCACTTGCCTAAGCTCTCCCTCTCTCTGGTTGGTGGAGAAATAATGGTGGGGAAGAAGAAGAGTAAATGAGGAGAGAGAATGTGTGGTGGGATATTAAATGAAGAGGGTGGTGGTAGGTGGGATATTAAATGAAGATGGTAGGTGGGAGTGGTTTGGTTCACATAAAATCAAGTAAAACCAAACCATGCAAAACCAAGCCGAACCAAGTTAAGTTGGGCCGAACCATGCAATACGGGTCTAAATACGTATACGTATACCGAGATACGTAATACGACAATGGTCATTACAACTCTACCCACCTTAAAAGAATTTCGTCCTCAGAATTTAATCAAGTGGCTAGAGATGCAAGGACAAGCTATACTACTCACAGGCAAGCTATACTAGTTAAACAATCAAGCAATTATTCGTACAAGTAAGGAATCGAAGACATGAGGCATAGGAAAGATATTATACCTCACGAGTCAAACAGGTCGGGATATCGCGATCGGATATCATCCTCACGCTCCCACGTTGACTCACCCAATGAGTGATGACCCCAAGCAACACGGACTAACTTGATAGTCTTGTTCTTGAGTATCTTCTCTCTTTGGTCCAATATGGATACGGGCCTCTCCTCATACGAAAGGTTGGTACCAACAACCAATTCCGAATGATCCAGGATATGGCTCGGGTCCAGGATATACCGTCGTAGTTGGGATACATGGAATACGTCATGCACCTCACTCAGAGACGGTGGAAGAGCGAGACGATAAGACATGTCTCCTACTCCTTCAAGAATGTCGAACGGCCCTATATACCTAGGACTGAGATTTCTCCGTACGTCGAAACGAATGATGCCACGGTTAGGCGAGATCTTCAGGAACACATGGTCGCCGACAGAAAATTCAAGGGGACGCTGATGAGAATCGGCCCAATGGCACTGACGATCTTGTGCAACGCGAAGATGATCTCTGACTCTCCTGACCACCTCAACTGTCTGAGCGATCATCTCTGGACCAAGCATCTGCCTCTCTTCCACATCGTCCTAGGCTAGTGGGGATCTACACTTCTTACCATAAAGTGCCTCGAACGGAGCCATCTGGATACTGGCTTGAAAACTGTTGTTGTACGAGAACTCCACCAGGTGCAGGTGATCTTCCCACGAACCACCGAAGTCGAGTGTACAAGATCTCAACATATCCTCAAGAGTCTGGATCGTGCGTTCCGACTGACCATCTATCTGCGGGTGATAAGCTGAGCTGAACTGGAGGTGAGTTCCCAAACTCTCTTGCAAGCTACGCCAAAAGTGTGACGTAAATCTTGAATCCCTATCCGAGGTGATACTGACTGGTACACCGTAGAATCTGACAATCTGCCGAAGATACATCTCTGCTAGCTAAGCTGTCGATTGACCCACTCTGAACGGAAGAAAGTGAGCCACCTTCGTGAGCCTGTCAACTATAACCCAAATAGCATCTCTACCAGCTGGAGATCTAGGTAATCCAGTCACGAAATCCATGGTTATATGCTCCCACTTCTATTCTGGAATCGGCAAGGGCTGAAGAAGTCCAGATGGCCTCTGGTGTTCAGCCTTGACTTGTTGGCAAACCAAACACCGAGAGACAAACCGAGCTATCTCCCTCTTCATGCTATTCCACTAGAAGTGCTGACGGATATCACGGTACATCTTCGTGCCATCGGGATGAATTGAATACTGAGAGCTGTGAGCTTCTGCCATGACCTCCTATCTTATATCTCCACTGGGTACACAAAGACGCTTACCATGTCGAAGTGTACCATCTTCATGAATACATAATTCTGGTCGTCGACCTGCTTCACATTCTGCTCTAAGTCCCTGAAGCTTAGAATCGGAGGACTGAGCTATCTTAATCCTCTCAACTATGCTGGACTGTACTTGCATGCTGGCCATCAATGCTATGTTGGTAGGAAGGACAACTTCTATACCCATCTTCTGAAGATCTGCCAACAACTCTGGTTGCGCTGTCAAAAAATAAACTCCGGCTCTCCTGCTCAATGCATCTACCACAACGTTGACCTTCCCAGGGTGATACTGCAGGTTGACATCATAATCCACAAGTAGCTCTAGCCATCTTCTCTGTCACATGTTAAGGTCCTTCTGGGAGAAAACATACTTCAGACTCTTGTGGTCGGTAAAAATCTTCACCCTATCTCCATACAGGTAGTGTCTCCACAACTTAAGTGCGAACACTACAGCTGCCAGCTCTAAGTCATGGGTTGGGTAATTCCTCTCATGATCACGAAGTTGACGTGACACATAGGCTATTACCTTCCCATGCTGCATCGAAACACATCCTAGACCCTTGCCTGAAGCGTCACAGTACACTGAAAATCCTCCGGTCCCATCTGGAAGTGTGAGAACGGGTGCCGTCATCAAACCTCGCTTCAGCTTCTCAAAAGATTCCTGATATTCTGCTGTCCAAGCAAACTGCACATCCTTGTGGGTCAACTGTGTCAATGGCGCTGATATCCGAGCAAAGTCTGAAACAAATCTCCGGTAATAGCCGGCTAATCCAAGAAAACTGCGAACTTCTGCAACTGTGCGGGGCAGTGGCCAGGTTTCGATAGCCACTATCTTCTGGGGATCTACTTCTACTCCCCCTCTGGTGATGATATGACCTAAGTATGAAATGTGATCGAGCCAGAACTCGTATTTACTGAACTTGGCATACAACTGGTGCTCTCGAAGAATCTGGAGGACAACTCTAAGATTCTGCTCATGCTCCGCTTCACTCTTGCTGTAGACCAGGATATCGTCTATGAACACGATTACGAACTGATCCAAATAAGGCATGAAGATACGATTCATGAGGTCCATGAATACTGCCGGCGCATTGGTTGCTCCAAAGGGCATAACAAGGAATTCCCAATGCCCATATCTGGATCTGAAAGTTATCTTCGGGATGTCCTGCTCTCTGACTCTGATCTGGTGGTACCCTAACCGCAAATTAATCTTCGAGAATACTGTCGCTCCTCTGAGTTGATCAAACAAGTCATCTATCCTGGGGAGAGGATATCTGTTCTTGATTGTCACTGAGTTCAAGGTACGATAGTCAACACATAATCTGGATGTACCATACTTCTTTTTCACAAGAAGCATCGGGGCTCCCCAAGGCGATCCACTTGTACGAATGAATCCCTTGGTCCGGAGTTCTTCAATCATCTTGTACAATATCTCCAATTCTGACAACGCCATCATGTAGACTCTCTCAGACACGGGTGCTGTCCCAGGAATCAAGTCGATAGTAAACTCGATCTCCCGCTCTGGCGGCATCCCTAGAAGCTCTTTCGAGAAAACATCTAGAAATTCCTCGACTATCCGGGGTAACTGCACTGCTGCGACGGCCATCCGCAATACTGGGGGAGAAGGTTCCACTTCGCCTCGAGAAAAGGAAAATTTCGGCTCGCCTGGAATGCTAAAAACAACTCTGCCAATATGGCAGTCTATCCTAGCATACTGGTCCCTCAACCAATCCATCCCTAAGACTACATCATAATCGGCCATCGGGAATTCTATCAGCCTAGCGGAAAACTCTCTACCGCTAACCACGATCCGACACGAGATAAATACTCTATCTACTCCCACAAGACCATTACCAGTAAGTATATTGAGCCTTACTGATAGTGACTCGGGCTCCAGTCCTATCCGTGTCGCGAATCGTACAGACATAAATGAATACGATGTACCAGAATCAAATAACACTGAAGCCGGAAAAGTGTTGACGAGAACAGTACCTGCCACTACCTCACCTGGTGCCACTCCTTCTTCTCCCATGGTCAAAGCCAGCACTTGACCATGTCCTCTGGGTGCCGGCCCTCTCTGCTGGAATCCTCTCTGCCTATTCTGAACTTGCGCCTGGGCAAACTGTTGAGGCCTCTGCTGATGAAAAGCCTGGGTCTGCGTCGGCAATGGCCTTGGGGATGGAAACTGCGACTGAACTGGTACAGGGGCTGGTCCCCTAACTGATGAACTGGTCCCGGCTGGTGATGAGTCTGTCCTGAACGGGCAGGACCCTACCTTGTGGTCTGGCGCTCCACAAAGCAAACACAATCCTCGAGCCTTGTGATACTCTGAAACAACATGTCCAGGCTTTCCACAATAAGAGCAGCTTATGGGGGAAGACTGTTTTTGCTTCTGCTGCTGAGGATACGTCGGGGTTGAATGCTGAATCGACGTAACTGAAGCTGTCCTTCTCGGAGCTCCAATGGTCAAAGCCCTAGCTGCCGGGACTGGGGCTGACGACTGATTCATCTGCCCGTGAGATCGCTTTCGACCTCCGATCTTGTCCACAATCCTCTGGGAGGTATACTCATGCCTCCTAGCTGCCCTCAATACCGCATCAAAAGTCTGTTGCTCAAACTGCTCTACTACCAGCAAAATCTCCAGGCGGAGTCCCTGCTGAAATCGCTGGGCTCTATCGAACTCGGTCGCCACCAAGGTAGGAGCAAACCGACTAAGCCTGGAAAACTCGACCGCATACCCATCGACCGTCCTGCCCATCTGCTTCAAATTGGTGAACTTGGTCTGAAGATCGTACCGAGCCACCGCATCGAAGTACTTGGTCCAGAACATTTCTCGGAATACTGTCCAGGCAATAGGCGCCGCTAGTCCAACGGCCTGAGCCGCCCACCAGCTGCGGGCTAGATCCAATAACTGCAGGCACACTACGGCCACCTTCTCATCTTCCGGGGTCTTCGCTGCCTCCAATATTACCTCTGTGTCCTGAAGCCACGCATCAGCAGCGATGGCGTCTTCGCTGCCATCGAAGAATGGAGGGTTCAGGCGCTTGAAACTGTTCGCTGCACTGCTCCCATGATGTCCACCTCTTCCCAGAGCATCTGCCACTGCCTGATGCAAGGCATCTCCTCGACGGTCCTGCGATGCAAGCAACTCCCTGATAAGTTCAACCAAGGCTCCATCGTCCTGTCTCGCGGGCTGGGCTGACTGCACCGGGGGTTCTGGATCCCCGGAAGGCATGGCCCTAGAGGCTGCTCCTGAGTGCTGGGCCTGGTCTTCTAGTTGCTGCTGGTCCACGGAAGGTGCGTCGCCTTGCTGATCGGCAGTTCGAGGAACAATGCCGCTGAAGAAGACGACATAGGATACAATAAGGAAAGACCAAGACAGATTCAACGATACAAGCATGTGATCAGGTCGAGAATCTCAAGGATTAGAAGATACGGGCAGGGATCAAAGGCGAGTGCTGATTGAGACATCTATTCGGTAAACCCTCACATATCTTGATTTACAAGACCTGCATGGGCCACCACTTAAACCATGTAATGCCCCAGAACCAGAATACTGGAGAGCGGGGGCATACATAGCCAGCTACGTATAATGAAATGGAATCCACTCCACTATATGGTCACGGCTGTCTAGATATATGAGGGTTTAGCTACTATCTATCAGTCTCCTATGGTCAATAGCAAGCCTAACTGTCTCAATCTCAAGCAAGCAAGTAAGGTTACAAGATGTAAGATCACCAAATATACAATAATAAGGCGTCCCAAATATTACATATTCAGTTGATCATGAAACTAGTCGTTACAAAATGTGAGGACCAGCAAGAGTTTAGTCATACATGATCAACCCTAGGATCTGTCAATCATGTTACAGCCCGTAGGCAGACAATAATAAGGTATGCAATACGAGCTAACAGGTGCTCGCCGGCTAAACGCCTCAAAATAGAATTTTTACAATAGAGTGGAAGAGAAAAAATAAACCCACTCGTTGTCCTGGTCACGCCTGATGGTCACCATCGGGCTGGAAGGTCGGTAGATCCTCTGAAGCTGCTCCAAAATCTGGCCACACAAAACCAGCTGGGTCAGATCCCAGAAAGAGCAAGTGCCACAAAGGAGGCTTCACTTAAGAACTAAAACCAGCACATCAGAAAATATATTAAGCAGTTAAAAGAACTTGAAGTAAAAGAATAACAACAATCATAATGGAGTACGAGGAAACCATTCAGGTAGCCAGGTCACAACCCTTAAACCAAACAAGGACCGGGGTTGTAACCCTTCACCTGAATAGAACTATGTCTCCAATCTTGTTGGTAAGGTAAAATATTACAAGCATGACGTGGGGTACAATCAGACAATAAACGAAGAGATGACTCAAAACTGCTCCGGAAGCCAGGTTACAACCCTTAAACCAAACAAGGACCGGGGTTGTAACCCTTCGCCTGAACAGAACTTAGCCCCTGATCTTTATTGTTAAGAGTGACAATCATACGATCAAGCTTGCAATAATCGAGTACTGAAAACCATGCCATACAATCGCTCCCAGCCAATCAGTGACTACGGCTTTCTACATTAGCTAACTAAGGTTATCACAACATGCAACGAGATGTTCCTCCAGCCACAAGCCCTGCAGCTAATCCAGGTTATCCAGGCGACTTGGGTTCATTAAGCAGTACATCGTTCTTTCCATATATCAATGAATTTAGACTTGTGCCCTACTCGTCGGCAGGTTGTAAGTCCACAATGGTGGCCGTGATAACGGGATCGCCTGTAGCTGGAAAAAATCTCTCATGACTACTGAATTATTCTATTTATTAGTCTTAGCCATTTACAGTAGGTACCCCTGACCGTGGTACTCAGGGATCCCTGTCCTAGACATGATGCAAACACTACCGGTCCATTTGTACAAACATAATCATCCACGGTGTCCAGGCCATCCAATCTTGTCATGTCATATTCACTGTCAGGAGTGCGCCGCGTCGGGCCACTATCATGTCATGTCAGAAGTGCACCACAACGGGTCACCATTGTGTCAGAGAATAATTAATTTAGCACAAGTGCACATTTAATAATTAAATATTAGAAGGGACAAGGGCTGTGGGGGACTCATGCGGCTCGAGAAATTTCTATGCGACCAGCGGTCACTTGGCCATATGCGGCTGAGCAAAATGTATAAGCACGCTAAATATAAGCATGCACGCTTGCAGACAATCTGCATTAAATGTATTAATATAACGCATTGATTCATTACAGTACATACATTAATTGCATTAAATACATTATATTAATATATATATATACAAAATATATTAATATTCATTATATTCATATATACTATATAATGTATCAATATATTTTAAATGTATGCTTGCATGCATGCGGCTGATTTTTTCTCATATACGACTCACTATTTAGCATGCGGCCAGCACTTGCTCATGCGGCCAAGTATTGTTTCCATGCAAGCACTTGCTGATGCGAGCAAAAAAAAGCCATGCGGCCAACTACGGAATGGCCTTATGCGGCTAAGCAAACAAGTGTGCTTATGCGACTGGCTAACTAATGGCCATGCATTATTTTAATGCCTGCGATGCTTAAATGCCTGCAAGGCTTTGATGCCATGCGGCCATACTTGGTTCACGCTATAATGCATGTATTATTCCATGCTTATGCGGCTCATTCGAGTGCCATATGCGGTTATGCTTTAATTGCCAAGCACACGTGAATGCTTGCCAAGCATGCTATAATGCATGCATTAGTTCAGGTTAGTGCCTTTAAGGCATTAATTGCCAAGCACACTTGAATGCTTGGAAAACATTATTATTAATGCTTGGTATTCCAAGCAAATGATGGAAGCATTTATTTTAAATGCTTGCTGATGCATGTGTGAATACATTTGTGAGAATGCATTTATTTCTAATGCAATTTCTAATAATGCATATGCGGCTCATTAGGAATAGTAGCCATGCGGCTACTAATATTAAACCCCTTAAGTACATGCGGCTATATGCATTAAATGTAACTTTGATTCATGCAGCTGAGTGCCAAAAATGTTTATGGCTCGGCAAAATTTCATAGGTCAGATTTGGACCAAACGAAATTCTTTGCAACATGGGATCATCAACTTAGCAAAATATGCAAGTTTGATAGATCAAAATCCTGGAAATCGAAAATACCACAAGCTAGATCTACAAAACTTTAACCATGAAAATAAAAAATGCCAAGTACTAAAGTGGGTTAGAAACACATGAAAAAGATAATGGATCAATAAAAATGGACTTCCTCCATGAAGCAAGGTGCACTTGCCTAAGCTCTCCCTCTCTCTGGTTGGTGGACAAATAATGGTAGGGAAGAAGAAGAGTAAATGAGGAGAGAGAATGTGTGGTGGGATATTAAATGAAGAGGGTGGTGGTAGGTGGGATATTAAATGAAGATAGTAGGTGGGAGTGGTTTGGTTCACATAAAATCAAGCAAAACCAAACCATGCAAAACCAAGCCGAACCAAGTTAAGTTGGGCTGAACCATGCAATACGGGTCTAAATACGTACACATATACCGAGATACGTAATACGAACAATGGTCATTACATTTATGCTGGCAGAGCCATCCGTTATGCCGGAAGAGCCGCAGGTTGTGCTGTGTCATGCTCATTCGGGCATTCGGGGTTGCGGATACAAGAAAGGAGGAATTCGCTTCGATGGAGATCAATCTTCCAGTATGTGCACCAAGAAGAATAAGGGTTGCGCTTCTGTGAAGATAAACCCTCTTGTAGACTTCTTTAGGCCTTTCTGAATTTGTAATAGATGCTTTCTTCAAGAACAATATGAGTCTTTGTAATAGATCCTTTGTAGAAGAACAGTATGAGTCTTTCTGAATCTGTAATAGATCCTTTGTAGACATATTAATAAAAGAACTTTCTATAACTTCTGTTTGAATTTCATTTTTCTATGTCTGTATATTTTATAACATCTGCAGTGTCTTCTATAATATGCCATTCACAGTGTTAATACACAGGAGAATGTTCATTCTCCGTGTAAATCTAACACGGAGAATGGCATTTTCTGTTTTAATTAAACTGATAATGCCATTCTCCGTTTACTTAACCACAGAGAATGTCATTCTCCTTGTTGAATTAAACGGAGAATGTCATTTACAGTGTTATAACGCATGAGAATGTTCATTCTCCTTGTAAGTTAAAACGGAGAATGGATTTTCCAGTGTTAAAACGAATGAGAATGCTATTCTCCGTGTAATTTGAAACGGAGAATCTCATTCTCCGTCCTGAATTATACGGAAAATTGATTCCCTGTGTTAAAACGAATGAGAATTCTGTTCTCCATGTAATTTGAAACGAAGAATCTCATTCTACGTGTTAATCTAGCACGGAGAATGACATTCTAATTGTTAAAACGAATAGAAATGTTCATTCTCGGTGTAATTTAAAACGGAGAATGACATTCTTCGTGTCGAACTACACGGAGAATGGCATTCTTATTGTTAGAACGAATGAGAATGCTATTCTCCGTATAATTTAAAACGGAGAATGGCATTCTCCGTGTAAGAATGACGGAGAATGGCCATTATGAATACAAAAACTGTGAAACATTAGATATAACAGACTTCAAAATAGCACTATTGATATCAAAATTGTAAGAAATGTATTAAAAAAACAGTTATATAAAAGAAAGAATATATGTATATATATTAACGAGGGGGCGCTGCCTCCTCGACCACCATAGAAGCACGTGAGGGAAGAGGGCAAGTGCTGCGATTGTGATTACCTAATTCAAGACAATTATGGCACCTATCTTCCTCTTCTCTTTTCCCTTGTTTTCATAATTGCTCTTATAACGGTCCGCCTTTGGTCGGCCGGGACCCCGTTTCGGAACAGGGGGTAGGACCAAATCAGTTGAATTATTTTCAAACTATTTTCCAGAATCTGGAACTGGACGAATATCACATGAATATAGCTTCTGGTAGAAATCTGATGTCCAATACTGCTCCACAAAATCGTAGACGGATTTGCCTGAACCAAATTTGATGCATTGGATTACATGGCTGCATGGGAATCCATATACCTTCCATCTGCGACAACTACAATGCCAATCAAGAAGATTCACCAAGTGGAAGGAAGTATCTGTCATCACCTCAAACTCGAAATCATCAGACCGATATACCCTATAAGACATGCCATCATCTGTAAGCTGCTTCAGCATATTCTCGGCGTATGGATTCAATATGTTATTAAAATCACTTGCATCCTTGTGGCGATCCAAAATCATCTTCATCATCTTCACTCGGATGACATTTACAAGTGCTGAAATAGGTATTTTTTCAGCCTTTATCCATGAATTGAATGACTCTGCACAACTAGAAGCAACCTCGCCGTATCTACATCCCGAGAAGAATGCATTTGACCAATTTTCAGGCTTTTGTTTATCCATCCATTTCACAACATGACCACAATTCAGATCATAAATCTTCTTAATTGCTTGTTTATACCCACCTTTATACAGGGAAAAAAAAGTAATTAATAAAGATAGAAATCAAGGAACAAGTACATGAAAAAACAGGGACTATTCTCCGTTTAATTTAACACGGAGAATGTCATTCTCCGTGTATTTTTAAACGGAGAATAACACGGAGGGTGATAATGAAAGTGTTAAAACGTATGAGAATGATCATTCTCCTTGTTAATAACACGAAGAATGCCATTCTCCGTGTTAAGTGACACGGAGAATGGTCTTTCCAAGTGTTAAAACGCATGAGAATGCCATTCTTCGTGTTAAAATTACGGAGAATGGTCATTCCCCTTGTTAGAACGCATGAGGAATGTATTCTCCGTTCTAAACTAACGGAGAATGAAATTATCCGTGTTAAATGACACTGTGAATGCCATTCTCCGTATATTTTAAAACGGAGAACGAACATTCTCCGTTCTAGGCAACACAGAGAATACTATTCTCCGTGCTATTTACACGGAGAATGTTCATTCTACTTGTTAAAATAAAGGAGAATGCACAGAAAAGATGCATATATCTGTCTCATTTATACACCTGGAGTTAGAGCATATACTGCTTGCCTCCAAGCTTTAAGTACATGCGGATACACTCTTTCACTTCCTTTCTCCTTCAGCGGTATGTTTTCTTCATGTGATAATAGCAATAGCTATGGTAAGCAGTAGGCAACACTTTGGGAACTTCAGAAACTAAACTGGTGCCTTGATCTGAAAGAAAAACGATACGTCTACTACATCCAACAACATTTTTGAGATTTTTAAAGAACCATTTTCAATTGTCGCCATCTTCGCCCGAGACTATGCCGTAGGCAATAGGGTAGAACTGTTGGTTATCATTCTTCGCTGTAGTAGACATCAAACACCCTCTAAACCTCCCTGTAAGGAAAGTCGCATCCAAATATAGCATCGGGCGACAATATTGAAAGCCTTCGACGCAAGCCCCATATGAAAGAAAAAGCCGCTGAAACCTCATTGACGTATCATCTTTCTGAAAGTCGATAACAGAACCAATATTGGTTTCCTTTACCTTGTCGACATACCAACACAAGTCGCTGTAAGCTCTAACATCATCTCCGTACATTTCTTGGTACACCAACCTAATGCCATGGTATGCCTGCCCGTAGGTAAGAGATAAACCGTAGTCAACCTTGAATTCATCAACAACTGATTTTGTCAAATTTTTAGGATCCATCCGAAGAATGTCACTAACCAAACTTTTCACAAACTTTGCTGGAACAACTAGATTACCTTTATCCATATAGCCAGCTCCACAATGGTGTTCTTCCACATACCTGTTCACCGCAAAAATTTAATTATCTTTCGAAATGGATATAGCATGGAAGCTCCACATACAAGCATGGGTCTTGTAATTCTTACAGCAAACGTTGTACCTCCCCGGCTCAAATTTTAAAATATGGAATGGATGACGAGATTCAAAACATACCTTCCTAACAGCGTGCCTAACTTCTTCAACACCATTTAGGAAAATCTGACCAACGCCTGTAATTGATCCAGGCCACATATCCGATTTCCTCTTCTTTACTGTCTCAATTGAGCCCTCATAAAATTCTACTACTCGTTTATCCTTTACAGTAGGAGAACATCTACTACTCAAGGAACTAGAAGAGGAAGACGAAGGTCCCATAGGAATGCTTTGACAAGGAAAAGATGTCGATGAAGAACATGGAGGGTATACTTGCTCCACAAATAGATCAAAGCTCACGTCATGGGTACCATTGAAACCCCCAACCAAGGACCGAAGCCAAAAATCACTGTCAACGTACAGTTCAGTCCCATCAGAATGCAAAAACTTGAAACGGAAGGAAAGTGGATCCAAAGAAGTCCATCGATCGCACACTTGATGCTTTAAAAAATCCACGGTACTTTCATGTGTCACACGACAGAAAACTATGTCTCTCTTGAAACAAAGATTAACTAAACAGCTTAAATCCATTCTCCCCCCTGATAACATAAAAACAGAAGAGATCACAAAATAGGACAACACATTTCTGATCATTCTCCGTCTAAAACTAACGGAGAATAATCATTCTCCGTCTGAAACTAACGAAGAATGATTATTCTCAATGGAAATGGTCATTCTCCGGCCAATACTAACGGAGAATGGTCATTCTTCGTCGAATTAGCCGTCATATTCGCCCAAAAATAACGAGATTAAAGATCTCTATAATCGTTACTCAGTTAATAATCTTCATAAAAAATTCAAATTCAGCAAAAATTTTGCGACTGGACGAAGATGATGAATGAATTTCTACATATCTAAACTCTCACCTTGTTTTAAGATCTATAAAAAGACGAGAAGATGATCTTCTCTCCACAATTGACCTAATCACCGAAAAACTTCAAATCACTCCACGAAGAAGAAGATGATGATGATGATGATGATGATGATGAGCGATGATCGAAGTTCGACTGAAGAAAATCACAGTGAACAACGAACGATATTTGCGATCTCTGCTGAAGATGAGAACAATAGAATTCAGATCTCTCGTGAAGAAGAATAATAATAATAATAATAAAATCGCAATCCAAATCTGAGTTTGCGAAATCAAAATCATATATATATGACCAAATTTGCATGAAGGATATTTTTGGAACTATAAAAATGACAATAGAGCATTTAAAGGGAATCTTAGAATATTTAACGTAGAAATATATAATTCTGGACATTTCATAAAATCCATCATGCGGGTAAATTTTTCATAAAAAACAACCCCAAAATTGGGTTTTACAGCAATTTTCATTTTCCAAATATCGAAAAAAAACAATAAAATTTAAAAAAATTTAAAGGAAAAAAAATGACAAGGAATTGATTTTCTTTCTCTTTTACTCCTTGAATCAAACGAGGCCTAAAAGTAGTAAAAAAAATTCCGAACCAACCCTAGATATTGGGTCGAATAAAAAGTGTTTTTAGACCAATACCTAGTTTGGGTTCGATGTCGCTGCAACATAAAAAAAACTTTTAAAATCAATATTTTATTTGCTTTCATTATCAAATAACTTTTCAGAAAAATAAGCAGATGAAAAGTCACCATGGCGGATAGGTCAAGGCGTGTAATAGGTCGGACGACCCAGGTCCGACCAACATAGAGCCCAGGGGTCGGACTAGGTTACCATTTGCGACCGTAGGCTCAAGCCGAGCCGTGTTCGTCCCCCTAACTCGGTCGACACGACCCGTTCACTGGCCCGATCAATCCAAAAAAATCCCCTTAGTTCACATATGTCATAATTTATGAGATATTTTACCAAAATATTCTTCTTTATTACCGTTAGTATAGGATGTGTGTTTGGTAAGCCATCCAAACAATCATTTAATATAAAAGAAAAATATTTTACTAAAATACTCCCAAATCATAGCCGTTTTGAATAAGGATGGCAATTTTCTCCGAACCTGACGGGGACGAGTTTGAAAATTTACAAAGGGGAAGGAGTCAGAAATGAGGATTAAAAATTTTCGATCGTGATTAGGGTCGGTATGGATATAATACCCCCACTCCAGTAAATCTCCGACCCTGATTACTTATATTCATATGTGCAACTCATTTGGGTGAATTCATGATCCATCTAATAGTATATTTCTTTTTTATTAAAACCATATTTTATTAATATGACTTGTAATTTATTTATGGAATGATTTTTTTTAAGTTTATAGTTACATAAAAGATTATTAACGGGACGATAGATGAGGACGGAAAAATTCGGCTCCGAAAGTGTTAACGGGACGGGGACGTGTAGTGCATTGTTAAAAGGGGGACGGGGATGTGAATAAAAAAAATTAAAACTGACCGGGGATGGGAACGAGGATGGAGATTCAAACACTAATTGTGGACGGAGATGGGGGTACGGTCCCCAGCCCCGCCCGTTGCTATCTCTAGTTGTGAACGTTAATAAGGGATATTTTGGTCATTTTATTGAAAATGACCAAAAATTTCCTATAATAGATATATTCTAAGGGTATTAATGATCATTTGGCAACCAAAAAAACCTATAAATAGGGCATAATTCATCCCAAATGTATTCACTCTCTTGTAATACTTATAAGCAATCTAGTGATATTCGGTAAAAATGCTACTTTTTTTCCTATCAAGAAAAATGAACAACCATCACAACAATAACAAGATCATCAACCTCAATCTGCGCTGCAATTTCAGGGGTACAAGGACCTCAATCCGCGGTGCAACCTAAGAAGGTATAATGACCTCAGCCCGCACAATCTCAGTAGACACTAGGCTACGGAGAAGGAATAAATCATAATTAGACGAGATCAAAAATTTGGCCACACTTTAATGGAGTATATAACGAGCGTGATATCGCAAGAAGAATCTCGTGTGAAATTATTGTTGAATGCTTGCATTGTAAAAAACGAGTCCAGTGGAAACCTTACTACAAACTACCTTTCTAGTATTACAAAGAAAGCTTCAAGAGAAGTTGAAAACAGAAATTCAAACATGTTGTATCAGACACTAACTTATGTAAGAAAAATAATATATATTATAAAATTAATTTCTTTTTTACCAATTTTTTTGTTTTCACATCATCGAGACCGTGGTTCGATCCTGAGATGGCCCGCGAGCAAGCTGCTCCTCAGTCTTATGTCTCTCCTCGTTGACCACTAGGATATCATGAATTCCAGCTCGGTAAAACCCGGCCCGCATTTTCCAGGAGACTGAACCGGCTAGATTTGAGTTTTGGATTGCTTGACCTATCCGGTCCGGCTCAAATTCGATCAACGTTAGGTCCAGTTCGGCCCGGCCCGGTTCGATAGACATCCCGACTGACTGGCAGGTGGTGACTGTTGCGTGGAGGGCGTGGGTCAGCGACGGCAGTTGATGCGCGCAAGGGAGAACATGAAAGAGAGGCAGCGGCAGTTCAGAAAGAGTTCCTTGCTGCATTCCATTTGTACTCGTTCGCTTACTGTCCTCTAGCGGGGCCAAACCAAATGTCCCCCTCCTCGTTTTTTAAGTCCCACACTCTTCCTCCTCCTCCTCCTCTCCCCATAAAACAAACATTTCTATTTATTTTCTCCTCTCACTCTCCATTCCTGCATCCACACCCCCCTTCCCCAAATCCCCAAACCCTAAATTCCTGCGATCGGCCTAAATTATTGCGTTCTTCAATCCGTGCTTTGATCACAGAGGTGGAGCAAGAATCAAATCGGTTCTATCGCTTCCTTCCTTCGATTTTTCTTCGATTGTTTGCTAAAGTAAATTCTGTTCTTAGTCTAGAATGTCGGCGGTGCTCGCTTGCCACGGCTCCTCTGCCGCCGCCATTTCCCGCACGGCGTCACCCAAGGGTCCCCGCTGCTGCGCGACTGGACCGACCGCGAGATCCGTGTCGGAGTCCGAGAAGATCGGCAGCAACGGCCGGGCTATCAGGATGGTCCCCACGGAGGAGGTGATGAGGAACATGAGGGTCAACGGGACGACGTCCATAGTTAAGAGGGGCGGCTCGCCCAAGCCGGCGTCTCTGGTCCCGGTCCGGAGGAGGACCGGAGGCCTGGAGGAGCTGCCGCCCCTCCCGGAGGACATGAAGGCTCTTCCTTCGGACGAAGGGTTCAGCTGGACGAAGGAGAACTACAATGGCTGGAAGAGGACCATCGACATCTGGGCCTTCGTGCTCTCGTTCCGCGTGAAGCTTATGTTCGACAACGCGACGTGGGCGTATCCCGGTGGCTTCACGGAAGAGAAGCAGGTGAAGTTTCCGAAACCAAATGAAGGAAAAAAATTCCATTTTTTTTTTCGCAAGATTTGATTCCTACAGATTCGAGTTAGACTTTTGATAAAAGTTGCCAAGGTGGAAAATAAGCAGCTGTCCAAATCAATGAGGTATTTGGTTAAAAAAATAAAACACTGCCTTTTAGAATCATTTAAGTATGGTTACAACATGAGGACTTATTTTTGGAAAATAATATATCGCTCGTGGTCTGTGCTTGCCGGCTGTGACCATGGGCCACATGTCGCGATTCCATTTGTCCCTTTTTATTTACTTGGACCCGCTATCGAAATCTTAGCCAATGAGATACTGACATGTGGCCTGCAGTCACAGTCTGCGGACAAGTGTTTCTTAATTTTCTATTTAAGCCCTTGATTTTTTTTTTTCCTGATTAGATCCTTAATTTTGAGTTGCTCCCACTTATTTTTACTATAATTTAAGGTGCATCATATCAAATTACTATAATGTATGAAACCTCCCACTTTTAATGAAAATCATTAATGAATAACATTCAACTCCTTTGACCTACATAACTAAAAAAAATTTGAATTACACCCACTTATTTTACCGTAATTCAAGGTGCACCCCACTTATTTGAAGATATTTTGATCATAATTCAAGTTGCACCTCGCTTAAACGTAGGGTCAAAAGAGTTGACTATTAGTCATTGACAATTTTCGTTAATAATTGGGGTTTCATACATTATGACTATTCGGTAGGATGCATATTGAATTATGGTAAAACAAGTAGGATACAGCTCAAAAATTTTCTTTTAAAAATTAGTAACTCATGAATTACTCTAGAATTTTTGTTTTAGAATTTTGGTGCAAATGACCAAAACACCGACAATTATTATAAAAAACGCAAAGGTATGAGATGACATTTCATAAAACTCATGACTATAAGCTGAAGCAGCTTTTGAAAAGAACCTCATCATGCTTTCCATGAAAATCAACTGTCATTTGGAAAAGAAAAAGCAAACCAGCTTTCGTAAGCTTTACCAAACTCCGTCTTACTGTATCACTTTCAGGAAGTCTTGAACCAGTTCTCACTTGCACATTCTAGTTATTAGCATGTTTCTGTACTTCAAAACTGTGGCGTCTTAATTTTAGTGTTGATTTCATCATACAGAAATCAAGAAGGAAGAAAACTGCATCATGGTTGAGAGAACAGATTTTGCAACTAGGCCCTACCTTTATTAAACTAGGCCAGATGTCTTCAACGAGATCCGATTTATTCCCGAAAGAATTTGTCGATGAACTTGCTCAATTACAGGTTCTTTTTTCTCTTCATATTCCACTCTTTACAAATATATTTACTCTCTTTTGTGCACACCCACACATATATTTTTTGAAATGACAATTTATTACAATTTTGGCCACCAAATATCCCACAACCAAATATATTCCCTCTTTTGTGTGCGCGCACACACATATTTAAAATAGTAATTATTTATTAAAATTTTGGCCACCGAATTGGCCACCAAATGGCTACAACCCAGTCACGTCCCACCGGTCCCAAAATACATAGGACTATGAACAGGTAGCATACCAGCAAATACATTCCAAAGATAAATTTCAATTTAATGGACCTATTGGAAAGCATCTTAAGCTGTAATTTATAGAGGCTCATGAACATATAATTCTATTTCTCATCCACAATAATAAACATATATCAAGAAGTCCAAGTAATGATGAACATAAAAGTGAAATATTCAAATTATCAAGAATTCAAGGTATGTCCGGTTGAGACAAATCCACTACCAGTAGATGAAAAATAAAATAAATACAGAAAATAAAATAACTAAGTCCAAGTTATGCTAAACTAAGCATCAATAGCGTCGTCAACTACAATGGTACCGTAGTCTAGTGCTGACTCGTAAACTTGTTCGTCTACTCTTGGATATACTACGTCTAAATCTGGAGAGATTACCAGGTCCTCAGGAAAACATAGCAAAATTCATAATAACATGCCTACTATGACAGTAAATAACATGCATGGAAAGACATGATAACAACAAGTACAAGAAAGAATAACAAATAGAAATGACTCTATAGATGGTGACATGTCAAAAAATATAATATTAATCATAGCTATCAGTAACATGTGATAGTAATCGCAGTGCGGTGAGGCACTAACAGTCCTATAACAGGTTCTCTATCGCAGCCCGGTGAGGCACTAACAATAGAGTGGTATAGCTTCAACTAATAAAATACTCTCTCCTAAGGTACCAGAAAGTCAAGTCTATCACGTCTAGTCATGTCCAAGTCAAATACAAATCAAGGCATATCAAGTAAACATGGCACAAGACAACACAACAATATCAGAATCTATACAAAAAAGCAGTGATATATAAAATAAAAGAAATAACACACGTGCACGTATAATAAAGTAAATAACAAAGACATGAACATGAGAAGCAGTTAATCAAGTAAGACAGAAAGAACAACAAAAATGCATGAATCACTGTACAATTCGGCAAGGTATACTTGCATGTCGTTCAAGTTTCTGCTGAATTTGCAATACCAAAACCTACCAAGAATCTACGTATAATAAAAGAATTATTTTAGCATTCTAATTACACATGGACACATGGATTTCCTAAATAACAAGTTCTACATGTTTTTAGGATTTCTAAACCTAGTTTCATAGTTTTGTCTTTCCAAAATTCAAGGTTAAGTCCCCAATTAAAGGACAACATATAAATCACCTAATTATAATAAAAAATAAAATCTAAACATAAATTATTGACTAAAAGTCACAGTTCCAAATTCGGAACCCGTGGCATGCAAATCGAGACGTACCGTTGACTAAATAGTCAAACGATAGAAACTCAATTATTTGAGTCTGCAACCATGTATATTTCAAATTACGAGTGCGCTGGAATCTACGATGCCACAAAGTCACGATTTGGTCAAAAGTTATCGCCATTATGGCTAATCGTTACTAAATCGGTGAATTACCAGTCAAATCTGAGTTCTACGAATTAAATAAAATACTAGATGAATTTCTGAAAAAATTATATGTTGTAGAACTTCGTGTTAGCTTTCCAAAACATCAAACGGATCGCAAAACAGAGTTAGGGATCTCCTGAAATCTCGAATACAGTACGACGCGTTGATTTTTGGACAACCGACACTCAAATAAATCTTCAAAAATTTACGTAAATAATTATAGAAAATAAAATATATTTTTGCAAAGCTAACCTCCATACGGTTCTAACAAAAAAATGACACGTGGAAAGGACGTTGGGTTGACCGCAATCGCTCCGCGAAGTTAAAGGATCGCCGAGAAGAAAACCAAAGAAGGCTGGAACCAAAAAAATAGGATTTCTGGAATATATATATATATATATATATATAAAGGCTGAGGCGGCGGCTCGAGCCGCGGCTCTGGCTGCCACGTGACAACATCCTGAGCCTCCCGCCCACGATCAGATGACCAAGAAGCCGTCTTGCTTGGCTTTAGACAAGCTTGCAAGCCATGGCTCCTTATTAGGAAATCCAACACAGTCAGCGATGACTATGCTGACAACTGTGCTGTCTGAGAGGCTGACAGGAGGGTCTGCAGCTGCTTACTGGACGCTGACTGGGCCTGCTGACTAGATAAATATTGATTTTATTACATAAAATTATTTAAAAATTAATTTAAGCCCAAATAACTCCAAATAAATTGAAGAAAAATTCAGAAAAGTTTTAGAAAAATCTAAAAAATCTTTCTAAGTGTATAGAACCAAAATAAAATTATTTGGTCTCAAAATGCGCCCCCCCTCCCCCGTGTGACCCTACAGTAATTCCCAAAAGCTTATAAAATAGTAAACCTATATACATTAATTATCTAAAGGTCTCCAAAAAATTTAAAAAATATAAAATAATAAAATAAAATATCTGGGGCTACCTAGAGACCATAAAGACCCTATGTGACTACATTACCCTACTGCACCTACAGACTTAGGTACGAACTCCTGTGTTCCCAAATTAGGGGTACAACTCGGGTAGGCTAAACCCGAGCCCGATCAGGTAAACCCGTAAATGAGTTTGCTTAGGGTTGAAGCTACTCGGGTTCGGGCTCGGGCTTAGGTTAAAATATTTAAACCCAATCAAAAATCAGATTGGGCCCGGGTTCATGCGTCGGATTACCCGAAGAACCCGAAACCCGACTTCTATATATATATATATATATATATATATATATATATATATATATATATATATATATGTATTGTTTCATACTTCTTAAATAAGAAGTTTAAATCCTAAAAATTTTACCCAAACTCTTCAACTTCTTATCCTAAATCTTATTTTAGTTTATATTTTGTAATGATCAAAGCTTGATTGCTAAATATTATATTAGAGCCCGATAAATCCGATAAACCCGATGAACCCGACCCAATCCGAGCCTAACCCGATCCTCCGAGTTTGGTCTTGGGCTTCATATGTCGAACCTGAGGTCGGGTCGGGTTTGGGCTCGGACTAGGCTTATGATTCACCGGGTTGGGTCCGGGTTGACCTCAAGCCCGACCCAACCCGCCCGAGTGCATCCCTATCCCAAATCAAACCTTAAATAAATAAATAAAATTCTAGGAAGCAGGTGCTACACACTATCCCCTTAAAATATATTTTTGTCCTTAAAATTCAACATAACATAATAAATATTTGTTTTAAAATATATTAAAAAAATCAAAAATCACTATTTTGGCCAAATAAATAATAAAAAATTATAAAATTTTAGGGGTTTACGTTCTACCTACCTTAAAAAAAATTCGTCCTTGAAACTAAAAAATAACTCACAATGGTATAGGGTATGCTCTTGTAGCTAGGTTAACTCGAAGAGGTGTGCTATGTTCCTATGGTTCTTCCTTATCAAGCAAGCAACATGCAATCATAACCATCATTCTACTTAATGTCTCTATCATAACACTTGTAAATTGTTACCTTTAGTCATTTCTTGGGTTGTTACTCCATCTTCAACAGTCATGGCAAAGGTATGTCCCGGTCGCTGTGCTCCTGCTTGCTGTCTAGCCTGCGCAAACTGCGTTGCCTAGTCGAAAAGTGGTCCACGTGGATATCATCCTTGTATTGCTGCTGGAGTTGGTAATGGTGGTGATGGTCCTTCAATGCGCTTTTCGGAATAATTTTGAATCTGGTGTTGATCGCAGCCACAATACAAACAAGGCCTTAATCTTCGACGACAATCCCTTTGGACATGTCCTCTCTTCCTACAATAATGGCGGATTAGAAGCTCTGGATCCGGATATGGTGCAGCTCTTGGTTGTTGGTCTGTTGTGAGATGTCTTTCAGGTCCTCCTACTAGTACTCTAGCTGATGTTGTTGCTGTATGTGAACATTTATGGCTAGCCTCCTTTTTATTGATACGCTCATGGCGTCGCGCTGCTGTTAGGACGGCCGAGTAGGAAGTAGGAGCAATAGATCCTATCAACCTCTGCAAATCGAAGTTTAGTCCGTCATTAAATTTCTCCGCCTTCTGCTCCTCGGTCTGAATCAGATAAGGGGCGAATAGGCTCAAATGCAAAAATTTTGCGTTGTACTTTTCCACTGTCATGTTGTCTTGTGTAAGGTAGATGAATTTGTTCCGAAGCTTCGCACGTGTTGTGGCTGGAATGTACATCTCTTTGAAGAGTTTAGAGAACTCTTTCCAGGTGGCTCGATCAGGGCCCAATAACTCCTTTTCAGCCTATCAATGATGGACATTGCTGGTCAGGTGCATTCTGACGGCTGTCATCCACTTTTCTCTAGGAACTTCAGCGGCTTCCAACTGGTGCTCTATGTTGGTGAGCCATGCATGGACTTCGGTAGGGTCCTCGTTACCGGAGAACGGAAGAGTTATCATTTTCCTAAATTCGGCAATATATCCAGTCCTTGCCTGATAGGTTGGTGGTATCGCATGTGCTAAAGCTGCTACTATGCTATCTCTCATTGCTTCGGCCTGCTGCTGTTGGGTCTACTGCTGTACGAACTGCTTTGCTTGCATCATTGCGTAGAACATTTGAAACATCTGTTGTCCGTTCATCTGCTGACCTTTTGGGAAGGACATGAATGGCATCGGTGAAATGGGGGGGTGGAGGTAAAGGAACCCTTGGCTATGGCATCGGTGTCGGCTGCGACGTCTGTCTATCCGTCTGTGAACTCAGTGGCTGATCACTCTGCTAAGTAGGTGGGCCCCCAAGTGGCGGTGGAGTCCCATCAGCATGGGTTAAGATAGCATTTGGTGGAGTATTAACCGAAGTTGAACTACCGTCTTGTGGATCTATTATCTGTATAAAAAGAAAACCATTAGCCGATGAAGGATTTTAAGCATGATGCAAGTCAAGGATTCATTGGAAGTCAATGATAGAGATCAATAACGTGTCAAGGCATGTGAATGAGATCCTAAGAGTCTAATCCTATTTACAGGTCCGCTCGGTACAGTAATGTAACCGAAATGGCTAACTAGACCTGCATGAGCCTCAACAAAAATATGTCACGCTCCAGTCCCAA
The DNA here is from genome assembly GCA_029216955.1 of Iris pallida. Taxonomy (NCBI): domain Eukaryota; kingdom Viridiplantae; phylum Streptophyta; class Magnoliopsida; order Asparagales; family Iridaceae; genus Iris; species Iris pallida. The sequence goes on from JANAVB010003000.1 coordinate 284,607, forward strand.
AATATATTAGACTAGGAACATGTAGCATGCCATCAGATACATTCCAAAGGCAATACCAATTTAATGGACCTATTGGAAAGCATCTTAAGCTGTAATTTATATAATCTCATGAACAGGTAATTCTATTTCTCATCCACAGTAATAAACATATATCAACAAGTCCAAACAATGATGAATATAAAAGTGAAAGATTCAAATTATCAAGAATTCAAGTCACATCCGGTGGAGACAAATCGACTACCACTAGACGGTAAATAAAATAAAGACAGGAAATAAAATAACTAAGTCCAAGCTATGCTAAACTAAGCATCAATAGTGCCGTCAACTGCAGTGGTACCGTGGTCTGGTGCTGGCTCGTAAACTTGTTTGTCTGCTCCTGGATATACCACATCTAGATCTGGAGAGATCACCAGGTCCTCAGGGGACATAGCAAGATACATAATAACATGCCTACTATGACAGTAAATAACATGCATGAAAAGACATGAATAACAACAAGTACAAGAAGGAATAACACATGGAAAGGACTCTATAGATGGTGACATGTCATAAAAATATAATATTAATCATGACTATCAGTAACATGTGATAATAATCGCAGTCCGGTAGGCACTAACAATCCTATAACATGTTCTCTACCGCAGCCCGGTGAGGCACTAAGAATAGAGTGGTATAGCCACGGCTAATAAAACATTCTCTCCTAAGGTACTAGAAAGTCAAGTCTATCATGTCTAAGTCAAATACAAATCAAGCCATATCAAGTAAACATGACAGATGACAACGCAACAATATCATGATCTAAACAAGAAAAGCAGTGATATATAAAATAAAGGAAATAACGCAAGTGCACGTATAACGAAAGTAAATAACAAAGACAAGAACATGAGAAGCAGGTAATCAAGTAAGACAGATAGAACAACAAAAATGCATGAATCACTGTACAAATCGACAAGGTATACTTGCATGTCGTCCAAGTTCCTGCTGAATTTGTAATACCAAAACCTACCAAAAATCCACATACAACAAAATAATTATTTTAGCATTCTAATTACACATGGGACACATGTGTTTTCTAAATAACAAGTTCTACATGCTTCTAGGATTTTTAGACCTAGTTTTATAGTTTTGTCTTTCCAAAATTCAAGGTTAAGTTCCCAATTAAAGGACAATATATAAATTACCTAATTTAACCTAATTATCATCTGAAATCTAAACATAAATTCTTAACTATAGAAAGTCACGGTTCCAAATTCGGAACCCGTGGCACGCAAATCGAGGCATACCGTTGACTAAATAGTTAAACGACATGAACTCAATGATTTGAGTATGCAACCATGTAGATTTCAGCACTACGAGTGCATTAGAATCGACGGTGCCACAAAATTAGGATTTGGTCAAAAGTTATCGTCATTATGGCAAACCGTTACTAAATCGTTGAATCACCGGCCAAATCTGAGTTCTACAAATTAAATAAAATATTAGGTGAATTTCTGAATTTTTGGAAAAATTATATGTTGTAGATTTTCATGTCAGCTTTCCAAAACATCAAACGGATCGCAAAACGGAGTTCGGGATCTCCCGGAATCTCGAAAACAGTACGACGCGTTGATTGTTAGACAACCGACACTCAAATAAATCTCAAAAAATTCACGTAAATAATTATAGAAAATAAATTATATTTTCGAAAAGCTAATCTCGATACGGTTATAACAAAAAAAATATATGAAATGGACGTTGGAGTTGACCACAATAGCTCCGCGAAGTTGAAGGATCACCGAGAAGAAAATCAAAGAAGGTTGGAACTAAAAAATAGGGTTTCTGGAATTTATACACACATATATATATAAAGGCCGTTGCGGTGGCTCGAGCCGCGGCTCTGGCTGCCACGTGTCAGCATCCTGGGCCTCTTGCCCAGGATCGGATGACCAGGAAGCCGCCCTGCTTGGCTTTAACCAAGCTAGCAAGCCATGGCTCCTTATTAGGAAACCCAGCATACTCAGCGATAATTGTGCTGACAACTGTTTTGTCTGAGAGGCTGACAGGCGGGCCTGCAGCTGCTATCGGGCGCTGACTGGGCCTGCTGACCGGATAAATACTAATTTAATTACATAAAATTATTTAAAAATCAATTTAAGCCCAAATAACTCCAAATAAATTACAGAAAAATCCTAAAAAAATTCTAAAATACATTTTTAAGTGTCTAGAACCAAAATAAAACTACTTGGTCTCAAAATACCCCCTTGTGACCCTACAGTAATTCCTAAAAGCTTATAAAAATAGTAAACCTATATATATTAATTATCTAAAAATATCCAAAAATTCTAGAAAAATATAAGATAATAAAACAAAGTATCTATGGCTACCTAGAGACCATAGAGAACCTATGTGACCTAACATTACCCTACTGCACCTATAGACTTAGGTACGAACCCCTGTGATCCCAAATCAAATAAAAATATACAAAAATTCAAAAACCACTATTTTGGCCAAATAAATAAATAAATAAATTATAAAATTCTGGGGTTTACAAACCCGGTCCGAAGGCTACAAATCTGGCCTGCCACCCGGCTGCTCTCTTTAATTCCCCAATCACTTGGGAATTAAAAAGCTTCTCCTAAGGCTTGGACCCAAGACCTCTTGGGGGGATGACTCCCACCCTAGCCACCCGAGCCATATATATATATATATATATATATATATATATATATATATATTATATATGGAAATGGTAATTAGTTTCCGAAATTGCTCCCACTGGGATTAGAACTCCTGACCACTCGGGCCACATGCCTCACCACTACCACTAGGCTAGGGGTCATTGGCATATATATATATATATATATATATATATATATATATATATATATATATATATATCAAGCAATCTAAGCCCAAGTGCTAGGAGTAGGAGGCATCCACTTGGATTTGAATTGCAAGGCTGAGAGTATGTGCTTAAAAGATACATGTGTAATTTCAGCCTTGCAATCCAAATCCAACTGATGTAACATAGGTTGGTTCCATAATATAAAACCACCCGGCTGATTTTTGGGCATTTCTCTCTCTCTCTCTCTCTCTCTCTCTCTCTCTCTCTATATATATATATATATATATATATATATATATATATATATAGTGGATAGGCTAGCTGTCTCTCCTGTCTGTCAACTTAAGCTACCTTTACCCATTACTCGCTATTGGCATGCTGACTGACTGATCAAAACCAGCATTCTATGATTTATACATTTTTTTGCACTGTACTTAATATGCTTGGAATTTCTTTTTATTCAATGAGCTGTTATATGAAGTTCATACCAAGGTTCATAGATTTGGTTTCAGCATCGTTTTCGGACCCTTCCTATGAGCATCGGATTCTACAGTTTGGATGGGTTTTGAGTCGTTCGGTTTTGGTAGTTTCAGTAGTCTTGGACCCTCCAATTCTGATTGGGAACATATCAGTTTTGGACGATACCAAAAACTTCTGTTCATACTTTAGTTTCAGTATGTTTGATATGTCATGCGTGCATCCACCTAAGGAGTTAGGATGCAAACAGAAACTAATAGTTACAAGCATTTTCTACACTTCAATGGAATTTCTATTATTGCCTTCTTATTCAATTTCTATTTTGGGTGGTAAATCTTCTATTTGTATTGATTTTCTCAAACACACTTGTGCTTTGATATCTTCACTTTTTTTCTAGTCGAACTTATTTGGCTTTTTCGTCATGCATTGCAGGATAGAGTACCTGCATTTTCAGCGGAAAATGCAAGAGCTTTCATACAAAAAGAGTTGGGTGCATCAGTGGATATATTATTCAAGAAATTTGAAGATCGTCCTATAGCTGCAGCCAGTCTTGGTCAGGTGTTTTGTACATGAAATATCCATTCTTTTTATAGCATCAAAATTATTGATTTTCTAACCAAAAGAAATTGTTGATTTTGCACTATATTTCTATGTTGTGCCCATTCTTGCTCTAGATTGTAAAACATCTTTGTTGTTCCATTATTCTATTAAAAATGGATTTCTTCTTTGCTTTTCGTCTATGCTTTGTTTTGATTTCTTTGTTTCCTTCTTCTATATGCATGTTATTTTGTTTTACTGTTAGGTGTATTATTATTCAATTAGTGATACAAAAAACCCTTGCTTTGATCCTTTGGGTCACTCACAATATCAATGCCTGATTAATTATTCTACTTTGAGTTGACAATTCTTCAGTTCTCAATCCAAATGTTTTTGTTAAGGATGTTTTTTGGATCTCAAGATTGATAATGTTTTCATTTTTTTTTTTCTACAGTTAGTTCTCTTAACAAATTTGTCAAAATGTTTGTTTAGTATGTAATGCTGATTTTATATGTAATTCCTGTGTCTAGGTACATCGAGCTATTCTGCATAATGGAGAGAAAGTGGTAGTGAAAGTTCAACGACCCGGCCTCAAGAAACTTTTTGACATTGATTTAAGTAATAGATCTCTTTCTTTTGTGTATTCTATTAAGTTTGTCTTCATTACTTATGGCCTCAAGAAATAGTATGCTACTCTCTCCTGGTGCCCATGATTTGATGTTCGACATGATACTTGAAGCCAATTAGAAAGTGCCTTTATGGTTTTGATTAAAAATCATGTTGTTCATTTCCAATCATCTACCGCAACAAATCGCCGTAGCCATGATGTCCCACAACAATTCTTTTTTATGATCCTTATAACACTTTATACTATTGTTTTTGTTGTTACATGAAACTAGAGTTCCGATCAAGAAGTACATCATTTAGTAGTTGATCTTCGTGTGATGGAGATCCCACCCAATCACCATGAGTAAACTCCACTCTTGCTTCAACACACCACAAAAACTACCGGAAACCTATGAGACGCCAAACCATATGAATTGCTGCTTTCCGGTAAGACTTTCTTGGAGCCCTCATAAGTTGACCCACCAAAATCATGACAATGTTAGGCCTAGTATTAGTTAAATAGTTGATTTTACCTACTAGCCAGCCAATAATTTTGGTATTTTAGTTGTTGAACCATTAGGAGTATTACATAGTTTTACAACCAAGAAACCTGTTTCATTTAAACTCTCTGATATTATTCCTTTCATGTAAATTGATTCCATCTACAGCATGTTGTGCCACGTTCTATTGACACCCAGGCATTTGAGTGTGAAACTGACATTGTAGAAACACTTGTAATCTTCAATACCTTGATTATCTCTGCTTTTGCTTATCTTTTTGAAAAGAATGCTCAAAAGTTGTTTGGCAACAACAACTTATCAAAAATATTTTTTAAAAAAATAGTTCAAATTTGGGGCAGCTTTTGAAAGCAGGTGGGAGGGTGGGGGCTGCTGTCAAAAAATAGTTCTTCTACTGCTTTTTGAAAAGCAGCAGAAATCCCAAACCAGACCTTACCACCGAATGAATATGACCTAACTGAGCTCTGGAAGACTGATTGGAATTCTATATCATTATGATCATACACTCTTTCTCCCCGTCAGCCACAAACCTGGTGGTTAAACCATATACACTTCATCTTGCAAGTCAAAATGAAGAGATTATTCTTAAAATTGAGTTCATACAATGGCTGGTTCAAGTTAACTGCCAGAGAGATGATAGTTCTTACAGAAGTAGTCTTTGCTAATGGAGAGGATGTATTAGCATAATCCACATCGTAAGTTTGAGTATTTTCTTTAATACCAATTGATTCCACTGACCATCAAATTGATATTTGATAGTAAACATTTCACTGACGCCTAACTGCAACTTTTTTTAGATTGCGAGGGAGGTCTTACATTGCATTGTAATGCATAGAAGCAATTTTATTCTTTCATAGCTGTTTTCGGTCATTAATATTTACAATGTCCATTACGCCAAAGTTTCTACAACAAAGTATTCTTTAACTAATCATAAGAAATTTGGTATATGACACATGATACCTTTTGAAGTAGGAGCAAAGGAAGATTTTAGAGGTAAGTTTTGCAGTATTGCCGATACTGATACATATGGTATTGGTTTGGCCTGTCAAGATCCTATATTGACCTCCATTGATACTAGCCGATAGCATTGGGGTTATCTTTTCCGGTCAAATCAGTAAATAAAATTTAAAGATAAAGAGAAAAGTAGTGGAAAAACAGTGTTCAACACCATGATTCGGTCGTTCCGAAGAACGAAATGATATAGTTTCTTGATAAGATTTCTTATTGACACACTCTTACTATTACCATTTGTCAAAGTCTTATATCTTTACATTCACAACAGGCCATCTTAGAATTATCCCATTCAAAACTATCTAAAACGCTTGTACTTTGTCTAAAACAAGCAAGTTAAATAGTATGAATTGCGGGTGAACGATTTATCGTTGTTGAATACTGTTCCATTCAAAGCTAACAAGAACTGACGAATAATACATAAAACTATACCTAAATGTATCAACTGCTTTCTGGTTTTCAAATATTTTTATTATTTTTGGTATTTCCACAATGAAAAACTCCGAAACTCAGATCCAAAAACCAGCAGAATTGCCAAAACCACGGATACTAATACAACCTTGCATAGAGGATACTAATTATACATATTGCAAAGTGTATTTGATGTTCTTCCAGCTCACCCGTTTCTTAATTGCAACTGCCTCTAGAAGCAATGACTTTCACTGCAAATTGTGTTTCTTGTAGGAAAAAAATAATACATTTTTTGTTTTGTATCAAGTTTCATTGTTTTTAATAGTCATGTTATTAAAGCTTCTCTTGCATTAACTATCAAATAGCATTTAATAATAACTCCTTGATACTATATTATTTCCAAGTACGTAAAGTTTTCTTGAAAACTTAAAACTTTCAATGTAAGTGGGGGGTGGAGGTGTGCATATTCTGTTCCTGCTTATGTTGTGATAGTTGTTGTATAGCTGTACTTCATGTGAACTACTGCTATAGTTCTAGCACTTCAAACATTGTGCTTATTTCTTTCAGGAAACTTAAAGTTAATAGCCGAATATTTTCAAAGAAGTGAAACATTTGGAGGAGGTTCTACAACAGATTGGATAGGCGTATATCATGAATGCTCAAAGTAAGTAATAATCTCCACTCAATGTATTACTTGTGAATTATGTCTTGCAATTGCAAGCATGGTTGATTGAAATATGTATCTACATTTGTAGAACCTAAGATTGTCGATTTGGTCAAACTAATAATGAAATTAATTAATTAAAATATTTAATCGATTATTTGATACTATTTTTAGTGTTGAAGAAGAAAAACATAGGATGCTTGTTTGTCCTTGCAATGTTGACAGATTTATTCTCCTTTAATTTTTCACTGTCAAAAAGTATAAATTTGGTTTGAGATATTGTGGCATTTTTTTTTGTCTCTGTTAATTAGGATTTTTTTTTTTTGAGAAAAATGGTAAGAGTAAAATCCCCCCACGTTCCATTAATAGTAATTAACGAAACAAAAGATATAATTACAAAATATCAGATTGACAAATGAAAAAACACAATATACAAACACAATTGTCTTTGTCTTGAGCTTCCACTTGTTTCTTCCGGATCCTCATCCCCGTCCCCTACTCTCTCGCTTCCTGCAAGCGCTTTCCAAGTTCGGGAAGTTTGGTGAGGCCTTGACCAAAATTTTGGCGTAAGTACAAGGTGTCGGCTCCCCTTCCTAATCATCCAATTATATTCCCTTCACCGGAGATAGGTTCAAGATCCCCCTCGATAACCCCAGGCTCTGATGAGCTCCTTGCAATAGATCTCTTTTCCGTCAATGGTGACTACTTACCAGATAATTGTCCCTTTTTCTATTGATGGTGCGGACTCCCCCCTTGATGACCTAGACTCGTACGAGCTCCTCTATACTTATCCCCTTCCTCACCAATGTCGAGCAACTCACTAGATCCGTTCCCGTATTGATTCTTGTATGCTTTACTAGCAAATAATGCAAATCCCTTTATTGACCCAAACTTCGATTTGCTTCCATCATCGGATCCCCATCCCCTCACTAGATCCCCTTCTCCAACAAATGATGAGCTCTATGGCCTAAACATCCTTCATCGGAATGTTCCCCGTCATCGTGTTCCGTTTTCCATTATCGAATTCGCTTACCAACTGTTGCACATGTGATGATGTGCAGAGACAATCATTATGATGTAAGCATTGAAATTATATTTGTAATGTCACAATGACCATCGCCGTTGCAAATCCAGAAAAAGGAAGTAACAAACCACGAATCTGCTATGCGAGAGCCAAGCAAGATCAACAAGCAATATGTGGTGGCTATGACTACTCGGACAAGTCTCAACCTTTATTTAACTAAAGATTGCAAATAAAATTTATGTCGTCTCCTTTGTCCCAAAAGACGATCCCTTACAACTTCTCAAGAAGGAGAACAAATATATACTAAGATTGTAAAATAATCCCTAGCCCTTACAAATGCGAGAGAAATGGTTGTGCACTCTTCGACGATGACGACCTTCCTGACAAAGTAGAAGGTATTTCGATCAGACCCTCTTCTCTCTTGAAGAGCAAGAACCTACGAGAGAGCGAATCTCTCGTACAAGTGGTGGATCTCCTTGACCCCTAGAAGAACATCAACAAACAACCCCTCTGCCTCCAATATATATTAGGGGCTAAGAGAAACCTAGCTTAACCTCTAAACTAGCACCAACAAATCTGGACCGTTGATTTCAATAAAAAAAATCGTCCATTTTGTTTTAAATACTCGAACTGTATCTCGGTTCGTCTACTCGATATGCTATTGGTATACTTCTAGCATACCAAGTGAGCACTATATTTTGTGCACACTAGGTTCTAAAAAACCCGATATACCAGTTGGCCCATTATGTAGTTTTGGCCGAAAATAGCCTCCGATCGAACTTCTATCATTCCACCATCTTCATGTGACCTCCAATGCTCTACGACATTCTAGACTGCCTAGTCTTATCAAATCGATATTGTATATCTAACACTACTCTCTTCGGACGCCGGTGCCCAATATTCTCTCCTGAAATCGGAGCTATGTTGGAGGTGGAGGGGGCGTAAAGATGCCACTCCCCTTCCTACGAGGTCCACCGCCAGAAGTTTGTTTCCACCGAGGATAGAAAGAGAGAACTCTAAAAGAAAGAGAGAAGGAGAAGGAAAGAGAGCTCTAACCCAGTTTAGATCGCTGGAATTCCGTCGATCAACGCCGGTCAAGACTGGTTAGGGATTTGAAATTTGATAATTGAGGGAGAGCTCACAAACTTCTTTCCGGGGGTTGCAGGAGTGTTGGACAATGTTAATTAGGATTGTTTATCCCTAATATGCTATGTTGCGAGGATACGACACGAGATGGTAAGGACACGGTGATGTCCGGTTGTGTCCAATACGTGTGGATAAGACACGGTCCACATTTTTGGAGTTTCGTGCTTCCTACCTAATATGACTTTGCACCAAAACAAGGAATATAACCCTCATATATCTTGGGCTCGTAACGAAATGTGACTTGAAATAAGCGATTTACCGAACTAAATCAAACCAAAACATATAAAGAAATATAACCCTCATCCCTCGTGAACAGTCTAGAGTTTTGGTGCAAGTGTTAGGAAAACCCTAATTTTAGGATTTTTTTTTTTTTTCCAAATATGATTTAGAATCAAATAAGGTTGACTCAACATGGCTCTGTTCCTCATATAACTTGGACTCATATAATGAAATATGACTGAGAAGAACCATATACTAAATAAAATAAAATAATCAAATCTAAACTAGTAAAACTATAAGTGCATATGACTTGTCCCCTTCACTATAACCAAGTCAAATTGTATACTGTGACATATTGCGAGTCTAATGATTTATTAGTGCTGGTAGTACTTTACCACCTGCTGAATCCTTTGAAAACACATTTAGAATTGTGGGTTTTCCATTTTCTATCTTTATCCTTGTCTTCTTCCAGGTGAAGTGATTGCTGTGTAGTATGGTAGTGAAAACCTTCAAGCAACCACACCTTTGTCTTTGTCATAATCTATCATCAGTTCCAAAAGAATTTAGAACAAATAATGATTTTCTTTGTTAAATAGACGGTTTATCTGAATATATGGAACGTTTGTCAACTTGTCAATTTCAGGATTCTATATGAAGAAACTGATTATATTAATGAAGGAAAGAATGCTGATAGATTCCGTCGGGATTATCGTAACATCAAGTGGGTTCGCATACCTGTATGTTCCTACACTGGACTGTATTTAAAGTTTCATTTTTTAGAGGTCTTAGTATTTAAATTGCAAAGGTATTAATGATAACAAAGACATGGTTTCTAACAGTTGACATGGTTTGTAATGTATATCTGTTTTTGTTTGTAGCTTATAAATTGGGACTACACTTCTATGAAGATTTTGACTATGGAGTATGTTCCAGGTTAGCAGTACGGTATTCCTACTGAAGTTTTTTCATAGCCTAAAATGAAAAAGAATGTAGTAACATGTAGTCCATATCACTTGCATTAGAAATGTGCTTATTGGTAAACCTTGGTAAACCTAAGAACTTAGTTTGAATGTGCTTATGGAATTTTGTTTTATATGATTGACCCATTGAGCAGGCATAAAAATAAATAGCTTGGATCAAATAGATGCACGGGGCTTTAGTCGTTCTCAGATCGCTTCACGCACAATTGAGTCATACTTGATTCAGGTACGGAGGTTCTTGAATTTTGGTGGAATGAATCAATGATAATAGTTTCTATTTATATATTGGCCTCTTCATTTGATGTCCTAGGGAGTGCTCCTCAGCAGTAACGTGTTAAAATTCTATAAATCCTTGTCTTCCTTTATTCATCTCAAAGTCATTTTGTTAATTTGGATTTGTTCGTGAAGCATGATTCTAATGTCCAAGAATCATGCTTGATCAATTTGGATTTGTCATGGGAGGGTTTATCAACTAAAAAGCCACATATTGCTATGACCTTGATCTACTTGATCAAGTGTTCATTCCGGCTTAAGGAAAACCATGTGCAAAAGAGGGGGGGGGGGGGGGGGGGGGGGGGGGGGCATCGTAAAAGGTTTGGAGCCTTTTCATATATTCCTGGTTACGACATGGTCAGCTCACGTAACCAGGCAATCCTCTGTTTTAGATTAGAATAACGCTCAATTGAAGACGAGCTTTGCTCTAGGGTGGCAGTCCACTAATCTGAACGAAAACAGTCCTAAAGGACTTATTGTCCTTCATATTTTAAACTCATGTTATGTTTTTCTTATGGATAGTGCATGTGCACATGATGTCGTTTTACTAGATGGAGAACACTTGTGTTGCAGGTGCACATAGTCCGGTAAGAATTTTTAGCTACTAACTATGATAGTCGTTTTATAAAAATATTGAAAAAAACAAATCAAATGTGGTAGTCAAATTTGGTTAAGAGTATACTTTTCATAATATTTTTTAAATTTTTTAGTTTACACTGTAGTTTAACTACATCCAACGATGGAAAAAATGTTGTACATGAAAATAACCATGAGGAAGCAGATTGGCATAGACATGACGCATATACGTGTACGATGATTGATTGTTAGTTATTGGGTAACTTGTGGACCGAGGATTCATTTGTCTTTCATTCGAATAGAATGCATTATAGCATAAAGTAAAAAAAAAGGTAATTTTTGTTCGAAACTTGCTGACGTTTTTTTCCTTTATTTTGTTATGAAGTCCTACTTCTTTAAGATTAATAGTATAGTAGGGACCGTGTGAATATGAGACTAATTTCTCATGCTAAAGTTTCAGAAGTTACAAGGAGCATGTACAAAATTATCTCTTTTAAAAGACAATTTGAAGAGAAAATTATAGTTAGAAAAATTTGATTGAAATGCTAAAAATAAAATAATAGATATGAATGAAACTAGTAGTAGATTTGGAGCATATTTTTTTTAATCTTTTAACTACTGCAGAGGAATCATTAAAATGTGTATAATTGGTTACATCGAGACTTACAAGGTTGTAGGAACATCATGTATAAAGTGTTATATTTTCAAATGAATATGTTTATATTCTTTTAAAAGTAATCTCTTAAAAAAATTGTTTGAATAATATTATAATTATGGGTGTGTGCATGTTGATTTTTTTGGTGTCGTTTTAGATTGATTATGCATGTTTTGGTTATTTATATGTTTATTTTGTAGCTTGATCAGGCATATCCGTATATTTGATTGTCTCAATATTATTTATGCACCTTTAAATTTTTTAATAAATAAATAGTTGCTAAAATAACTATAAATTTTAATATCATTATTTTTCTCAAAAATTTAAAATATCAATAACAATAATTGCTCAAAATAATTATATTTGTTTATATATTTTTCAAAAATTAAATTTAAAACAATCAATCAATAATTTCTAAAATAATTATAATTATAATATAATTATTTCCAAGAAATTATTTTAATTAACTTAGTGTGTTTTTAGTATGTCAAACTCACAATAGTATGAAATATGAGTAAACTAATGTCAACATTGGTTTTTGAATCCAGCATGGAGAGGATTTCCATGGTAAAAGTTGTGTTAGTGTTACACACAACATACCCTTAACAGAGCTGATCTGAAGAAAAGGATTCAAACAGCCAAGCCAAACAGTTGAAGGCTTTTTTCTTGTCTGGGAGATGATTTAGTTCACTCTCTTGCCAATTTTAATTACTAGGTAATGAGGAACCAACAAAGATGGTATGGAGGTGTACAATCAAGATGGGAGGGTGAAGAGAGATACTAAGATTTGTAGTGAACAATTTAGGAAGATGAAGATAATATGGAACCTGTTTAGAATGGATCAGAATAAGCTTTGTGCAACACTTGATGCGGCTCTTTTATGGAGCGATTTGTGGAGAAGGATTCACATGGGGTTATTGAGAAAATTTCAAACTCTCAAATCCCATTCTTAACCAAGGCGACTTTTGATCCTTCGTTACCCCTAACACAAAAGAATTCATTCATGTTTCATGTTCTAAAAGTGTCCTCCAACCTTATACACACACTAGGGGGTAAAACATGTAAATTACATATCTATCCAATAACATAATTATTAACCACTGATAATTATATACTTCAAAATTGATGTTCACCATCTCAAAAATAAATTTACTTCAAAATATTTTATATTATTTCAAAATGGTTTTGTCATGCATGCATATATTTAAAAAGTGAGGACAAAAACACAGACAAAAGGCTCTAGGAGGGACTCAGGGGAGTCTTGACCCGCTCAAGGTCGGTGGTCGTGGGCAGGAGGCCGGGTGGATTGCCGTGTATCAGCAAAAAAGCCAAGTGCGCTCTCGGTCGAAAGCTAGAGCAGAGGTTATGGGAGGTTTGCTTGGAAAACTTCCTGGAGGTGCGCCCCCTAGTTCTCCTTAGCAGCAGCAGGTGCATTCTCACGGCTTAGGTCTTGTCTACGAGGGGAGGGGGGTGGGTTGGGGTAGGAATTGGTCAATAGGGGAGAGCATCCTAAGCGACAGGTCTTCTTCCGCTTCGCACTGATGTCATGGGCCGCGATTTGTGCTCCCAAAGTGTTTGAAGAGTCGGTCAGACTCCTTTTAGCTGGACTAGTCCTCGTTGATGGACTACGAACGACAGACATCTCCGAGGGCAAGGGCAATGTAGCTATTTCTGTGGCGGAGTGGAGGAATACAACGGTCATGTATGTGGGCAGCCTACGACCTTCCTATCCGGTTTTCTCAGCATTCGCACGTAGGGTATGGTACGTGTCTGTAACAGTGGCAGTTTTCTCCTGGGAGAATGGAGTTTTCTTTCTTAAATTCTGCCTTGAGGCTGACCTGGAGCGAGTGCTTTCAGAGGGTCAATGGATGTTGGGGGGCGGCTAACCGTCACCAAGCGTTGGGACCCTATGGTATCCCTTGAGCGTGATTTGTTGGCTGCTGTCCATATCTGGATTTTATTCCCAAAGCTTCCTTTTCAGCCCTCTTCAATTTTGGAATTCTCAAACAATCAACAAGGTTGTGAGTACCATTGGTACTCTTATCTGGATGGACTTGGCCATTGCCAATCACTCGAGGCTGGTGTATGCCAGGATCCTTATTATTGTCACGACGTCTTGCCCTCGTCTTTCGTTCCGGTGTGTCTCTCTGATGGGAGACGCTTCAACCAGATAGTCAATTATGAGTGGAGGCCGCCTATTTAAAAATCATGTCGTTGTATTGGTCATGAGGACCTTCATTGTCCGGACTCGGGAGATGTCATACGGGAGGAGCTGATGGAAGTTCTAATGGAAGGTTCGATAGCTACCCCGCCCTTTTGTCCGTCTCGCGGGGGTAAGGAACCTTCTGATGGTGTCCGCTCAGACTAGCCCGATTGCTCAGGAGGTGATGTTGTCCTTGTTGTGCCCTCCTACCTGGTGCTCCTCCGGACTCCACTGTGGTCGTTACCTTAGTTCATGGTGCGGATCAAGAGGATGGTGGGTGTAGTGAGTTGTTTTAGGATCAGGAGACGAGTGGGTTCTGAGTTGATGCGGATTCCCCAGGTTGCAGCAGTAAACTGAAGTGGCTATGAGAGATGCACTGAGAATTGCGGCAAAGGAAGAGGTGATTCTTGGCCAGAGGACTCCGACAGTGGAAGCAGCTGTCCCGGACCATGGCGCCCAGCTGACAAGCGAGAATGAAAGATGGCTTCGTCAACTTGAGGAAGAAGGTCAAGAGGGGCCCCCTCTGGTCAGGCAAATAACTAGGCGGCGTAAATCGGGTTCAGAGCAGTCTGTTCGTGTCGGTACTCGGGTAACCAAGGGAATTAAGAAGGGTGTCTGGCAGTAGGTCCTTGTGTTGGCCTATCCAATGATGTAGTCTGAGTTGTGTCTGTATTGTTGGGGGTGGGCTTCGAAGTAATACCTCCTCTTCTCTATTGTTCTTTATTATTTACTAAAATACCTTTTCAAAATACCTTTTCAAATATATATATATATATATATATAGAGAGAGAGAGAGAGAGAGAATAAGGGAGGTGAGGTGCCACCTTACGGGTGTGGCTATGTGCCACCCCTCCCATGCTATCATCATCTTTCGAAAAGTGTGCAAGTGCATGATGATAGCATTGGGGGGGGGGGGGGGGGGGGGGGGGGGGGGGGGGGGGGGGGGGGGGGGGGGGGGGGGGGTGACACATACCTTACCGTGAGGTGGCACCTCACCTCCCTTATTATATATATATATATATAATGCTTTGGTACATATCTGTACTCTAGATTGTTACAATTTTGTCATTTTTCTGCTATTTCAGATATTAAAGACTGGCTTCTTTCATGCCGATCCTCATCCTGGCAATCTTGCTCTTGATACGGATGGATCACTTATCTACTATGACTTCGGAATGATGGGCGAAATAACACCCTCCACCAGGGAAAAATTGCTTGAATTGTTCTATTCAGTCTATGAAAAGGATGTAAATAAGGTATATTAATTTTCTATGCATTATATTGATTCATGCTCTTACAGATTAACCACAGATAGGGACAGTATAAATTAAAGAACCAATATTCTTAACTTTGAAGGATTCCATTTGGTTTTCCATGACTATGCTTACTTTGTGTGTCCATTTCATAATGAACACAGTTAAGCCTAGCTTAATGCTCTGCTAAGATCTATATGCGTCTATATAAAGTTTGAACATCTGATCTTGCAAGAATTGGAAATTTTTATGAGTTAAATGAATTTGTATAAGCACATATAAGATCATCAGGATTGAGTAGATACATATGAGGCAATATGACAAGCTGCAGAGTAAAAATGTGTTTTATTTTAGAAAATTAAATTGTCACTGATTCTCTACCAAACTAGTTTTCACCAATTACATGCTATGATACCTAGTGGACAATAGGAAATTTAAATTTTCTCTGGCATTCAAATATTTGAGTCATTTCGTAAACAAAATTAGTTTATCCATGTACAACATCAAAAACTACCGCACTAGAAGTACATTGAAGCCACCTCAAACAAGAATGTTGGCCGAGAAACTGAAACATTCCTATTTGGTTCACCTGAATGAGGAAGCAACCGGAAAGGCTCCCGTGCTTCTTGCAATCCAATCAGTAACCAAATTTATTTTCTCTCCAGTTTAGGTGTGGTTGATCTTGTGATTTTTGAATTAATTATCTTGGTTCCAGAGATACACTCTACCTAAATGGTTAGGATAAAGGCTTCATAACTAGAGGTTGGAGGTTCAAATGCCACAAGTCGGATATTTTTGATATATTGTTTCTTGTAGAACACCAAAAAGTTTATTTCCTCATCAGAAATTCAGAATGGAGAAAAAGTGGTTAGATTAAATGTTATTGTTAGATTAGTCGAACTAGTGGGTTCGCATCCCTCACCACATGGAACAAGCACACTACATGGAACAAGCATGTGGTAAGAGACTTGAGAGTGTGAAGGTGTATGGCAGTGTAGGCTAGGCAACAAAAGGCACATTGAAGATCTCATGGAAAAAGTGACTATTCTCTTGCATGGATTTTCATGAAAAGCTGGCTACTGGTTGAGGGTTTTTTGTTGCCGCTCAAATAGGCACCTTATCCCTAATGAAAGGGTATGTAGACAGTAAGAGTCCCTCTGGTGCCTGATTTATCTTGAGGAGGGGTGACACTGGAAATCTTCATTTTGTTTGTGTTTATACTTGAGTGCATGTGAGGGGGAGGTGGCATGAAAGCATATTACCAACTAGCACTCTTGGCTTCTAAAATGTCTATGAAGGAAAACCCTATAGAATTAAGCTAATAAGCTTGGTGTCCTACATATCTAGAATTATTTATACAGCAATTAATTGTACCATTACCAAGTGAATTTGGAGTGCTTTCTTCTAGTTTTGATTTGTAATCTTGATATAGTATCAACTATCAAGAAATACTTGAACATACCACCATATGCTCATTAAGTGTGACTGAACTGTAGGACCCACAAATTTATGAGCTGATAGGATCCCACAATATAAGAGATGTATTGTATTAAAATGTACAAACTTGTGAGTGCACATGTAGAAAAGTTGATGTACCTTTGAAGGGCTTGAAAAAAATGCTACTGAATAATTGAAATATTGAGATGAGGTTTTTGAGGAAGAAAAGTCATCTAGGAACTCTGACTGAAAAGTCCAGGATCCCTTTCTGCTTGGTTTCCTTTTACCTATGCTCTCTTCCATAACATCCTTCCGCTTCTATCTCATACCAAGGTAAATGCCTATGCATATATCTATCTTGGAGGAAGGTGTGCAACACATTAACAATGTGGAAGAAATAGTCGAATAAATGTAAAAAATTGACACAAACAGGAGATCACAATGGCAACATTACTATTAGTGAAACCAAAGACTTAGTCTGTTAAAATTTGTGATTGATAAAGGTTAAATAAGAAACAACATAAGGATCATTAAACTAAAAATTAGCTCATATGTTTGCCGATCCATTCTGTTGGAAGATTAGATGTCTATGACCTGCACCGGTTTGGTCCACTTTACTGACCCTACAAAACCATGATGCCCATGCCAGAAATTATATACTTTTTTTTATCTTATTGTGTGGCCATGTCTAGCATATATCCAATGCATGTGTATTTTATGATGGCGACCATCTACTAAGTTGTTTTTCAATACACTAGCCAATTCTCCCTTCTTCTTTCTTCTTTAGTCATCAATTCTCCCTTGGCAGTCTTTAGTTTGAACTTTTAAGTACCTCAAGGTTGAGCAACTCAAAAAAAAAAAAAAATTTGAGATAAGACCAGTCATTAATGACCATCCTCGTCTTGGGCTACTAGCATCAACCCTCCTCCTATTCTCATTTTTATTTTGCCTGGGTTGGAATTCGAGCCCACGCCCACTCCCACTCCTTCCCTCCCTTACTAGTGTTACCACTAGATTAGCCCCTTGGTGATAGCTTTTACCTTTTAAGTCTTATATGTAGATGAGTATATTCATATTATGGTTTAAATAGTGCATATACATATCTTGCCTTTTGTACGGTGAAATCACCCAAAAATGTTAATGGCTAATGTAGTTACGTCATTATATAGGATGACATTTAATATTGAAGGCGACAAAGTGGCCTATTTCTAGGGTGCCCTATATGTACGTTAACCAAAACCTACTATACAATATGAACCTGATATTCAATATTTATAACCATGATACATATATAATTGTGGTGTTTTATTTGATACTTCTGATGACCTTTTATGATTGTCTTAGTCTTTGGTACATTTCTCTTTTATTTGCAGTCCAAAAAATATAGTGTTTTTTTCTGGTTTATGTAGCATATGCTAATGGGAGAAATGCTTGTTACATATGACAAACTATCATGCAGATTTTGAGATGCCTCATTGATCTCAAGGCTC
The DNA here is from genome assembly GCA_029216955.1 of Iris pallida. NCBI lineage: Eukaryota > Viridiplantae > Streptophyta > Magnoliopsida > Asparagales > Iridaceae > Iris > Iris pallida. The sequence continues at coordinate 302,911 of JANAVB010003000.1, forward strand.
TTCAACCTACTGGAGATATGACATCTGTATGTATGCTCTGCAACTTGTTCAGAGAGAACCTAAAGTTTTCTTCTCTTTGGCCTTTAGGTTAATATGTAATGATGCTTTTTTTTGTGTTTCTTAGGTGAGGAGGTCGGTAAAATTTTTCTTGGATAGTCTATCAAACCAGACTGATCAGGAGCAGACTTTGGCTGCAATAGGGGAGGTAGAATGCAGATTTTAACAAAAATGAAAGTATTGACAAATGACTTCTGCAAACCATACCGACAGAATTGCAATATATCATGAAACTTTGAACACTCTTTGCAGGATTTATTTGCAATAGCTATGGACCAGCCAATCCGTTTCCCAGCCGCATTTGCGTTTCTCATGAGGGCATTCTCTACTCTTGAAGGTGCTATTCTGACATCAACTTGACTACCTCTTAGCCATGTTGTATACTCGTTTTCCTGTGGAGTTCTCTATTTACTTAAGAAAATTGTCTTACTGCAGTAGGCATTTATAAGACGAATGTATAAACTTGGGTGGGAGGGAGGGAGTTGTTAAAGGAAATTTTGCTTTATAAACTGTTAGATATGACCCAAATACTCTTATGGGCTTTAGGGCAACTCTTGGCATTCTATATATACTCTCCATATCAATGAACAAAAACTAGGTTGGAAATTTCCAAAAATAACATGGTATGAGAGCCACCCATGTCCTAGCTCAAACCCTATTCACACTCCAAACTCTATTCCGTCAACAGCAGACCTTCCGAACAGCCTGCCAGCCCGCGCCAACTGATCATCTTGAAACAGCGTTGCCATGACCCCACCCCCATCGTCAACGTTCCAGGCACCACCAGCCTTCATAGTCCCCGCCTAGTCTGCCCTCTCCTCTGGTTAGTCTCAGCCCCTCGCCGCCAGCTCCTTGTACATCTCAGTCTGCCGCCATCAGCCATCCACGAGCAGCCCGGACCTAAGAGGGAGAGAACTCCATTTTCTTGCAGCCTTTGCAAGAGAACTCCATTTGCTTGATGCTAGAGCTAAGAGGATCCCGAACAAACCCTAAGGCCTCGTTTGGTTCGCGGAAAGGAAAGGAAAGGAAAGGAAATTGATTCTTTGATATTTCCTTTACTTTGGGAAATTACAATTCCAATCAATTTCCATTCCGGTGTTTGGAAAAACCAAAAAAATTGGGAGGAAAAGTGAATCCTTAGAGGGGGAAAATGAATCCTTAGGTTGGTGGGAGGAACCACTTTTTTTCCTATTTTCCTCCCTCTTGGGAACCAAATTCCTTACCTCCTCATTTCCTTTGGCATCCAAACAAAGGAAATGAATGACTTTCCTTTCCTAAAGTTTCAATTCCGCGAACCAAATGTGGCCTAAGTAATCCCCTCCCACTCAAGTAATGACTTAATCCTAGCCATAGACATGATGTCATACACACATAGGCAAACTTGAAAGATAAGTTGGATCCCGAACAAACTTGAAATTCTCGAAATTACAAAGTAACTTCAGTTTCTTGAGAATTTTATTTAGTGTCTACATACATAGGCATGCTGTCATACATACATAGGTAAGATGTATTAGACGTCTAGGTGGTAGGTGGACCCTCTCCGTTGAGCACCCGCATACCGCCATTTAGAACAATGATGTCCTCTTCTATTATTGATATAGAAACTCCATTTTCATGCCTTTATCCAAATAAGGCTATATTTTTTCTTACGCTTGTTTTTTTGTGTTGCTTTTGTTCACAACTTGATCCATGGTCGTGACAAGCTATCCTTATGTCGATTAAGTGTGTTTTCTTTGGTTATCCTTATATCCAGAAAGGGTATCGTTACTATGATCATGTGTCACGTTGTTACCCTGCGTCAGTCGATGTCATATTTTACTACGACCTATTAATACTCTACCTATTACTGGAACTAACCTCCCTTTGTTGACCCTCAACCTTCCTCCTCCGATTTGGATTTCCTAATTCCTCTACTAAAAGTAAACGTACTCTTTTCCTTATCCTATGGATGACTATATCTCGTATGCTAACCTTGATCCTCTTGTTGAATGCCCATGTCATTGTCTATTATTTTTATTCCTCGGACACTAAAGGAGGCACTTGTTATACCCGTCTGGGAATATGCCATGATGAAAGAAATGGATGTCTTATTATCTCGTGATACCTAGAAGCTAGTTCAGGCTCTTTTGATTGTGATATTGTCTGTTGTCGTCGGGTCTTTACTATGAAGTATCTGCATAATAGATCTATTACTGCTACAAGGTGAGACTTGTGGTGAAGGACTTTACTCAGATTTATGGAGTTAGATTGCTTTGAGACATTCTCTCCAGTTGCTCAACTTGGTCCTATTCGAGTTTTCTCTTTTGTGGTCAACCGTAACTAGCCGATGTTTCACTTGGATGTAAAGAATGCCTTCTTAAATGGCGATTTTGTTAAGGAAGTTTATATGAAGCAACCTTCGACATTTGTTGCTCAGGGGAAGAATGTAGTATTTAAACTCAAGAAGGCTATATATGGATTCAGACAGAGTTCCTGTACTTGTTTGAGAAATTTAGCCAAGTTCTCTATTGTTAGGTTCAGGCGCAGAAACACCAAGACTGGATAGTCATTCTTATGGTGTATGTCGATGACATTCTGCTATCAGGTTGTGACCTCGTAGGCATTGAGGAGACCAAGGTCCATCTTCATAAGAATTTTGTTACTAAAGACCTAGGTCTGCCGATAGGGGTGTAAAGTGAACAGAACAGTTCGTCGTCCGTCCGAGTCCGACTCCAAAAATAATCCGACCGTGGATTGTCCGAATCACTATATGAATCGAGCTTGAACAAAATTGCTAGTCCGATTATTTAACGAGCTCGAGCTCGGTCATGTATCTGTCCGGCTTGAATATGTCCGTGAACACCAATAATAAAATAATTATTTTATTTTTAGTGTTGTTAAAACTTCAAAAGTACCAATCCAAACTTACAACCAGTGTCAGATTTTATTTTTAACTCTTCAACTTCTTTCTTAATTGAAGCAAAAGGACTATCAAGCTCATGCATGCAGCAAACAGTAGCAAGTTTCAAAATTTCTAGCTAATAGTTTCTAGAATAGAGGTAATTCCTTGAGAATAACAAGGCATAATAACAAAGTCGCATACTGGCCATGCCATGCCAGCTCTCTTTCCCAAATAATTCCTTCAGAATAATTTCTAGCTAATAATTCCTTGAGAATAACAAGACATAATAACAGAGTTAATTCCTATCACTTATATTTCCCTTCGGTTCCCACAGCTGGCCATGCCAGCTCTCTTTCCCAAATTCAATGACCCATAGTCCCATACTCATTATTCACCGCTCTTCAATTTACAAAATGAATAACAAGGCATAATAACAAAGCACAGAGCTCCTTGATTGGGTATCTACTAGTGTGACCATGTCTCTAATTCTTGATCTTCTTAATAAGACAAATAGACATTTTTCAATTCATATGAAAGCTGCTATGCTTATTAATAACTAAGAAAAGGAAAGCTGCTATGCTTATTAATAACCGACTATTTAAATTCTACTGCACTAACTTGGCTCATTGTTGTTGAACTGTGTCATTAATTGTGCATGTATCTATTCCACTTTCATTAGGTATATGTAAGAACAAACAAACAATAATTTGAATAGAGGATTTTATTTCATAGCCGGTTAGTTTTGACTCTTCCACTAGACACTTCTTCATTTATGCTCCATTTTCTTTTCAATTCCAGCTCTTTCCAAATTCCAAACCAATCACACACTCAACTCCGCAATGATCGAGCCAACGTCCGGTCCGACTTCGGTCCGTCCGAACAAGTCTAGCGAGCTGAACACGAGCCTAATTAATTCCTAACGGACCGAACCGGAACATTGATATTTGGGTCCGATATGGACCGAGCCGGACTTAGGTCCGTCCGAGTTCAATTTCGGTCCGAGCTTGAGCATGAGGTTGTCCGAGTCCGTTCCGTCCGTTTACAGTCCTATCTGCCGAGATACTTTCATGAAAATGAGATAACCAGAAGCTATGAAGGAATAGTTCTCACCCAACGAAAATATGCTACAGACCTATTACAGAAGACTGGTCTAATCTGTTGCAGGAGACTAGTCTACTCGATTCTAAACCAGCGAATACTCCTACGGAGTCTAATCTAAACTTGTTGTTCGAGAATGACGAGGATATTGAGGACAAGTCTCAATGTAGATGAATTGTATGGAAGCTGATCTATTTGACTATGACTCGTCCAGACATTTCCTTTGAAATAGGCTTGATTAGTTAGTTCATTGAACATTTCAAACAAATTGGGATGGCATTCTTAGAATCTTGAGATATTTGGAGAGATCTCCAAAAAATGGCTTTTATAGAAACGTCATGGCCATCTTCATATTGAGTCTTATTCAAATGTTGATTAGATTGTGTCAAAGAGTGACATGCGTTCTACTTCTGGATATTGTACCTATGTTGGGGGTAACTTATCACTTGGCACAAATAGAAATAGACATTTGTGGACATATTTAGTGCATAGGCAGAGTATAGGGTGATGGTTGGTATACTAAGTGAGATGATGTGACTCGGGATACTATTGGCCGACCTTGGTGTCCAATATACCGATCCACTTCCTATGCATTGTGACAACTAAGCTACCATCTTTATAGCTAGTAACCGGATCTTCAACGAGATGATCAAATAAATCGAGGTCGACTGTCCCTTTGTTCGTGATGTTGTGATGAGTAACTTAGTGTGCACACCGTTTACTCGGTCTGAAGACCAAACGCCAGATCTTTTCACCAAACGTCTTTCTATATCTCGTTCTCAATTTCTTTGTAAGAAGCTTGGCATGATTGATATTTGCTCCACCCCGAGGGAGAGTGTTAGCATATTAGCATATGACCCAAATAGCCTATTGGGCTTTAGGGCAACTCTTGGCATTGTATATATACTCTCTCTATCAGTGAATGAAAGCTATGTTGGAACATAAACTAGGTTATCAGTATCTTATGATAGGTATCTTCTCATGCAGTACAATACAACCTATAAACGACACGGTTTCTTGAATGACACAACAACTTATCTTACTATACCCTCACTGTATCACATGATACAATATGTATCACATGATACAATGTATCATCTGATGCATAAGTTATCATGTTGACCTGATTTTAATAGGGTTTAACCAAAGACTATTAAGTGGTTAGGAATTAATGTGTTAAAACCCAATGCTACTACTCTAAAATTTGACCTAGTACCCATTTAATCCTTTTAAACCCTTAAAAACTTGTTTCTGCCAAACAACCTCCTCTTACAAGTGAACTCTTTGGACCAATGTCTCCCTTCTGGTATCCTTCATCGACCTTCATTACCAATGACCTTATCTAACTTCTTTAGCAATGACATCTATAGCATCTTTGAAGGCCTTAACAACTCAAGCAACTAATTTTAAATGGTATTGTTTTGTTTTTTAATATTTCTCTTTTTCTTCTCTCTTTTTTCTTTATAGTATTTTCTTGGAGGTTTTTTCTATTTATATTATTTAAGTTTTTTACAAGTTATACATTAGTTACACATTAGAATGTACAAGAAAACATTTTTTGAATGTCGATACATTAAGAGTCAAGTTTTTTGTTGATTGAATAGTGCTATAAACAACGGTAACATACCCCAAAATTTTGGGACTGCTTTTCTGAGTCCGTCTAACTATCCTATACTCATGAATAATACCATCAAGTATTACTAACATTGTACTTATTTTTTTCTCTTAATTATCGACTTCATGATGAACTTGTCACTTAGTGCTTGGCAATGCTTCTTATTGTTGCCACGACATCGCGTAGTCGGTAGGGACTTGTGAGTAGCGTTCTAAAAATCGGTCTACGCGGTCGCATGCCGAACCGAAAATCATGTTTAGCGGTCCTAGGCACATGTTGGCATCTAGGCCTGTGCGGCTGTTCGGTTTTTTGAAAAAAAAAAAATTATGCTTAGTTCTATTGTGGATATGTTGTTTGGGTTTTAAGATTGGATTTGGATTTTAGAATGTTGAAATTTCAATTTTTAAAATTTTCAAATTTGAAATTTCAAAAAAAATTATAAATTGTATTATGGATTTAGAATGTTAGAACTTGTTTGGATTTACATGACAATCCTTATGAGCTCCTTAAGAAGACATTATCAACGCGACATATTAAGATATGGATTCCTTTTATAATCAACAACCCATCATACACATAATGTTCTTACCCAATTCATAGAGGCTGTTGACCCATAATGAATTTCACTTTTTTATGAGTCAAAGTAATGCACACTGCATATACATGTCTGTTATTATATTCGGATTAAGACCACAAGCATACATAATAACAGAGGTATTTGTTATCTTATGTAGTCGGTATAAAGAGAACAACCTCAAGTGGTCATGTTCAATACACACAAAGTGTACTAGTGTAAACCTATAGTCAAGATGGACTAATATCATATTACACTACAACCTTGCCAATGGTTTGTCCAAATCCATCTAGGTGGTGAACCATTTATATATTCCACATGGAACTGATAATATGATCTTATGTGTGACACCATACATCATATTATCTACAATATAGAATATCAGACACTTACATTAACATTATAACAATTACAATATGCAAACATTGTCCATATAAATTTTCATTCAAAACTAATGAAATGTAGTTAATACAAAAATGATGTTTTTAGTATATAACCTTAACATGTTACACTGTATGTCATTAATAATAATGCAGGCTGAAGAAGAGATTTGAAATCGCATGAGTGGTGAAAGTTGAACGACTTTGGTTGTTTTTCTTTTAATTATTTGAATTTTGTCACCAATGGCTATTTGACAACGACTAGATAGTATTTTTGATAGATAGTATTTTTGATTTTGCCTCTTTTGGGTACACTTCTTCTTGTGCTAATATTAGCTGTCTCCTATCTTAGGCTTGGTTACCGCAGAACTTCTGATGGAAAAGTTCAAGTCTATATGGATTTTTCTTCTGGTCCTACAAATGGATCTCCCTCCCTTGGACTCGCAACTGAACATTATGTAGACCTTGGGCTGCCTCTGACACTTCAACACAATATAATTTAAACCTGAAATGGACATCCTAAATTATATGATTGAGTATGGAAAATATCATTTAACCAAAAAGAAACGAAAACAACAAGTGAAACCCCCAACTTAAAGAAGTATAAAGTGATGAGATGCAAATCCCTTGAGGTATTTGCCAATCTGAGTCGAAAAGAAGTAGCTTCTGGTACCCTTTCGTATAACATTTCTTATACAGAAAATAGGTATCTTAAATTCTTGAACATGGAATATGTACTTTGGTTTTGGAACCAGACTTGCTTAGTAGGCGTCATTTGCTAGAAAAATAAGCCACGTGAATTATGCTGGCATGTTTATCTTTTATTGTTAAAGTTGAAATGAAAAGCATGTTGGGATATTGCAACCTCAACAAATTAGAAATGTTTGCATGTCTGTATTAATCCAGGAATGACTATAAAGTTACACTATCTACAATGTATAGTCATGTCATGCATATGCATATATAAAAAATCTAGTGATAGGTTAATTTGAATTGCATGCATCTCTCTGAATTTCATAGTTTCTAATAGGTTTTCGAAAAGTGTCATGTATTTTGGTACAAGTGTATATGATCATATTATTATAGAAATGTTTTCAGCTCCCCTTCTGACTGTGATGGCTTCCTTGTAGGTATTAGTTATACATTAAATCCAGAATTTTCATTTATGAACGTTGCTGCACCATATGCACAGGTGAGTTGTACATCTTACAGTAATTTATTCAACGCTTTTATCAATCAGAACCTTTTGTTTTTGAACTTTTAGGAACAAGATCTGAACCTGTGGCTTATCAAATCAAAATTTATCTTGCAAGCTTAGCCTCTCATATATTTACATGATACGAATTTCTTATATCTGCATATATGTTTCATGAAAATTCAGGAATTGATCGAAAGTAGACAGAAGCTACGTGGTGGAACAGAACTGGTTGAAGAGATAAGAAAGCAAGCTAATGATGTATGACCTCTAGTCCTTTTCCTTCTAACTTTGTGTCTTAGACGACTTTTAAAGCAATGTCTTGCTTTACTACCAACTTCACTTGTGTTTCTTCTCACTAAGCAAAGTTACCAATATTATTTCATGGCCTGGTTTTATAGGTTTTCCGCCTGCCGTAGTTTAGATTCAAATTACCTGACTCATGTTGGTTTCACTGCTTCACCAGTGAAATTAGGGATTTTGTAGTTACTCTGGAAGGTTTTTCTAGCTTATAAAGAGCTAATTTAGAGAATCAGCATACATGGTTTCGTACGGAAACGTTTTATGAGCTCCTCACATGTAATGTGCCATTTACGTAGTCTATAGGTTCCTTGTGAACTTAGCTTCGGTAGTGCTCTTTTAGTAGGTTGTATGGGAACTTTGACTTACTCTTGTTAGTCTTGTGCGTACAATCTACAAGTTCGTAGACATATTCGATCATCAATCTCCTTAATAGGGCACATGGTCTCCCAAACACCTTAATAGAACAAGAAGAAAGCTCCAAGTCTTTGGATTTTACCACTTGAATTGTTTTATTCATATTAAGAGGTTTAATATAAATAATGGCGAGTTCCTAGGCTCAAGTTATTTTGGAACTTCGGTTAATTAACATGGCATCATAGCAAAAAGTCATAGGTTCAAATCTCCCTTTCCACCAATTAAACTATTTATAATTATATTGCCCAACTTTTCATGTGTGATTCTCCTTCCATTGGGCTTTAGCTCAAGTGCACGCTCTGGGCTCATCCATGTGTGGGTACAACCAAGTACTTGTAATCCCGGCCAACACGTGATGGAGGTGGGGTTAGGAGGGTTAAGAGGTTTAATATATAATGTTGGTCAGTTTCTATCATCTCGAACTTTTGGGAACATTGTAGTGTCACATTAGTACATACAGAGATATGTGCACGATACGGGTACAAGATACATATTTTTCGAATACGTAGTTAGTCGCCTATGTTGCACAAATATGGACACGGATACAAGTACAATTATGATACGGATACATGGACCATTTTGCCATGCCTGCACAACATAGGTACTTAACTAACACATCTATTCAGGTCTATCTAGGTTTTTCTTCTCGAAAGTGTTTATGAAAGATGATACCTTTCTTTTACCTCACATTCTTGTGCACCTTCAGCAATAACTTGTAATTGGTCATATTAACATTTGAATTTTACAGTTCAGCATACCACATCGTCCGATATTAAGTTTCGTGGGAAGCTTAACATTAATATTTAGTAGTACCACTCCGTGTTATGAACATGATACTAGTGAATAAGAACAAGAAACACAATGACACAAGATTTAATGTGATTCAGAAATATTTTGCTACGTTCACGATTGCACACAACTTATTTTATTGTTGCGAAAGAGTTACAATAATAAGATATTGAAACCCTATTTATAACAAGAGATTATGGAGACCATCGACTTCAGTATATTTACAAAACTAATACTAATTAATATATGAACCAAACTCGTCCTAATCTTGTACGGACGTATATATAAAAACTTTTGGGTTCTACCACCCCCGTACACCCATCTTAGGGCAAGGGCGATGAATTTGGAGCTTGATGTATAGTGGAAAATCTGATCAAAGTTTAACAATCTCTAACACTCAGTAATATTTCCTACACTGAACCATAATGAAAACTATCACCACACCTTAACCATCATATTGCCACACCGACAAGTGTAGAATGTGCCCCTGGGTTGGTTAGCAATTATAAGATTTGTATGTAGGATCTGAAATGGTTAACCATAGTGGACTTGTGCAAAAGCATTAGAAATATACATGGGTCAAGTGCATTTATACTAATCCGATCAGTTAGCTAAATGGATGGAGAAACATATAAGATTGTGTGTGAAGCTCAGCCAATACAACACATCCAAAAGGAGTCAGCAAGTAGATGCCACCACAGCTTTGGCCAAGCAAAGAAACCAGTTTGAATGCTGAATTGATAACCAAACTGAAATCAACAGGAAAGACAACGCTGAAAGAAAACCTTTATCAACTAACAAAAGCCAGATCCTTTGGTCCTGATCTCTGTGAAAAGGGTGTCAAAACAGAACTAAAGCACTCTTACTTGAAATAAACTCCTGGCTGAAAAGTTATTGGCATCTACGAGTGATTTTTGCCGACCCCAAAATTTTGGGATATAGGCTTTGTTGTTGTACTAAGTGATTTTCAGATAACTATGATTCTTCAATGTTGCATCCCGACAGTGAAAGAAAGACCAAATCCCTAAGAGGAGCAAAACCAATATATGATTGAATAGCACTGGATATGAAAAAAGAAAAGTTCCAAGGGATTGCTAGAAATGAAACAATGGAAGAGAACCTTATGTATTTTGTCTAGGTAACAGAAGACATTGTTCTAAATTGCGGCCCAGGAGGCGCCTAGGCGCTAGGCGGGCTGTTCGGCCAAATTTTTTTGAAATTTTTCAAAAAAAAAAAAAAAAAAAAATCATATTTGAAATTTCAAAAAAAAAAGAATAAAGAAAATCAAAAAAAATTCCAAAAAAAAACATGGCGGCTTGCTGGTGGTGGTGCTGCTGGCTTCTTCTTGTTCTTCTTCTTCTTCTTCGAAGAGGAGAGGGAGGAGAGGATAGGGAGATGAAGAGGAGAGGAAAGGAGGGAGAGGAGAAGGGAAGGCAAAAAAGGTGTGACTCGAACCACTGATCCCTCCCCCACCCGCGGGTGAAACTTTATAACTCCACTAGTAGCCAAGTTGTCAAACTTGTTCTTTTATATATATATATATATATATATATATATATATATATGGAAGTAAAATGTACATAAAAATGATTAATTAATTTCAGTTTGGCACCTAGGCTGCCTAGGCGCCCATTTGGCTCACCCTACACGCCTAGCGAAATTTATAACACTGACAGAAGTGATCATCAAAAACGATACAATAAAGGTACTCAAAATCCATAGATTAGGAAACTTATTGTAGATAATTCAAGGTATTAGAGGTTGTAGAAGATGAGGAGGAAGAGAGGATAGGAACAACTGGGGTTTTCATCCGTAGAAGCTCAAAGAGAAATATTACAAATATACATTAGGCAGCCTGAGTTAAACTGGTCAGAATTCTGGTTGTGTAGGACAGGAAATCCGGTCAGCAGAACTCCATGAACTGGGAAATTTCTAGAGGAATTTTTTGAAATTTATGGACTTAGGTCGAAGATTCTGAACCAATGGTTCGACTGCTGCTGTTGCTGCTGCTACACTGCTTTGGACTCCAGAGCCAAACTAGAAGTTTCACATTTGCATGGAGACGGCAAACCAGAATTCCGTGTTCCTGGACTTTGACTTTTGCTTATAGGGCTTCATCTAGTCTTCTACACTCATAAAATAGACTAACACAAGAATCCACGATAAACAAACTAGAGCATACAGTGAAACAGGATAAGTGAAAGACACAAGGAAACAACAACGAAGATTTTCTCCCAAGTTCTGGGGTCGGCTACATGAATCCTCATCTTTTATTCAGCTCTGTCAAGGGCCAACAGTAACACGAACTAGACAATATTCGTAAATGCAAAGAAACAGCAACTGAGAAAACCAAATATATGAAACCAGAAATGGTTTTCAGCTACAAGAAAACAAATGAGAAACCAACTATGACAAAAATGGGAGAAAAAAACTAGAAAGTTAGGCAAAAAAAACAAAGACAAGCTGAACAAAGATTAAAAGAGAAAGATGAATTTACAAAACTTAGATCAACTTGGCTTGGAACTCCACATGATTGATGGCTCTAATACCATGCCAAGTAAATAGGTTAAACATTAAAGTACGAGAAAGAGTTGAGAGAGGAGAAATTATGAGGAAAACAACTCTCACTGATCTGTTAATAGTTAGCTTGTCTTAGTGGTTGTTGATTGTGTTCAATTACTGAAATTGATATATTTAAAAACTACATGATTATGGATATGGACTCATTGTAATTTATGCTTGCTAAATGGCAGCACATGTGCTCACATTTGATGAAGTTTGGTCTAACAAACATGTGATGATCTGTGTACTCCTTGAAAGTGTTTTTTTTGCTGTACTTTCAAGTCACCTATCCTTCATACAATTTGACCCATCAACCAAGAGCAATTTGGGCTCAAGTTACATCTATTCTCTTCAACTAAGTGCAGACTTTATAAAGCTATGCTTTGATGAGAGCTTGAAATCATGATCTCGGTTATATACATATTTACAAGTTTAAGAACTGATGTTGTTTGTTATTTTTGTCACCCTTTTCTAATAGTTGATTTTTCATGGCTTCATTCTCCCTTCCGTGACACTGGGATACCCATTATTACTCATCAAGCAATCAAAAGTTAAAACATTAGAAAGCATTTTGAATTTACATAATTAAATGCTACCCTAAGTTTCTAGCCGTTTAGATTCAATGGCTTCACAAACTTCCATTTACTTGATTTCACTTGTATCTTTCTGATGACATTGTACGTTTATATATATATTGCAGGCTAGAAATTCTACTATCTCTATGCCCAACAGAATCCAGAAAATAGAAGAGTTTGTGAAACAGCTCGAGTCTGGAGATCTGAAACTTCGTGTCAGAGTACTTGAGGTATTGCCAAATATTGATGGACCTTCCACAACAAATCTTTGTCATATTGTGGACTCAAACAAGCGGGCTTGATGAACTATTTGAAAACCATACTAAGTTTCTATATGCTAAGGGACTCTCGTTAGGAAATGTTGTTTCCCGTCTCTCTCATTTGACATGATGAACATTGCCAAAATTATTAAATTATAGAAGCAAATCATCACATATCGCAGGTCCAAAATATTACAAGCTAAATCATCTATGGTGCTAAAGGAACAATTCCTTATTGTCTTTAAGTTTTAACTTGCATGGTCAGGAAAGATAATTTTATCCCTCAACTAAGCCAACTTTTAAAGTTGATCAGAAAGATGGCTTTGTCATCTCTATTAAAGCTGATCTATTGAGTTGAGAACAACCCATTGACCCTCCCAACATAAGCCCTTTGTGAATATTAAGAGTCATGGTTACAAATGCTAATCCATCTGATCTTTCTAGGAATAAGCTCCTGCATACTGTGTTAAACTGTCAGTAACGTTTTCATTGATACAAGTAACCATTTTATTGGCAAATGATTACAATACATATATCTGCAGTCAGAAAGAGCGGCAAGAAAAGCTAGTATTCTGCAGATGGCTTCAATGTACACAGCTTTAAGTGGAGCCTTGCTGAATATAGGGGTCACATTGATCGCCCAAGGAAGCCAAGTTATTGCAAATGGATCTTTCGTCGGTGCAGGTGAGTTACTATGTTTTGGAGCAGTAGTTATTAGTTTGAACTCAATGAACATGTTTTCATGTTTGTATGGCATATATATGACCTTAGAGTATCTTGTAATGTTTGGTTTGGATTATTAAGATAGGACCTCTCCGATAAGCTTTTAGCACATTGTTGCAGGTTTAGCACTGTCATCTCCTTGTTCATTAGTCATAGCAAAAATTAGTACTCGTCATTCCACTACTACAATAAAGTGTAGTGACTACTCTGGTATGTGTAGCCTAAAAAAACATCCCTCCCACCTTTTAGGGGAAGCTTGAAGAACAACCAGTTCAACTTCACATGACGATGTTGAAGGGGACAGAGTGTCTGAGAGACTTCATAAGTTGGATGTCCTAATAAAAAGCGAGATTTTTTTTTTTTCCTTTTGAGACTGAACAATGGGAAAAAGTATCCCCTGCATTCCGTTAACCACAAATAATAAAAGAAAGTCCCAAGTACGAGGAGATAACTTCCAAAAACAAAGAAAAATTACACAACTCCAAACCAGAATCTGAATGATCTGCTGGCTTTGAAGCTTGTAAGTTGTAACAGCTAGAATCTTGTGCATGAAACAAAGTAACTTCAACCTCATCTTCCAATTACACCCAAGTAAAATGTTGTAACAAATAATGAAGTATCTTGTGCATTTCTGATTAAATATCCAATATATGCAACACTTAAAAATACTCGAGCAAATGCTAGTTAGATACTTATACTTCATCCAAATGGGCATTAAGTTTGACATCGGTTTCTTCAAGCATCTAAAAATGTCTTAAAGTAAAATGTGGAAGCAATATATTTCTTGTTTACAAGAATGTGATTAGTTGATGACATTCAATATCGTTACTGAAATCGGCATACCTAACTTCAAGTAAGTCTGTTGTTCAATCTCAAATGAAATAAATTTTTGACGACTTTGAGCAAGAGCTTGTCTAACGGCTAACCATGAAGTATTGAGCTCAATTTCACTATTAGAACTTAACATTTTGCAGCTTATAGTTCTACAAATTTACAGCAATTGGAACACTCTTTTCCTGAATAATAAATCGTTTGTTTCACCTTAACATTTTTGCCTTTGCATAACGTGCCATTATCGTCCTTAAAGATTACTATAGATGTTTCTATTTCAAAAATGATGGGTGCAACAAAAGAATGATAAATTATGGAGTATTATCTTCTTGGTCAGGCGGTTAATAGTTTGATTACGAAGAAACTTGTTTGCATTAAATGAAGGAATCAAATTTTGAGAAAGGATTTGAAGAGAGAGCCTTACCTGTTTCTCTTAGATTGTTGTTCATGTACTTGTTACACTAAAAGCTTGAATACGACACAAACTACTTTTTTCTCTAGTAACAAGTTTATTCATGTTCCTGACTAATCTCACACATTGTACACATTGTACATATGCTTCTTTTCTTTCCTTATTTTCCCCTTCTCTTCCTAGTATTGGAGAATAGAGAACATACAAAAAAATTACTTAATATACACTGGTTCTTAAACCTGTTGAACAATCTGGTCCTGGAATTATCTTTTGAGCTCTTTATTATTATGTTACTAATTGTGCTCATTCGCGAGGCTAATGGATTGCTTATTTCGATTTCTTACAAAGCAAGAATAGTTATAATATGAAAGATCAATCTGACTGATGAATTTCTGACGATTTGAATTTACAGGTGTATTTTTTATATTGTTGATCAGATCCATGCAGAAGGTGAAGACTCTTGAGAAAATTGAGAAGATTATTTGAGAACCATCCGATTTGGTTTGATTTATTGATTCCCTCATTCTAATTGCTCCTTGATTTTGGTTGATATGATAATATTAAATATAGAAGCAAATTTTAGTACACTCATGAAATGTACATTGGGAAATGAAATGTAAGACGGATTGATATATATTAATTGCATTTTTTTATACCCAGTAATTAGCTGTTTGTATTTCTCACTCTTTTTGCTGTGCATGTGCTTGTGTGATTATTTATTCCGTGTGATGGAACTAATGGAAAATTAACCCCCAAGCAAGGTCCCAAAAAAACTGCTTTGAATTTGACAAACCAATTGAAGAACTTCCATTATATATATATATATATATATATATATATTTGAAGTAATGGGTAATTGTGGCGAACTCGCCTCCATTGGGGCTATATATATATATATATATATATATATATATATAAGGAGGGATCCGCATCCCCTTACTTTTGCATTCCCATGCATCTCCATGATAACATCCGTTGGATCTTGTTTAAGTCATCTAATCTTAACCGTTGAAATTTCAAGGGTAAAGATTAGATGACTTAAACAAAATCCAATGGATGTAAAAGAGGAGATGCATGGGAGATGAAAAAGTGAGGGAATTTTGTTTAAGTCATCTAATCTTAACCCTTGAAATTTCAACGGTTAAGATTAGATGACTTCGTTTAGATATGCTATGAAATGATAACATTCCGTAAAACGGGTGTTATCATGGGGATGCTTGGGAGATGGAAAAGTGAGGGGATGTAGATCCCTCTATTCCCCCCCCCCCCCCCCCCCCCCCCCACCCCCGGCCCCTCCTCTCTCTCTCTCTCTCTATCTCTATATATATATATATATATATATATATATATATATATATATATATATATATATATACACCATCATCATATATGAACAACTATACAACAACATTAAAGATACCATAATTATGTTATAATAAAAGCAAATCTTAATATGAACATCTTGTTGGCATAAACTGAAATACAAGGTACATGTTTGAAAATGATCATCAAATGTGTATGATGAACTTACCTATGCTTGAGGACGAGCCAAAAGTCTTTGGATCAGACCAAAACATTGTTGTTCTTCCACATAGGCATGCAATGTCATTTGATTTCTTTGAGGACATCATCCATCTTCAAGGTGAAGTCCCAGAGCTCACCATACTTCTCATTGAAATCCCATATATCCATGGTGTTGTAGTCGGCTATTAACTTGTCTCGGGCCCCCCTCTCCATGTTGTAAATCTCAGGCTCAAAGTTATGAGGTTTGTCTGGCTTTCCCATCTCAATCGAACAGAATATTACAACGAAAACAGCTGCTCCTATGTACAAGTACTCACCCTGCATGAAATAAAAAGCAGCTTACAACAACAAAGCCTTTCCAGAAACTATTGAGGTTAGCTAAATGGATACTCCTTGCTAGTTGTATGGACACGAATACGAGATGGCATGATTCAGAACAGCAACACAAACGTGGTATTGGTTTTCATGTGATTTTGGAGTTTGTGTGTCGCGTCCAACACGAACATGCACCAAAGTAAGTGCCTGTCCTTTCTAAGTTTGTTGCCATCTCCTCTCTACATGAATAGTCTCAGAAATGAAGTTTGATGTAATCCCCTTTGGTTAGGCTCCGGGAACAAGAGAATTTCAGGTGGTTGTTCCTCGAAACATTAGCTACAAGAGTAAAAGTAGTTCCCTTGGTTCCCAAATGGCCTTGAGCCTAGGGTTTGACAGTAAATCATACAGGTTTCATGTCTCCTTGCATCCCAAACCCCATGAGTGAAGCCAGATGGTCTAGAGTCCAGCACAGGCAGACATTTTACAAGTTTCAGTGACATTTGCTGTATGCAAATTTGAGCAACGGAAAAACCTAAGGCGTCATTTCTAACCATTCTATTTCTCATTCAGGAATCAGGGTGAGCATTAGTCTATACTACTATATAATAAGAAAATTTGAGGCTTCACAGTAAAAGTTTGTCCCAAAAATGTCCCTTGCCTATGTTGACTAATTAAACTTGTTCATTAAATTTATTATGGGTTGTTAGGTAAATAGGTATAGAAAAAAGTTAAGGGGGGCTATTTCTTACTCTTAGAAAAAAATTAAGGTGGCAGCGTTTGTTCTTCTCAAATAGTAAAAAAATTAAGAAACTATTGTTTGCTCTTTTCAAGTAACATGAAATACGTGCAATGGACATGCATATACTTAGTTAAAATATAAAGGTACATACATTCTCAATACAGCTTTCTATAAGCCACGTTTAAGTTATTTTCAATTGGAAGCATGAAAGACTCAAATTTACCATAGACAAGTAAAAGAAGGAGATGCCGGTGCTACTAAAGCAGTGACGCAGTCACTTAGCTATTGTGCGAGTGACTTGCATTAGGACCTACGCAGAGAGAAGTCTTTTGATGCGAATAATTCTGAAGCTATGCTCTATTGTACTTTGTTGAACGTGAAATTTAATAAAAGAAAGTTCTATATTTTCTATGAACAGCAAATGCATTACATGCTTTGTTTGAAAGAACGGAGAATATTCCGACTGTTAATCAAAAATGTTAACAACTAGAAACTATGGTTTCTGCTAGGAAATATACAGTGTAACAGAAACTTCTCATACCGGTACATGGTAAGCGAAACCAGCACCTATTGCTGGAAGAAATAACCAAGATATAAGTCCTGTCACGAAACAAAAACATGTCAAGAGTACAAATGAATATTCCACCAACCAGAAGAAAGAAATAGTTAGGGTTATTTTGTTTTAGGATCTGGTATAATATTGAAAATTTATGTTTAGGTTTTCATATTATACCGAAAAGAATTTGGGTCTCGTTCTGACTTGGCTGACCGTCCAAAATGGAGACAAACTCAAATTTTGAATATTATACAAACCCTAAAACTAAAAGAAAATATGTGAGAATTGGGTAACTTAGGTTATTTAGTTTTGTCGTGATCAATCGGGAATGGGACTTGTGACATGGTTGTTTGTTTTTAGTCCTAATCTCAGCAGCCACACAACTCTCCCTCTTGGTGGCAGTTTTGATGGGGACAACTTCATGGACATTGTGTATCGTCAAATGTCTCTCGTCTCAGTCGTATTGTTGAATGTTTGCAAATCGAGAGCCCCGGAGGACGAGAGAATCTGACGATACACGATGTCCATGAAGTCGTCCACATCGAAACTGCTGCCAGGAGGGTTGTGTGGTTGCTAAAATCATGATAGAAACAAACAACAATATCACAAATCAAATTCTCGATTGGTCATAACAAAACTGAATAACCAATAACCCAAGTCACACAATTCCTACCATGCAAAACTAAATAACCCAAGTCACACAACCTCTACCATGCAAAAATAAATAACCCAAGTTATACAACCCTCACATATTTCCGTTTAGTTTTAGGATCTCGTATAATATTCAAAATTTATGTTTAGGTCTTAATTTTAGATAGCCAACCAAGTCAACCATTAGGACGAGACCACCCAAACCCTATTCTGGATAATATGAAAATCTAAACGTAAATTTTCAATATTATACGAGACCCTACGACTATAACCCAAATAATTATACAAGGAGAATAAGAGACGTCAGAATCACTTATACCTTGGAAACCAGTAGGAGGTTCAGCTGCTTGATATTCTGACACGACAGCATCCCAGAAAGGCCCTAGAAAATAGAAAACAAAGCGATTTATTAAGATTTGAGGAAGAGGAAGGTCGATGTTACTAGAACTAAGCAATTACACTTAAGAAGAACCTGATGACAGAAAATTGAACAGATTTTTTAATGCATTTACTCTTTGGGTAGCACATATATTCCCACCCACATTACCTTGCTTTTCTCCCTGATTCCTTTGGCAAGGGTTTATAACATACTAACAAACAAATCTGAGACTTCAAAGACAATACAGACTTTTTCTAATTCTTACACGAGGTCCAGGGTGGTAACCTTTGTCCTTTCAGTGAATTTATTTGAGCACATTGAGGGGAGGATATTGAACTTATCGTTTAAGACAAGTTATAATATAAAGGAAAATCTGCAAAATTACTCTTAGAATTGTGATCGTGTTAGATTCAAAACCGGAACTTGGTAAAGTGAATCTTAAGCAAACAAACCATATCCAAAACAATCTAGGTAAAGCAATTTTTTGTCCAGTCCACCTTGGAAAAAACAAACATGCCCCCTTATATATAGCTGAAGATGAAGAAGATAGGGGCCTTGCCAAATTCTCTGAAAAGTCAATAATAATGCTCAAGTGGTTGATATGTGTGAAGAATTATCCACCTCTTCTATTTTCAACGTTTCTTGTCCCAAATCCCAATATTACAACGATGTGCCATTATACCTGCAAGATAACTCACATGCAATATAGGGTTTCATTTGATAGATGTAGAGCAATCTAGAATGCTCAGATAGGGTTTCGTTCGAAAGGATTTGATTTCGATAAGATTTGTTTGATCTATAAGTTTTTGGATATGGCTTGTTTCTGTAGGATTAAGATTTTCTATTAAATTAAGAGAACTTCTACGAGATTTGTTCTTCTCTTCCTCAAGAATCAAGATTTCTATGGCTTACCTCCTCCATACATGGGTCGCTCAAAAACCAGATCATATCATTTAGTAAGTTCACTTTTTCATATTTATTAGTTTCTACAACAAAAAGAGAATTCGTGAAGCTTATGCCTCATCTTGCTTAAGTTAAGGGTCAAGATTTTCGTGCACTTTCACTTGGGCGCTGTACTTGAAAGTTCTTTTTCTTCTCTGTTAGTTATAGTTTAAATGTACTGGTATAGAATCATAGTAGCTAGCAGCATTGTAAATTTATCATGTAGCCAAAATATCATCTCTTTTTATCAATGTCCACAGGAAAATCTCTCCAAGGCAGTTTCTTAACTGTATGCAATTCCAAGTTCCAAAAAACTTCACTTTCTTATGAAGTCCAAGTCTACTAGATTGTCATAATCAGTTCGAAGAGATTCCAACGCATCAATCACCAAATAAGGCTCTAGCCCCTGACTGCTGATACACGATTTGTGTGCCTTGTCCATCTTATTTTCTTGATCCAATGCTGGAGCTAACCTACAACCAACGACCCGCCACTCTGGTTAAGAATCTTTTCCTTCTTTCTCAGTTCTTTTATCCCTAGCGTGATTCAAAGAACAGATGCCCCCTTCCAATACATACCAACAATATCCTTCACAAGACCGGCCCGGTCGGGTTGTCCTATCGTGGAGCTAATTTTGGTTGTCCCGTGACCCTTATTGTCAGCTGGTCCTGGTGGTCATCCGTGATCCTGACCTTTGGTGGGATCATACTGAGCCGAGAGGGTCGCCCTAGCAGAGAGGGGTTGCCCAAACCCCAAGTCTTGTCCGACTTACCCCAGGACCGGCCCTGATCCTTCATAGAGGTAACATCACAATAACAACATGGAACTAAAACCATTGTTATATTACACGACATCATATTACAAAGTGCGCGATCCAAGAACGATCGATGATAATCAGATGAGGTGTTCCGACCAATCCTATGTTACCTTACCCGATCCCTCAATCCCCTGCCCCCGTTTCAGTGATAGGTCGAGGTGGTCCATGACAAACCCTTGGCCCAAGTGCACTGCCACTTGACCCCAATTGTCATGGATTAAGGGGCGAGCGATCGAGTAAAGTATCACTCATCGCAGTTACATGGCCGCATGTAAATCTTACTCATTCTGACATTTAGAACATTGATTAAAGCATAATGCAGTACCCAATTATTACTACTAGGCTAATTTGCAACTAAGGTTGTGTTTGATTGAGCTTTTTTCCCATGGAAAATATTTTCATCACAAATTTTCCACCAATTGTAGTGTTTGATAGCATATATTTTTTATGGAATTATTTTCCAAAAATCTATCATTTTCGTAATTTCCTCCAAAATGGTGGAAAATAAAACTGACCCAGCACATAGAAAAATATCAATTTTCATGTAAAATAACTATTTTCCATAAAAAAAAATAACGTAAATCAAACACCCAAATTATTTCCATGGAATAGTTTTCTTAGTAAAATAATTCAGTAGAATTAATTTATTTTCCACATATTTTTCACCTTGTAATCAAACGCACCCTAAATTGCAAGAATTTTCACCTTTTTGTAAGTTACTACCATAAACTATTGTAAATTTCTTTTATTTTATTTTTTTGAAATCTCATTCAGACAACTCGGCTCGTAGGTCCGTACCTAGCCCAAAGGCCTGTCAATGTTGTTCCACTCCCACCATTAGACGGAAGTAATAATACGCTTATCTTGGCTCAAATCCAAGCAGATGGGGATGCCTCTCATCTCAGTCACTTGACCTAGAGGTGATTGTATAAACTACTAATGGTAGTAAGTTACTACCAAAAAAATATTATAATTAGCAACTAAATATTCTAAATTCTCCACGACTTGCAACTTGCTACGCTATGTGGTCTGGTAGATCTAATATCAAGAAATATAACATGAAAAAATATGAAGAGAACCATTATTTATGTCATAGGGGTAGCAAGTTACAAATTGGAGAAATATTAAGATATTTAGTTGCTAACTATAACAGTTTATGGTAGAAACTTGCAAAACAGATTTAAAAAAAAACTTATATGGTATTTAGTTGCAAATAAGCATTAAAAACAAGAGAACGCTATAATATCTCTTAATATTGACAATTATATAAACGTAATAAAAGAGAAACAAATATAATTATGAATTGACGATGATGACGATGATGATTCACCTTCATTTCCTTCGTGGTAAGTGTGATGCCCATCATATTCTCCGTATTTAAAATCTTCCTGAAATTACCCAAAATTAAGAAAAAAAGAACTAAAAAAAAATTAATAGAAACAACTAGAGGGGGTTATTGGCGAAAAAAAAAAATAGTATACCGGGAGGACTCCGTTGGTTCTCCATCTGTCCCACTTGTCCTCCTCGAGGTCCGGCTCGACCTCCGTCAGCCCGGCGTTGGTCCTCGTCAACGGAGATCGGAGCTTCGGCGGCTCCAGCAGCGGAACCGTAACCCTAGATTGGCTGTGGTGGAGGAAGCGGAAGGAGGAGGGGGAGATGGTGAGGGCGGGAGGTGGGGCTATGGAGGAGACTACCACCATTGCTCGAGCTGCTCTTCTTTTTTCTTTCTTATCTTCGCCATTTTCTCTCTCTTTCCCGCGTTTATTTTGCAAATCCTTATCCAAAAGGAAAAGAATGAGAGGTGAAGATCAAATAGTTTATTCATAAACCTAATATTTTAAGGCTAACTTTTTTATAAAAAAAAAAAGAAAAGAGGCAATATTATTGATAGGAGAATAACCGAAAAGGCGACGTCGGAAGATTGCCACCTACAAAAGTATACCCATCTGGTCAAAGCCAAGACGAAACAAAGGAAAAACTATCCTCCCCGGAGAGAGCCGGAGGTAACAAAATGAAAAGTAAACTAAAGGGGGGGGGGGGGGGGGGGGGGGGGGGGTACGGCCCTATACAAGACCATGAATGTCCTTACTAAGGGTGTTTCCGGCCGTCGTCGGGAGGTCGGAGGTGTGGAAGAAGATCTGATCTTGTCTGGATTCATGAGCCAGGACCGTTAGAGCTTTTGTCACACCATTCGCAGCAATCGACGCATGTACAATTCTGGTATTGTGGTTAAGAAGTTGTTGGATTTTGCGGGTCTTGTATGTCAGGGTCCATGGAGTAGCAGCATTCTTGACGATGATATTCGCGGTGCGTTCGGAAGTGGTTTTGATTTTCGAAGGGCGGATGTTTTGAGTGTAGCACCGTCTCAGCGCCAGGAGAAGTGCGTCAAGATTCGGTAGGGGACTCGAGGTATCCGCAGTGAACATGGAGAAGGCCACGATCACATTGCCAAGGTTGTCTCTGACGATCCCACCACTCGCAATCCCTGGGTCTTCTCATGTCTTCGTCGCAGTGTTAAGCTTCCACCCTACCCCCGGTGCCACCCACCGGGTAGTCGTCTCCGTGCGAGCTTCACCACCGTAACTGTGTCTATCCAAACCGTCTGTCCCCAGGTTATGGGCAGACATCCAAAGTTGATCAGGACTAGCCTAAATCTGATTTTGGTTTACTTACAAGTGTGTCACTTGTCACGCCCCAGATCCAGAATACTGGAGAGCGGGGAACAGACACAGCCAGCTACGTATATTAAAGTGAATTCCACCTTGATATACGGTCACGGCTGTCTAGATACATGAGGATTTAACTACAAGCCAATCTCTTAAGGTCAAGAACATGCCTAGTGTCTCAATTTCAAGCAAGCAAGTAAATGTAACAAAATGGTAGATCATCAGACATACAAGGTAAGGCGTCCCATACATTACATATTCAGATGATCATGAAGCTAGTCATACAAAATACGAAGACTAGCAAGAGTTTAAGTCATACATGATCAACCCTAGGATTTGTCAATCATGTTACAGCCCGTAGACAGACAGTAAGTAAAGTTGCAAATGAGATAACACTTGCTCGACGGCTAAACGCCTCAAAAGAATAATTTTACAATAGAGTGGGAGAGCAAAATAAAACCCACTCGTTGTCAGGGTTTCTTCTAGTGGTCACCATCTGGCTGGAAGGCAGGAAGATCCTCGGAAGCTGCTCCAAAATCTGGCCATACAAAACCAGTTGGGTCAGACCCCAAAAAGAGCAAGTGCCACAAGGGAGGCTTAAGAACTGAAACCAGCAATTAGCACAAAAACATAATTATATAATAAAATACTGGAGATATAGAAAATCATGATGATATACGATAAGATAACCATGGGACTATTCAAATAACCAAGTTACAACCCTTAAACCAAACAAGGACCGGGGTTGTAACCCTTCATCTGAACGGAACTTGGTTTTCCACCATTTATCGATAAAGTAAAGCACAAGCAATCAGGTCATATAACAATCTTTACAGGATCAGGACAAGACTAGAATGGGCTGGACTCCATCTAATCAATCACGGCCAAGCAATGAGTACGGCTTGATACTTTTAATAACTAGGGTTATCACAAGCCTAGTAACTAGCAAGATGCAATGAGATGTTCCTGCAGTCACAGGCCCTGCAGCTATCCAGGTTATCCAGGCGAGGTTGATTGTCAAAGATCCAGAATTATTAGATGGCTTAGAGTGCAACACATAACAGTGTGCCTTGTACTTGTTTCATGAAGTGCCCCACATGACAGTGGGCTGGAAATGTGCCCTACTCGACGGCAGGCTACAAGTCCCTCAGGTGTGGCCGGGATAACGGGATTGCCTGTAACTGGAAACATCTCTCTATATGTACTACTTGATCAATCTAGTTATTAACCTTAGTCAGATTCAGTATGAATTCCTGACCGTTGTAACCAGGGACTCATGTCCTAGACATGATGCAAGACGAGACTAAACTAGTAGCTTGTACAAACAAGTTTCAAGCAAGCACCCACGGTGTCAAGACAAGAGTACTTAGCAAGTCAAGGTAGCTGTCACAACAGCATTCCAGAGTTCATGTCAAGATTACTTAGCAGGTCAAGATAACTGTCGCAACGGTGTTCATGAGTTCATGTCAGGATTACTTGTCGGAAGTGCACCACAACGGGTCACCATCATGTCATGTTACTTATACTTGTCACTTGTTAGGAGTGCGCCACGACGGGCCACTATCATGAGTTGTCACAAAATCATGCCGTGTACAGGTTATCATTACAATACTAACATATCATGATTATATCGAGTTCATGTCAAAAAGGCGTAAGGATATAATAAGGGGTGCCACGTGCCCAACAAGGGTGAATCTAGAGCAATGGATGCCAGGGCCATACTGCGTCGGGCAAGGGGGTAAGATACGCTAGTGCTAAGAAACCTCCGGGCAGGAAAGTATGCCAAAGGAGTACGCCAAGGAGAGTACGCGAAAAAGAGGTACGCATAAAAGAGTAGGCGTAAATAGAGTACCGTAAAAGATTACGCGTGAAGGAAGTATGCGTAAGGAATACGCGTAAAAGAGTACGTGTAAAGGAGGTACGCATAAAGCTTGTACGCGTAAATGGAGTACGCGTAAAAGAGGTACGCATAAAGCTTGTACGCGTAAATGGAGTACGCGTAAAAGAGTATGCGTGAAGTTTGTACGCGTAAATGGAGCACGCGTAAAAGAGTACGCGTAAAGTTTGTTTTACGCCAAGGCAGGGAAGGCTTTGTTTTACGCGTAAAACATATTCACGCTGACACGAACAAACGTGGGCGTAGAGCTTGATATTATGCGAACACGTATAACGTGGGCGTAGAGCTTGATATTACGCGAACACGTATAACGTGGGCGTAGAGCTTGTCCGGAACTCCAAATTTCCATGAAAACTTCAATCTAAGCCAAAATGGGACTTCCATAGATCAAAATGGGATAGAACAAAATTCTCTACAATAAGGAACGACCAAAACTTGGAAATAATAAAGTTTGATAGATCAAAACCCCAAAAATCCGAAAATGCAACAAGCTTAGATCTACAAGAAATAAACCATGGAAATTAAAAATGCTAAATACTAAAGTGTCTTAGAATCTCGTGAGGAAGACAATGGAACAACAAAAATAGAGTTCCTCCATGAAGCAAGTTGCACTTGCCTAGGCCTCTCTTGGTAGGTGGAGAGAGTTAAGAGGAAGAAGAAGAAGTAAATGAGAGTAAGAACTAAGAAGTAATGAAGAGAGAGAAAAGGTTGGTGGGTTTAAATAGAGATTGTGGTAGGTAGGGGGTTGGGTTCATGATTGTCACGCCCCGCTTCCGTAGGAGCGATCGTCCTCGCTAAGGCGTGATGCCGCACGAGCCTAGATTGCGCTCGTGCAAGGCAGTTCCATAACGGCCGATTCTAGCGGCAGCGACAGGGTCGTCGCACAGAAGTCCCAAGCAGAAACATTGAAACATGCAGCAGAAATTTAAGGGCAACACATAAGTTATTCAAAAGAACTCTTTATTGATATTGAACAATCAGATTACAATAGGTGCAAGGCCATAATTACAAGTCTCTCGTGCTCAATTTTCTCTCATTTTACAAGTCACTCTGCTCTCTCTCTTCTCTCGATACAATGCTTGAGCCAGCAGAAGCTTCGGAAGGCGATGTCCATACATTATGTCCCGTATAAATCTTGAGTTCATACGGCCGCACGCTTCGACTCGCCAAGGAACTCTGTGCCTCGATGCATCCAAGCGAGCTCCGCACCACGAGCTTCTACCTGTGCCTGCATATGGAAACTGTGTGGGTGTCAGTACTCAACTGTACTGGTAGAGTGAGCTCCTCGCCCACCCATACAAAACCGACACGTTCATTTACTTTTGTGCAATACAAGTCCCTTTCGATTGTCTTTCTAGTCTTGCCTTAGGATCAGTTTTAAGACTACGACACTTGACTCGCTCGATGTGCAACGACATGGTCGTGCTATAATGCCAACGTATATTTCGATCAAGGCAGTGCCTCATCGCTTACGTACTCGACCGAACTACAAATCGGGACGACAGGGTCGTGCCATACTCTATTCGTGACTTCAACGTATTCGAGACAGTGCTTCGCCGAGGAGCAACTTATGCGAACTCGGCCGTGTCAAGACTTTCACTTAAACTCAAGTGCCTCTAGACCAATTCTCGTGTCAACGACGTCAAGGGGGAACGATTCGTGTAGGTCGTGCCTCTAGACCTTGCTTAGACTTGTTCGTGCTTCAAGATTGAGGTCGTGTCTCGCAACTTATCAAGACTTATCCATGCTACCGCCTTGCGGCCTTCCTGTTCGACTCATTTGCTAACTTAGACAAGACTTGTGAAACATGGTGTTAATTTTATGGACATCTTGATACCAAGTATCGTGCCAAGCACGGTGCCTATGCTGCAACCCAATCTTAGGCCCAGACATTGTGTTACCAACTAGACATGCGTTCAAGTTCTAGACCCAATCCAAAGGCATACACGCGGTTTGCCGCTATTCTGTCAACCCATCTACATGAGTGGTCACTAGCAATGTCAAGCTATCTTAGACTCGGCTCGAGATTGTTTGCCATTAAAATCTTTTTATTGCAATTTCAATTACAAACAGAATAGTGTTACAATGTAGGACTTAGATGTAGTCCTAGGAGAACACTTTTGTTTATTTGGGTCCCTTTGTCGTTGGAGCGAGTGGTAATGCGTTGACTCCGTTGACGATCTGACGACGGTTCTCGGTTCTTTGAAGGTCTGAGTTGCTCTGGGTGCTAGAGTTTGCAGATGGGAAGAAGACGTTGAGTGTCTCTTCCGATCTTGGTGGATGATAACTCTGATGCCTTTTTCTGTCTATATACGCATGTATATTACCTGGTCCGTAAGAAGAAACTAATCCCTCTATTTATAGTTTGTAGGCTGGCTGCTCATGCGCGCATATGTAGGATGCGCCTATACGTAGGGACGCCATGTGGTTGAAGCTGCGGGAGGCGCATGGATAATGCACCATCATTTGTGGGTTAAATCCTTCATGCTGCATTTGTGAGATGACACACAGCAGGGGAGAGGATCTTTCAGTTGCTGAGATCTTGGGTGATTAGCACCCCTTCATAGGCTGAATTGAGTCAAAGGACACGTGGCGCATGCCCGTTGCTCAAAGATCTCGGATTTGGTAGAGAGTGATCTGATAGGATGCGCCTGGGATTGGGCACATGAGAAGACTTTGGCTCACAACCTTTAGGAGTCATGAACCGGTCTGGGCGCAAGGCTTTTGAGGCGCATACGGGTCTTCAGGCGCATGGTCGCTGAGGCGCATAGCCGCTGAGGCGCATGCGAGTGGTTGGTCGGCCACGTGGGTCATAACCGTCGGAGGAAAGTAATAATGATGCTGATGTCAGCGATGCTTCGTCTTCTGAAAAAGCTGCTAACTGTCCAGTCCTCGGGGGACGTGCTGCCAACTCTGTCACTTGAGCATTAATTGCTTGATGGGTGACGAGCCGAAATGGACGCATGGGTCCATGTTGATTAGGACGCATGGATCTGTGCTCTGTTGGAAGCATCCATACGGGGCGCTTTGGAACTGACGGACGCGTCTGTACGATGTGCGGTGTCTGTCCGGCACATCCTTTTGCATTACGTGCCTTTATTGGTCCAACTTTTGTGTTCTTTAAGTGCTTTAAATAGCCGTTTTGACTTGGCCGAATTCGAAGCGTCAGGTTCATCACCATAAATGCAAATTCATTGCACGGGATTCGGAGAGCCCGCCACTTGGCGCATGGGTTTGATTTGCCCGGCATATAAATAGTGGCAAGGAGAGAGTTTGCTTCTCGTTCTCTCACGTCTTCCTGAATGAACTTATTTGCTCGAGTACATTCTATCGACAAGATGCTCCCGAGGGTGAAGATGCGACGACTTGTCTTCGTTCATGCTCGTGAAGGTGACTGTTACATCCAAAAGTCGGAGTCGAGGACTTCTGAGGCAGGCGGAAGGTGCCTGTTGCATCCAAAGATTAGGATGCTCGAGCCCTGTCTCCGTTATGCTGGAAGAGCCGCAGATCGGAATTGTGGTGCTCCCATCTTCCTTGGGCTTTGGAGAGCTCTTCCTCCTGCAAGAGTGGGGTGTTGCCCATTCTGGTTGTGTTGAAAGCTTTTCCTTTAGCCTCAGAATTGCGGTGCTCTCCTCTTCCTTGGGCTTTGGAGAGCTCTTCCTCCTGCTAGGGTGGGGTTGATCGCCCACTCATGTTCTTCTCAATAAATGCTTCATTAGTCGAAGCATTTGATCGGGTCGAAGTAAGGCGCATATGCTAAGACTTCATGATGCGCATAACTGAGACGCTGAAGAGATGCGCCTGACTGAAATGCTGAAGGCTGCGCCTGACTGAGACGCTGAAGTGATGTGCCTGACTGATGATGCGCCTGGTGGGAGGCGCATGGCAGTTTGCTGCGCCTTGCTGTAGTCTTAGGATCTTTTTTTGTAGAAGTTCTCCTTTGTAAAGCCTTTCTTTAGACATGTAATAGACTTTTATATGAAATAAAAATCTTCTTTTATTGTCTATACTTTTGCTATCTTGCTGTGCCTAGTACTTTGTTTGTGTTCCCTGGCGCATGTTCTGAGTAGTATTTGAGCGCATAGGAATTCTGGCACATAGATGCGCCCTGAAATTCTATGCTTCTACAAGACCCCCTTCAAAGTTTTTAAAAATTTTTGTCAAGTTTTGGAATACTTTGAATAAGAAGTATGGTGGTGTCTTCAACGGGGCGCATGACTGTTCGGGCGCATGATTACTCTGCACATCAATGATGGGACGCATGCTCCTCTCAGTTAATGCAAATAATAACGCTTCGAAGTAATCAAAAAAAGATTAATGATGATCTTTTTGGATTATTTGCAGTTATCATTTCGCAGAACCCCAAGCGGTGGCTGACGTCACTCCTCATCGGTTTCCGTGTATGCCCAAGCCTGTAAATAGGCGTTTGATAGAGAGAATGAGATGGCCCCCATAGTCTGGCTCATTCTGTCATTTTTGTGACATATGCTTTCTTTTTGTAGGAACCGCTGAAGAAGAAAACCCGGGTTTTGAAAGCGGGCGTCAGTAAACCGAAGGAGGTGGCGAGCTCTTCTGACGAGCGTATTCCTCTGATTGTAACATCTCCCGTGGAAGAGAATCCTGACAATGTCGTTCCTGCGGAGATTTTAGTATCTCCAGATTATGTTGGAAAGGAAGCTGAGGATGCAGCAGTTCCCGGGAGGGTGCAAGCCGCCGTGGGGGCCTCTGGCATTGAGGACCCAGCAGATACGGAGCTTCCAGATGAGGAAGTAGAGTGGAGTTCGTCTTCTTCAGATGACGTTCCTCCAGAGATGAGTGAGCCTGTTGCAGGAGCAACAGACATGGTTGAAACAGAGGAGAGGGCTGATTCTCCTCCTTGTTATGATGAGGGGAGGTCGGCTGCAGCATTGTCGAGCCCTACTCCAGACTCAGCAGTGGAGGCTGAGGTGGCTGCCGACCGGGAGGTAGCGACAGATTCTATCCCCGCGGAGGGATTCGGTGAGGAAGATGAGACTCATCCGCCGAGCCTGACTCCAGGGGAGCCGAGTCAGGAAACAAGTGTTGATCTTGCTGCTTTGCCAGAGGGAGAAGGTCCCGTACGGCCTGCTGATAGTGTGTTGGAGATGGAGGAGATAGCCCCTGACGTCGGTGGTCCCTCCGAGCTTGAGAAGGGTAAGGGTTTGCTGGAACCCCCTGTTGTTCCTTCTACTTGGGGTACGATATCGACGCCCCTCTCGGCTCCTTCCGCTCTCTTGGCTCCTCGGGCCAGTGGCGAAGTTTAAGCCCCTGTTGAGGGAGGGTCCGTTGATGCCGAGGTTTCAGCTTCGCAGATTGAAGTCGGTGGGTCTTCTTCAGGCCCATCGTCTATCACAGTACCTCCTACAACTCCTGCCATGACGCCTCAAGTGCTGGCTGATGCGGATGAGTATGTTCAGTTTGTTGTTGAAGCAGTGTACAAGATGCTGCAGAAGGGCGTATAAACGGTGCTGAATACAAATGGGAGTTTTGCGACGGCGAAAGCCATGGCACTCCTTTCTTTGGTTTGATACATTTGCACCGTGGCCACGATCACATGGCTGTAATTCTGGAGGAGTCGGTGGTTAAGCTAGACCAGCGTCTTTCTGAACTGCAGAGTATCCAGCGGAATAATTTTTCCGCTCTGATAGAAGCAGAACAGAAAAAGTTGATAGCTGAGGTTGAGTCGTCTTATCAGGCCACGGTAGCCATCTGGGACGGCGAGGTGGCCGCTGTTGAGGCTGCAGTAGAGAGACTGTCTCAATCCATACAGGAGCAGGTGGAGCTGCGGTCTCATTGGAGGCAAGTATAGCGGAGGTTACTGCCAGGATTCTCCTCTTAGAAGACCAGAGGGCCCAACTTATGTTAGATCTTGAGCGGGCCCACGCTGAGCACATCTCGTCCAAAGAGGAAGAGGCAGTTGTTACTCGCCATATTCTTTCTCTGACTCACCAACGACATGAGTTGGACGCCAAGCATGAGAACGATACTTCTCCCGAGGCTGTAGAGATGATGCGGCAGGAAGCTGAACGCCGGGTCCTGGCAACTGTAGAGACCCGGGCTGCAGACTTGAGGCGTCGGATCGAAGAGCTGTCCGCCAATCCCAATGATCCTAGGGATTTGTAGTCTTTTCTCTTTTTTGTTATATGCTGGGGATGTAATTCTTTACTTTTTAGATGAAAAATAAAGAATTTTGTGGTGTGTTCATCTTTTGTTGTCATGAACCTGTGATTTATGTGGACCTATTATCTTTTGCGCACCTTGGTTGTTAGGTACAGATAATAAGTTTGAGAGAACCGATATGTTTGCTCAGAGGTAATGTGGACGTGGCAAATATGGGGTTCAAATGTCGGAATCTTCCTACTCAGAGGTATTATGGACGTGGTAGGAGTGACTCTGGGGAGATACGCGGAACTACTCAGAGGTAATGTGGACATGGAAGTTCTGCGATCGATGTACGGCAACATAGGGGTTGTCTGTACGGGATGTTTACTCAGAGGTAATGTGGACGTGGTAAACATAATAGGTCGTGTAGTCTTACGGAGCGTAAGATTCCGCTTTGTAGGGCATAGAGGAGCAACTCAGAGGTAATGTGGACGTGGTTGTCCTTCTACTGGAGATAGAATACAATGGAACAACTGGGTTCCGAAAGCATAGGATTTTTGTGAAAGGGAGGTGTATGTGAGCTCTGATGATCAGGTCCACTGACTCCC
Source organism: Iris pallida (assembly GCA_029216955.1). Lineage (NCBI taxonomy): Eukaryota > Viridiplantae > Streptophyta > Magnoliopsida > Asparagales > Iridaceae > Iris > Iris pallida. The sequence continues at coordinate 334,794 of JANAVB010003000.1, forward strand.
TTGCTAGGTACATATCTGAAAGACGTCAAGAGTAGTACTTTTTTAGGAACTTGTCGTTGATGGGCATAATGAACAAGTCCCCGTTTGATCGGGCGAGGCGGTAAGCACCGTTTGAGCATACCATCTCTATGATGAAAGGTCCCTCCCAATTGGGCTCAAACTTTCCTGGTGTTTTGTGAGTCAACACCATCGGCCTTCTGACTGCCAGAACCAGGTCGCCTACTTGGAAAGTCCTCTGCTTGACCTTCTTGTTGAAAGCCTGTGATATACGGGCTTGATAGAGTTCGATACACTATTGAGCTAGGAGACGTTTTTCGTTAAGTGCCTCCAATTCTCGCAGACGACGACGTTGATTGTCTTCTTCTGTTAGTTGATTTGTGATCGCTACACGGAGTGAGGGTATCTGGATCTCGAGAGGCAGTACCGCTTCGCTCCCGTAGACTAAGGAGAACGGGGTGTTGCCCGTCGGGGTCCGTACCGTTGTACGGTAGGCCGAAAGACATTCGTCGAGCTTTTTGTCCCAGTCACGTTTGTTAGATGACACGACCTTTTTGAGTAGCTTGACGATAGTCTTGTTAAAAGCCTCAGCCAATCCGTTTGTTGTCGGATTGTAGGCGGTTGATGCCACGTTCTGAATGCGATTCTTGTCACAGAATCTGCTGAAAACATGGCTGATGAACTGAGGACCATTATCGTGGATAATCCTCTGAGGTACCCCGAAATGGTAGATGACATGGTGCTTGATGGAGCTGATCACCCTAGAGCTCTTCACTTTCGTCAGCGAAACTGCTTCTGTCTATTTGGAGAAGTAGTCGGTGATGGCCAGGATGAAGCGGTGTCCCCTCGATGATGGAGGGGTGATCGGTCCTACATTGTCCATGCCCCAAGCTTCGAAGGACCAGGAGGCGACCGTAGGATGTAGTGGTTCCGACGGTGTATGGATGAAGTCGGCGTGGAGCTGGCACGTATGGCACTTTTTGGCATAGTCGACAGCGTCGGCTGCCATGGTTGGCCAGTAGTAACCCATACATCGCAGTCGATCCTGCAACTTAGGGCCAGGTTGATGAGCCCCGCAAGTCCCATCATGAGCTTCTCGAAGGTCTTCGGCTGCTTCTTCGTTGGACAGGCACCGAAGGAGAAGTCCATCATAGGAGCGTCGGTACAGCATTTTAGTAGCTGTATCGTAATAGAATCGAAAGGAACGCCTCCTGACTGAGACGACTTCTTTCGGGTCTTCTGGAAGAATTTTGTAGATAGCGAAGTCGATGAACGGGAACCTTCAGTCTCGAACATTAACACCAGCACTTGTTGTCATGGCATGTGCCATTTGTGAGCATAGGTTGTTTTTAGGACAGACCAAGTCTCGACCAACTACCGTGACGTAGTGTTGAGTCCCGAGAGGTGCTGCCAATGAGGCTGCGAGGCCAACCAGAGCGTCAGCCTCCAGGTTTTGTAACCGAGGTACGTGTTCTATGAAGAACTTGGTGAAGGTTGAAATAATGTTCAATGCAACTTCATGGTAAGAAACCAGATCTTCATGGCGAACTTCGTATTGCCCTCTGATCTGGTTAACGACGAGTTTTGAGTCGTTGTAGGCTTCCAGATGATCCACCCCTAGCTGTTGCGCCAGCTGGAGTCCCATGATGAGAGCGTTGTACTCGACAACATTATTGGAGCACGGCTTCGAAAGGGAGTAAGCACGTTGGATGACTAGCTGATCGGGGGAGACTAAGACTACCCCCACTCCGGCGATGATTTAGCCTTTGGTGCCTGTTCTTGAAGCGCCATCGAAAAACATCCGTCAGACGGAGCTTTCTTCGGTGACGTTTGATTCTTGGACCTCATCCGGGATGTCTTCATAGAGTTTGGAGGACTCTGGGATGGGGTGCGCGGCTAAAAAGACGGCCAGAGCTTGACCCTTGACGGCTTTTTGTGGGATGAACACCATGTTGTATGGCGTCAACAGGATCGCCCATGTAGCTAGTCGGGAGTTCAATGATCCTAGCTTCGTCATGAGGACCCTGAGCGGATTGACTCGGGAGATGACATGAATTGTCTGGCCCGAGACATAATGGCGAGTCTTCCGGATGGCGAACACCAAAGCCAAATACTCCTTTTCAAAGGGGTTGTACCGGTGTTCGGCTCCGATCAGTATCCTACTGAGGTTGTAGATAGCTTGCTCGTAGCCTGCATCGCTGTTCTGAGCCAGCAGAGCACCGAGGGAATGATCCATGGCACAGACGTAGAGGAGAAATGGTTTGCCTGCGACGGGTGCCACCAGGACTGGCGGGCTCGTCAAGTAAGCCTTGATATCATCAAAAGCTTTCTGGCATTCTTCTGTCCAGACGTAGGAGACTCCCTTCTTCATGATCTGGGTCAAGGGTTGGCACTTTTCAGAAAGGTTTGCTATAAACCTTCGGATGTATGCCAGACTCGTATCTTTCCATTCTTCTTGGTGACATGGACGACATTGGCCACCCAATCTGGATGTTGATCTTCACGGATGAACCTGCTGCTCAGGAGCTTGTCCACCTCCTGATCGATAGCGTTCATGATGTCAGGACAAAAGTGTCGTTGTTGTTGCTTTACAGGCTTAGCATCAGGCAAGATGTTAAGTCTGTGCATTGTGATCTGGAGATCAAGTATCGGCATATCTTCGTAGCTCCAGGCGAAGACGTCAATATATTCCTTGGCCAATTGGACCAAAAACTCCCGATCTTCTCCCTTCAGACTCTTGCTGATGAAGATGGGTTTGGAAGGAAATCCATCCCCAAGGTCAACTTGTTCGACCTCGTCTTCGGTAGAGGGTTCGCGTAATTCAAAACGAGGCTCCCACTGTGCTCCTAGGCGTTGAGTCCAGGGTTCTTCCTCAAAGAATTTCGACGTTTGGTCATTGCCTTCATCCTCTTGAGATTGTACACATGCCATGTTGACTGATAGCACCTTCTTGAGGACTGAGCCGATACTGGTATCGGAATCCCAAGTTGAGGCTTCGGACGAATGAGAGTGTTCTACTTCTTCTGCCTCCGAACTCTCTGGAGTTGTCGGTGGCGTTACATAGCCCACCCCCCATCGAGTTCGATGATAGTAGTCCTGCGGCTTTTCTTTAGGTGTTGGGAGCCGGAGAGGAAGACGTCGACCCTTGTCGTAGTTCAGGCCTTTGTTGCTTTTTAGATCGTAACCCATCTTTTGGATAAGGTACTTTGCCTTGTCCATGTACCGATAGACTTGTATTCTGCCGGTATCTGGTTCTTGCTCGAGTGGCGGGAGGTCTTGATGACGCTCGACTTTGTCGAAGATGATGGATTCTTCGTCTCAATTCTGCGGTAGAACTACGAAACAGACCCCTTGGGACGGGACTACTCGATTTACATGATTGACGGTCGTTATTTGTGTTTACAACGACCGCAGAGCGTTATCTAATATATACATGGCATTCCAATATGGAAGACTAGAATAAGTAAAAGACACTCTATTATTGATAAAATACTAGATTTTGTCCCGCGGGATTACATTGTCCAGAGAGGGTGCATCTACATCAGCAGATTTGTACTCCCCTAGCTCTTCATCCGTGAGTACTGGGGTTGGTTCGGGAGAGTCCACCGCAGATTTGACCTTGGGGTCCGAGAGGGCTTTGTGGGCCTTCTTCGGCAGCTTGGATGAGACGGATGATTGCGGAGGCTTGCCTTTAAGACGCACCTTCAGAGGTGCCTCGACTGCGCCTTCAGTGATTGGTACCTTCCCCTGTAGTTTTGCCACAAGGGGAGCCGATGTTTGAGGCGGCTTTCCCTTGAACCGTATCTTCAAGGGAGCTTCAGTAGGTGTTCTACCTAGAGAAGTTGGTACTTTTTCAGGTAGCTTGATGGTCATGGGAGGCAGCATCTAAGGTGATTTTTCTTTGAGTCGAATTTTCAAAGGAGCGTCGGGAATCATCTCTGGCTCCATGTCCGGCTCTGCTGTCGTTTCTGCTTCATCGTCAGCATCATTGGCTTCTCCTTCGTCGGGCGACTTGTACATGGTAGAATCAGTGAAGTAGGCTTCGACCCCCTTGAAAGGGTCAATGTCCGCGAACTCTATCCGGATGATGTCGTTGGTGGACACGTACTTCATACATTGGTGGAGTGTAGATGGCACCACCATGTACTCATGCAGCCACGGACGACCCAGTAGGAGGTTGTAGTTGACGTCAGCGTCCACGGCATAGCAAGTCACCTCGGTTCGGAGGTTACCGATATGACATTTCAGCCGTATTTTACCCAGTGGTTCACTTTTGCTAGCATTGAAACCACTGATTGTAGTATTGGAAGGCGCCAGATGGTACAACGGGATCCCCAGTGTTGAGAGCAACGTCTTAGGGATGATGCTGAGGGAAGACCCTGGATCGATTTGAATTCGCTTCACCTTGACGGAACCGACATACCCCGTATAATACAGTGGCCTGTTGTGTCGGTTGTGCTTGAGCAGCATGTCTTGTTGGGTGAAGGTTATGTTGGGGATAACTTCATCCGTACAATGGCAGTGCGCACATGTGGTCGGAGTATCCTCGGGCTGCTTGACCTGACTGATGAAGGATTCAGCATCCTTTAAGGCTTCACAGAGAGCTTCACGAGTGTCCTTGGAAAGACGAAGAAGCTCAAACAGAGATAGGCGGGCAGGAGTACTGGCAAGTTGTGCCAGTATGTCGAAGTTGTAGGGCTTGGCTATCCCCGAAGCATTTTTCTTTTGCAAAGGCTTGTCGAAACGGGCCTCTACATGCTTCTGTTTATTGGCTGCTGGAGGCCTGGATGGGCCCTCTTCCTGGGCAGCAAGGACGGTGCAAGGAGGCACCACCTCGACGGCAGCTTCGTCAGGTTGGGCGTTCTGATGTGAACGCATCTGTACAGGAAGTGCCTCTTCCGCAGAGGAAGAGACCATACGGCAATACTTGATCTTCCTGCCCTTGGTTTTGGAGGTAGAGCGTACCCCCGGTTGAGTGACTTCGAAGACGAGGTCAGGGTGAACCCATAAGACCTCTCCTTAAGATGTGGTGAGTGGGATGAGTCCACTCACGTTGTCGTGAGTAAGTGGTAGGTTAACCACCTCCATTGTCGCCTTTGGGATGGGGACGACGCCATCTTGTGTTGTGGTTGGCGACAAGGTGCCAAATTGGAGTGACACCAGGTTGGCCAAGACCGTTTTCTCCTCGTTGTCGACGGAGATGACATCCGCATTGATCATGCGCTGGATGTAGTTCTTGAGGACGTAGCAGTCCTTAGTTGGATGTCCGACAAACCGATGGTAGTGACAGTACCTCGGATTGTCCACTCTTCCAACCTCGTCAGGACGCTTTGGGTCCGCTAACTTGATCTTGTCACCCTGCTTCAATATCTCTAAGAGTTGCAAAGTGTCTTCATCGTTGAAAGAATAAAACTCCTTTGGCCTTGGTGCAAGTGGACGCTTCTGAGTAGGTGCTGATGCACCTTTGGAGGCATTGACAGTCAGCGCCTGCTTTCCCTTCATCTCTCGTCCAGGGTTGTTGGCTGCATGCCGTTTTCCCTTGTCCTCAAAGGCAGGAAAACTGACTCCCAGAAGACGAGCATTGGATGCCTTCTTTTCTGCTGCTTCGGCCTCGATGATCAATGAACTCCAGTCGGGAGGAGGAGTGGAGTTGAGCCAGAGTTTGATCGCAGGCAGCATGTTCATGCTGCAGGAAGAGAGGAGTGCATGTTCTGGCATGCCCGGCGGCAGTCTGAAGCAGGCTTGTCGGAACCGTTCGATGAATGCTCGAACTGTTTCCTTCTCCTTCTGACGTATCTCTATGAGGGATGCCATTGTCATATCCTTACCTCCATCGTAGAAACGATCGAGGAAGAGACGTGTCAAGTCATCGAAGGAAGATATGGAGTTGTCGGGGAGACTGCAGTACCAGTCGTAAGCCACTCCTTTCAATGCCCCGACAAATATGCTGGTGAGTAGCGCATCTTCCTTCGGAAGATGTCCCATTTGAGACTGGAAGTATGTCAGATAGCAGCGTGGAGAGTCCTTCCCGTCGTATGGCGTCAATGTTTGTGGTTTATACTTGGGAGGATAAACCACTTTGTTCCATTCGAGGGGGTATGGTTGTGGGATCCCCATCTTCTGGCGCTCCTCCTGTCTATTCTTGGACTCAAAGCGCTCGCGCAAGTCCCTGATCATCTCAACCACGTCTTCCGTGGAGCTGGGAGTCGAGGAAGGTGGTACAGCCTGGAGTTGAGCATTTGATGGCTCCGACGTCCGTAGTGCTTCGCGACGATCTGTATCCAAGGATACCCGTTGAAGGGGTACACTTGATTCTCTATTGGCCCCTGGGTCAGGACCGGTAGAAGGTGCCCTGGCCAAGGCTGACCGTATCTCAAACACTGCTTGAGTCAGTATTTGCATGGAGGCAGAGAGGGTTTTGAGTTCCCCTTCCAAAGTATCCATGCGCTGGACGAGGTCTGCTGGCGGCGCATCTGACTCTGTATAACCCCCAGTCATGTATACTGTCATGACATGGCTGGAAGTGGATGGATCGGTTGAAGCCTCACTTTCAGCCTCGCTCTCTTGTAGAGTAGTCGCTTCTCCTGGAGCTTCATCTTGGCTACCCCCGGTTATGTTCTGGAGGACACCTTCGTCTTCGGGAGAAGTATCAGCAAGGGCCTGACTACCCCCAGTTTTGTCTTGGAGGACGTCTTCGTCTTCGGGATGAAGATCCACAGGGGTTTGACTACCCCAGCTATGTCCGGGAGGCTGACTTCGTCTCCAGGATGAAAATCCACAGGGGCTTGACTACCCCCAGCTTCTTCTGAGATCTTCTTTCTCTCCCGGGTGCCCTCAAACACTCATGAGGACGGGACAGTCGTCTTGGTCTTCCTCAACTGGCTCTTGGATGAGGACAAAGTCGAAGAGCTGCCAGTCGCCTTCCGAATTGATGGGGAGTTGGAGACAACGTTGCAAGAAGTAACCTATAGTTCTGGCTCCTCTTCAGTTGACACCTTCTTCCCGAGGCGATATTGGAGAGGTGTTGATGATTGCAGCCGCTGGAACACAGACTACCTTGGTGGGACTGTTGTCTTGCAACAACAGTTGATGGTGACTACAGCACAGGTGTGCCCTGTAAGGGGCGTATTGTGCTTGTCAGTTGACTCTCCTGATCGGCGTTTGTGAGTGATCACGTTATACAGATCTTTGGAGGAGAATGCCACCTTCACACTTCCATCAGGCGCAAGGCAAGGCCAAGCACCGGGGTGGCCAAGTGAGAGTGCCACCTTCATACCCCCATCAGGCGCATGGCAAGGCCAAGCGCCGGAGTGGTCAGGTGAATGATGTGCCCCCTGAACCAACGCAGAAGATGCGCTCAGATCAGTAGTAGGGGTACAACATTTATAGTGACTTGAACCAGCCACAGACGCACATCCTATGTAGGCAATGGGGTTCAAGACCACAGAGTTTGCCTTGCTCGATTTGGTTACGAACGCAACAGACGCGCCCAAGTGAGGCAAGGACTTTGAAGGTCGGCTCGTTTCTGGTACAGAAGCACCTGAGTCGACCTTATACAGCTTACCATCGGCAGCACACATGATTGTAAGCACATGCTTCTGGTATGCCGCTGGCATAGCATATTTGAGGCGCATGGCCCGTGCTGCCTCGGACTTCTTCGTACCAGCCCGCTGGGGTGTATAGTACTCAGAGTCCAAATTTTCCTCGCCACGACAGCGAGTGAGTCTGTCAAAGACAGAAGCCTTATGTGGCGCATCAGAGTTACTGCGCAGGGCGTTAGATGCGCCCCTGCTCCGTTGGCGTATCTTCCTTGTCTGAGAATGAGATGGCTGGGGAATGTGGTCAGCACCACACTTTTTCGAGAGATGTGCTGCACCGGTGGGCGCATCCTGGCTGCTGAGGACGTCAGCGAGAATGGTGGACTGTATCGGCGCATCCCCTTCAGTGGTGGTGCCAAGGGCCTCGACCTTGCACACCCAGACTTGGTGAGTCTTCTTCGACTTTGGCAGCCGCTTCGAAGGACTTGTGCTTCCTTCAGAGATGAACTCCTCATACGCCTGTTGATTGAGGCGTACGACTAGCGTCTTGTGGGAGGAGCCCACCTTCACGTCGTCGTATTACGACACAGCCTTCTCGGTGGAGGAGAAAGAGGTCTCCAGCAGAGTCATCCGCTTGTTTGCCATTAAAATCTTTTTATTATAATTTTAATTACGAACAGAACAGTGTTACAATATAGGACTTAGATGTAATCCTAGGAGAACACTTTTGTTTATCTGGGTCCCTGTGTCGATGGAGCGAGTGGTAATGCGTTGACTCCGTTGACGATCTGACGACGGTTCTCGGTTCTCTGAAGGTCTGAGTTGCTCTGGGTGCTGGAGTTTGTAGATGGGAAGAAGGCATTGAGTGTCTCTTCCGATCTTGGTGGATGATAACTCTGATGCCTTTTTCTGTCTGTGTACGTATGTATATTACGTGGTCCGTAAGAAGGAAATGATCCCTCTATTTATACTTTGCAGGCTGGCTGCTCATGCGCGTATATGTAGGATGTACCTATATGTGGGGACGCCACGTAGTTGAAGCTGCGGGAGGTGCATGAATGATGCACCATCATTTGTGGGTTGAATCCTTCATGCTGTATTTGTGAGTTGACACGTAGCAGGGGAGAGGATCTTTCAGTTGCTGAGATCTTGGGTGATTAGCACCCCTTCATAGGCTGAATTGAGTCAAAGGACATGTGGCGCATGCCCGTTGCTCAAAGATCTCGGATTTGGTGGAGAGTGATCTGATAGGATGCGCCTGGGATTGGGCGCATGAGAAGACTTTGGCTCACAACCATCAGGAGTCATGAACCGGTCTGGGCGCACGGCTTTTGTGGCGCATGCGGGTCTTCAGGCGCATTGCCGCTGAGGCGCATGCGAGTGGTTGGTCGGCCACGTGGGTCGTAACCGTCGGAGGAAAATAATGATGATGCTGATGTCAGCGACGCTTCGTCTTCTGAAAAAACTGCTAACTGTCCAATCCTCGGGGGATGTGCTGCCAACTTTGTCACTTGAGCATTAATTGCTTGATGGGTGACGAGCCGAAATGGGCACATGGGTCCATGTTGATTAGGATGTATGGATCTGTGCTCTGTTGGGCGCATCCATACGGGGCGCTTTGGAACTGACGGGCGCGTCTGTACGATGCACGGTGTCTGTCCGGTGCATCCTTTTGTATGACGTGCCTTTATTGGTCCGACTTTTGTGTTCTTTAAGTGCTTTAAATAGCTGTTTTGACTTGGCCGAATTCGAAGCGTCAGGTTCATCACCATAAATGCAAATTTATTGCACGGGATTCGGAGAGCCCGTCACTTGGCGTATGGGTTTGATTTGCCCGGCCTATAAATAGTGGCAAGAAGAGAGTTTGCTTCTCGTTCTCTCACGTCTTCCTGAATGAACTTATTTGCTCGAGCACATTCTGTCGACAAGATGCTCCCGAGGGTGAAGATGTGACGACTTGTCTTCGTTCATGCTCGTGAAGGTGACTGTTACATCCAAAAGTCGGAGTCGAGGGCTTCTGAGGCAGGCGGAAGGTGCCTGTTGCATCCAAAGATCGAGATGCTTGAGCCCTGTCTCCGTTATGCTGGAAGAGCCGCAGATCGAAATTGTGGTGCTCCCATCTTTCTTGGGCTTTGGAGAGCTCTTCCTCCTGCAAGAGTGGGGTGTTGCCCATTCTGGTTGTGTTAAAAGCTGCTCCTTTAGCCTCAGAATTGCGGTGCTCTCCTCTTCCTTGGGCTTTGGAGACCTCTTCCTCCAGCTAGGGTGGGGTTGATTGCCCACTCCTGTTCTGCTCAATAAATGCTTCATTAGTCGAAGCATTTGATCGGGTCGAAGTAAGGTGCATATGCTGAGACTTCATGATGCGCATAACTGAAACGCTGAAGAGATGCGCCTGACTAAAATGCTGAAGGCTGCGCCTGACTGAGACGCTGAAGTGATGCGCCTGACTGATGATGCACCTGGTGGGAGGCGCATGGCAGTTTGCTGCGTCTGACTGTAGTTTTAGGATCTTTCTTTTTTTAGAAGTTCTCCTTTGTAAAGCCTTTCTTTAGACATGTAATAGACTTTTATATGAAATAAAAATCTTCTTTTGCTGTCTATACTTTTGCTATCTTGCTGTGCCAAGTACTTCGTTTGAGTTCCCTGGCGCATGTTCTGAGTAGTATTTGAGAGCATAGGAATTCTGGCACATAGATGCGCCTTGAAATTTCATGCTTCTATAGAGATATCGGCTCGTCCCTCTGTGGGTAGCTAGCCCTGGAAGCGCCAAGTATCTCCCATACGATTATCCAGCATCCTACCGTGAGCCGCTTCGCTTCTTCCGGGCCCACATGATCCCGGTGTCCTGACGATCATTCGAGAAGACTACATCTTGTCGACAAGTTGTCCAATGACCATGCAAGACTCAACTCGATCTATCAAATCCTTCCTTAACATAACCATTCTTTCCTCCTTTCTATCGAGACTCCCAAGTAGCGGGACCGATCTCGTACGGGAATTATCGAGACTTAGCGAGACTCCCAAGTAGCGGGACTGATCTCGCGCGGGACTTATTGAAAGTTAGCGAGACTCCCAAGTAGCGGGAGCGATCTCGCGTGTTTCCTTGTCGAGACATAGCGAGACTCCCAAGTAGCGGGACCGATCTCGACGACAACCAGTCGCATGGACTTCCTTTGATCGTGGCATACTCTTTACTAAATCCATCGTAGCTCGTGCCTTAGACAGACCTGGTTCGATAGGCGACGCTATCGCTCAAGTCATATACTTTATACGACGAGCCTTGTTCTCAAGGGACTATGCGAGTTGACAACCGCAGATAGAGCGGGACAATACTAGAAATGGCTTCGATAGTCCAACATAACTCTTATCTAACTTATTCGGGTAGCGACTCGACGAGCAAAGGCTACTTCGAGCTCCGCGTCGAGGGAACGTGCTATGCACGGGGTCTACTTGAACAACCAAGTTCTCGGGTGCCTAGACTTAAGCCAACAAGCCATGCAATACGACTTTAACCCACGGGATGTACAAAGGCTATGCCAAGCCTTGGATGACGGGACCGTGCATGCTTTATCAAGCATTCATGCGGGCGACGCCTATGACTTAGGCCAGTACAAGTGTTGGGGCAAAACGACGGTACCGTGCATGCTTTATTAAGCATTCATGCGGGCGACGCTTATGACTTAGGCTAATTCGAGTATCGTGGCAACTTGGCAACTTAAGCCAACTTTCTTCTTCCAAGCCACGGGAACGAAGGATCGAGTGTCATTTAAAAGCACGCTGAACCGACTTCTAAGCAGACCGTGGGACCATTTTCTATGTTCTAAGACATTCCGACCCGTCGGGATTATTTCCTTAGCTATGTGGATGTGTCTCTTTTATTATCAAGCCTAACTTGTGCAAGTTGAAAACAAGCGAGTTATTAAGTGAAGGCTAAGATGAGGCAAGTTCACCGAAACTACCCCACCTGGGCGAGGAGTCGCCTCGACCGAGCGAGCCTTCGAGCAGCCATTGAAAGGCTAAGACCGAACGCCGTCGGCGTTTCGATTCCTCCGATTGACTTTGCGGGATGGGGCACTACAACATAGACCACTCAGAACAAGTCTCGTCCTCGAGACTTTCCTGAAGGCAAGCCATCCTACCATTTCTATGGCCAAGACTTATTTGTGCCCGGACACGGGACTATAACAGTCGAGCAAGATACGCCCTAATTTATCGTACACATTTCGCCTACGCATTTTTTCAATTCTGAGCCACGCTCGCACTAGTATCAATACTTTCCTTTAATACGATTTCAAGTCCTCGACACTTTTCCATTCCTCAAGTCTTGCTTGAACTCAACGAATCACTTGGTTGGATCGTGCACACATTCCAGGCATCCCCAAAATACATGCATTCACCAAACCGCATGATAGAGAATTCGTCATTCTCACTCGAGTCACATCGTGCACATACTCCAGCGTCCCTGAAATATATGCATGTCAGCCGAATCTCGTGAGGGGTTTTCCTATACTCGTGATTCTCACTATCCATCCATACCAATCCTCAAGATCAATCTTTCGATTGATAACTCTTAAAACAGGGCGTCTCGCCTAACCGCTAGGCCTTTTCTCAAGGCTAAGTCAATGTCAGGATTGGAATCATAGTTCCCCAACAATAATGCCAACATTGACCCCAATCCTAGGGTCAAACCAAAATCGATAGTACAGGATTTTCTACCCAAGCTCGCGTCACTCAGATTTTCTAAACATCGAGCACGATTACTAAATTCGCATCAAGGCACGCGTTGCGCACATTCGAATCCGTTCAATTCACAAATTCTAACCAATTCATGTATTCGATCACGAGGTCGTCTAGCTTTGACAATATGTTGCGCCCCAATCTCACGCGAGTCCGATTATCCACGATGGCTCATGAATCACCATGCAACGCTCCTGCGGAATAATTATTCTCATCGGGGCGTAACTCTTGCTTGAGTCTAGACTAATTCATTCTCGATACGCGGATTGGACCTACTCAATCCTCAAGCTCAATCATCAAGCACACCGAGTCATTCTCAAGTCCACCTTCGCGTCAAACCACAAGTCAAAACATACAAATTGTCACACCATGTAAGTTCGATCACCCCCGCTGTATGAATTACCATACCAGCGCTCACGCGGAGTGATCGCCCTAATTGGCGTGACACATGTGCGAGGCTGGAGTTGCGCTCGCATAAGACAAGAACGTCAACGTTGTGGTTATCGACGAAGCAAATCCAAACATTTTGTTTTCCTCCAAGTCAAGATCTCAGTTCGATAGTCCGATCGTCATTCGTTCAACTAGAAAATCCTCAAGCCAAGTCTATCTTTTCCTCGACACATTTCAACATCCCGAGTATAGCATCCATCGGAACAATGACATTTGCACGATCGTCATTCGCCAAGTCAGAGTACTCCCGAGTTATCGTATATCGATCTTTGATATGCCTCAATACCATCGACGATATGCGTAACCTGACGATCTTCCTTTGCAACCAATTTCGAGTCGTGCACTGATGCTATTGTCCGAACTGGATATACCACAATTCCTTGATATTCAAGATCAAGTTCGATCGCTATTCCTCACGCTAGTTTCAATATCGTTGTCCAAAACTCAAGTCACATTTCATTTGACCCAATCCGAAATCGTACGCACGATCCTCTAAGTTTTTTCGATCAAGACATTCACTTGTTTCACCGTTTCGAATCATTTTCTAACTTGCGTTGTCCATTCATAAGTTGTTCGAACGACATATTGTTCGAAACACTCGAAGTCACGATCAACTAAGCGTGACGCATTCTAAGTCTTTGTGCGATCGCATCGCCTCGCCGACATACTCGTTGTTACTCGTAATCCTCAATTTTCGCTCGAATGATTTCCAAGACAAATTATACACCACTCAGTATTCGAGCCATCCGATCAAGTCCACGATCACGTTCACATCACTCGCTAAGACATCTTTCAGATTCGTTCGACGAATCTCTAGCGTAATCGCTCATATCATCTCGACGCACTAAGTCGTTCGCACTATTCCTCAAAATCTAGTCCAATCTTCCGAGCACGCCTAAGCGTTAGTCCGATAGCGTTCCTTTCGATATACACTCTAAGTGTATCTCCGTTCCCGATCGAGCTATACTTAATATTGCTCGCGACTCGTTCCACCAAAAGTCGAGGTGCGCGACACGCGGCACAACTTAGCCAAAAGGCCGTGAGTATAGCTATCCCGTACGGACTATATTCGAGCTTGCATGCTCATTCGCTAATGTCGACGTAGGACTATTCGGGCACGCACGCGACTTTGCTAACTTTAGCACGTATTTTCATTCAAGTTAAGTTGACACCGTTCGGCACAAAGGCTTACAGATGCATTTAGAAGATGGCCTACCGATGCGTTCGATTGAACGTATGCACGAGCTTTTGAAAATATTTAGACTTATTGTATGGACATGCCGAGGGACATTCGAGAGAGAGCGCACACTTATTTTCCAACGACGAGCTTTCAAAGCTGAGAAATTCGACGTGAAGTCCAAGGACGTAAAGTCGTGCTCTGATACCATTATGTCACGTCCCGCTTCCGTAGGAGCGATCGTCCTCGCTAAGGCGTGATGCCGTACGAGCCTAGATTGCGCTCGTGCAAGGCAGTTCCATAACGGCCGATTCTAGCGGCAGCGACGGGGTCGTCGCACAGAAGTCCCAAGCAGAAACATTGAAACATACAACAGAAATTTAAAGGCAACACACAAGTTATTCAAAAGAACTCTTTATTGATATTGAACAATCAAATTATAATAGGCGCAAGGCCATGATTACAAGTCTCTCGTGCTCACTTTTCTCTCATTTTACAAGTCACTCTGCTCTCTCTCTTCTCTCGATACAATGCTTGAGCCAGCGGAAGCTTCGGAAGGCGATGTCCATACATTATGTCCCGTATAAGTCTTGAGTTCACGCGGCCGCACGCTTCGACTCGCCAAGGAACTCCGTGCCTCGACGCATCCAAGCGAGCTCCGCACCACGAGCTTCTACCTGTGCCTACACATGAAAACTGTGTGGGTGTCAGTACTCAACTGTACTGGTGGAGTGAGCTCCTCGCCCACCCATACAAAACCGACACGTTCATTTACTTTTGTGCAATACAAGTCCCTTTCGATTGTCTTTCTAGTCTTGCCTTAGGATCAGTTTTAAGACTACGACGCTTGACCCGCTCGATGTGCAACGACATGGTCGTGCTATAATGCCAACGTGTATTTCGATCGAGGTAGTGCCTCATCGCTTACGTACTCGACCGAACTACAAATCGGGACGGCAGGGTCGTGCCATACTCTTTTCGTGACTTCAACGTATTCAAGACAGTACTTCGCCGAGGAACAACTTATGCGAACTCGGCCTTGCCAAGACTTTCACTTAAACTCAAGTGCCTCTAGACCAATTCTCGTGTCAACGACGTCAAGGGGGAACGACTCGTGCAGGTCATGCCTCTAGACCTTGCTTAGACTTGTTCGTGCTTCAAGATTGAGGTCGTGCCTCACAACTTATCAAGACTTATCCATGCTACCGCCTTGCGACCTTCCTGTTTGACTCATTTGCTAACTTAGACAAGACTTGTGAAACATAGTATTAATTTCATGGACATCCTGACACCAAGTATCGTGCCAAGCACGGTGCCTATGCTACAGCCCAATCTTAGGCCTAGACATTGTGTTACCAACTTGACATGCGTTCAAGTTCTAGACCCAATCCAAAGGCATACACGCGGTTTACCGCTATTCTGTCGACCCATCTACATGAGTGGTCAGTAGCAATGTCAAGCTATCTTAGAGTCGGCTCGAGATATCGGCTCATCCCTCCGTGGGTAGCTAGCCCCGAAAGTGCCAAGTATCTCCCATACGGTTATCCAGCATCCTACCGTAAGCCGCCTCGCTTTTCCCGGGCCGACATGATCCCGGTGCTCGGGCGATCATTCGAGAAGACTACACCTTGTCGACAAGTTGTCCAATGATCATGCAAGACTCAACTCGATCTATCAAATCCTACCTTAACATGACCATTCTTTCCTCCTTTCTATCGAGACTCCCAAGTAGCGGGACCCCCTAAATTTCTACTACGATTTTATTTATTTATTTTGTATATATTTTGTACTTCGCATACGAGTTCGCATTGTGGTATTGTGTAGCGCGCGAGATTTGCGTGTCGTATTTGCTCGACGAGTGCGAATATGTGTCGAGGTACATATTTTAGAAAAAGATTTTTTTTTATAAATATTATTTTATATATGAAAGTACATGTTCAAACAAAGGTAATAAATATTTTTATTTTTATAAAAAGGTTATTTTTTGTCGTTTACAAATAAATTGTGATTTGGAAATTGTGGTTTAATATTTTGCAAAATTTGAAATTTGTATAGTAACATATTTTTGTTATTATAAAAAGCTACTTTATGATTTAATATTTAAGTAATTACCTTGATTTTCAAAATTAATTAATGCTATATTTTAATATTTATGGAAATGATATTTAAGATTTTGTTTATTGAATATTTGAGTTATTTTTATAATTTAAATGTGGAAAAGATTTTATTTTAAATAGGCATTTTAATTTAAAGGGAAGTTTATCTAGATTGATTTGGATTTAAATCGATTTAAATTAATAGATGATTTATCTAATTAGGATTTAAATCCTCCCTATCCCTATCCAACTGGGAATTTCTACCTCATATAAAAGGAAAGGTACTCCTTCATAAATTTTCCATCCGCAAATTGTGTATCGTGTTTGTGCCACCCGTCTACTACATCCCCACCATACAAATACAATAAGTCTATCACGTCCGACAATCCCGGACGTCCACCCAGCCGTGTCGGACACTCCCGGCACGACGACTCAATCCTAAAACCTAACTCAGCCTCTACGCCACCTCTCCTAGCGTTACCCGCCGCTGTCACCTCCATCATCCCGGCCTCCAACACTGCATGTTCCTCCCCGACCCCGTTCCGACAGCACCCCGTCGCCATCTTCACCACCATCACCGCCACCCGTCTCCATCACCAGCACATCCCCATCTCCTCCCCTGCCATTCCTCATGCCAACCCGCCAACGACGACACCCATCACCGCTGCGGCCACTCCGACCGCAGCAACCATCAACCCGACTACCGTCATCGCCACCACAAACCACCAGATGAAAGGAAAAGGGGGAAAACAAAGTTCGCTCACCTCCCCCGCGTCCGGTGAACGTCGAAGCCGGAGCCCCGTGCTTCCAGCCTGAGACCGGCGACCCGATCAGTCGAGAGTTTCCCGCGCTCCGGATCGCAACCGACGCCGGCGCTCCCTCCAGCGCCACCGTCGTCCGCCTCCGTGCGGCCGGCCCCATGTCCGCCGCCTGTACCTCCGACGAGCCGCCCCCTCCTAGATCTGAGCGGCACCGCCCCGAGCCTTGCACAGCACAGTCCTCCAGCGTGCCCATCCGCGTCCCGGCGAGCTCCACCGCCGAGAATCCCTCGCCACCGCCTTGAATCCGTCGCGCCGCTCACTGCCACCGCGCCGAGCCTAGGTGCCGCTCCCTCACGTCCATCGATCCACCAGAAAGCCCCTCTCCATCTTCCCTTACTCCGTCGCGTTCCCGCCGACTAGTCGGACCTCCGCCGACCTCCGCTCGAGAACCCGACCTCCGTGCCGCCTTTATTTCTCTTCCGCCTCCGTGCAGGCGCATCCGGCTCCGCCGAAGACCTCCGTCCGCCACTGCCCCGCGGCCGCAGCACCCTTCCGTGCACCGCTCGACGGCAGCGCCGGCAGCGCGCTCCGTCGGC
Organism: Iris pallida; assembly: GCA_029216955.1. Taxonomy (NCBI): domain Eukaryota; kingdom Viridiplantae; phylum Streptophyta; class Magnoliopsida; order Asparagales; family Iridaceae; genus Iris; species Iris pallida. The sequence goes on from JANAVB010003000.1 coordinate 352,146, forward strand.
CACCGGCGCCCATTTGCCTTGGTAATCCCGCTCTCCATCTCTTTCCCGTTCTCTCTCTTTCTCGCACATGTCAATTTGGGGGGGGGAGAGTAACAGTAGATGTTATTATAATCAATATTATTATTAATATATATTATTATTGTTATATTATTATTATTATTATTATTATTATTATTATTATTATTATTATTGGAAAGGGATAGGTCTGTATTGATTTATTATTATTATTATTATTATTATTATTATTATTATTATTATTATTATTATTATTATCATCATCATCATCATTATTATCATTATTATTATTACCGTTATTAGTATTATTTTTATTAGAATTATTATTATATTATTATTATCGTAAATTATTAGTATTATGTTATTATTATAACATTAAAATTATTTTAATACTTTTGATATGATTATGATTTTATTATTAGAATTATTAGTGTATTATTCTCTAAAATACATTTTGACAAAATTAGGGTTTAACCCTAAACTGTTTATAAAAATATATTTTGATTACCAAAAATTTAGTTTACCTAGTAAATTCTACATTGACAACTTAGAGTTTTGCCTAAAAAAACTATTTTTATTTTTCAAGTATTTTCCTAAAAATTATCTTAACTAATAAAATGTTAGTTTCCAAATTAAAAATTTATTCTTCAAGTATGAATTTACCTAAAATATTTTAGACTAATGAAAGATATTTTTTAAAGTATTATAAATATTTTTACAAAATATTATATGTATTTCTTCACACAAATTTCCTCAATTATCTTGATTGCGACTGATCATCTTTCCTATTTCTTCGTGACTCTCGGACCATTACACATCGAACATGGCTACTAGACAGACATGACTTGTCAGATTATCGCACCACTCCAGAAGACACACCAGGTAAGATACCTTGCCACAATTTATTGTTTATAAATTAGTCTGTATTTTATTTATTGTATATCACTGTGTATTTATTTCCCGTACTTTTAGCTGTACCATTATTACAGTTCCTAACTTACTGCCTGCTCAGTGATATTAGCTGTACCTTGTTATTTATCCTTTGGTTGCATATGGACCTAGAGTTAAGGGACTACCACTAGTTTAGTATATTACATAAACTTTGACACTGTTGTGCCACGAAATTTATGAGTTATGAGTAGCATATAGTATCCGGACTTGCGTGTTGGCTGATCACTAATGCGTACAGGACGAGCGTTAGGTCTAACTGTCAATAGTTGTATGTTAGAAGACTTGACGGTTAGTAGTGTTACATGGTCATGGATGCGACATGACAGGTACATTGGGTGGGGAGAATATTTCCTTGTCGTATGGGCTTCGATTGTACTTTCCTTGTAACCCGGAAGCTCCACTGGAGATACGGGTATGAGCCTCTCAGATTGGCCACTGTCGTTTTTGAACGTCATGCGCTTAGGTCACTGGTGCCCAAGTGGGGACTATACCAGATCCTATTTACAGCCAGGGCTCATGCGACAAAAGGTTTGTTCTCACTGCATGTTCACTTTAGCATGGTTAGATTACCTTATTGTTGTCTTGTCACTTACTTTTGTTTGTGGCATATTTATATTCAGTATTTATATGGCATGTTTATTGTATCTTGTTACGTCCCTCTGAGGACCTGGTTATCTCTCCAGGTGTGTCTTGTGATTTCTGCAGTGCTCTAGCTAAGGCCATGACTCACGCTCTGTTCTTCGAGATGTTGCTTTTCGGATCGTCATCTCCTTCGCTCGACCAATTCATTTTCCTTGTATAATTCTTTCTTATTTAAATTAGTTGGTAGTGGATTTATTTCCGCCCAACGATTGTATACATGACAAATTCAAAGATACTTTTTATTTCATTATTTATCTTTGTGGATGAGATTTAGTACCTTGGTTACTGCATTTTACAGCTTACGTATATGTACTATACGGCTGGCATGTCTACGTTCCTATTCCTACGTATTTTGGGACTGGGGCGTTACACAAGTAGCGGGACCGATCTCGTGCGGGACTTATCGAGACTTAGCGAGACTCCCAAGTAGTAGGACCGATCTCGTACGGGACTTATCGAGACTTAGCGAGACTCCCAAGTAGCGGGACCGATCTCGCGTGTTTCCTTGTCGAGACATAGCGAGACTCCCAAGTAACGGGACCGATCTCGGCGACAACCAGTCGTGTGGACTTTCTTTGATCGTGGCATACTCTTTATTAAATCCACCGTAGCTCGTGGCTTAGACAGACCTAGTTCTATAGGCGACGCTATCGCTCAAGTCATATACTTTATACGACGAGCCTTGTTCTCAAGGGACTACGCGACTTGACAACCGCAGATAGAGCGGGACAATGCTAGAAATGGATTTGACAGCCCAACATAACTCTTGTCTAACTTATTCGGGCAACGATTCGACGAGCAAAGGCTACGCCGAGCTCCGCGTCGAGGGAACGTGCTATGCACGGGGTCGACTTGAACAACCAAGTTCTCGGGTGCCTAGACTTAAGCCAATAAGCCGTGCAATACGACTTTAACCCACGGGACGTACGAAGGCTATGCCAAGCCTTGGACGACGGGACCGTGCATGCTTTATCCAGCATTCATGCGGGCGACGCCTATGACTTAGGCCAATACAAGCGTTGGGGCAAAACGACGGGACCGTGCATGCTTTATTAAGCATTCATGCGGGCGACGCCTATGACTTAGGCTAATTCGAGTGTCGTGGCAACTTGGCAACTTAAGCCAACTTCCTTCTCCCAAGCCACGGGAACGAAGGATCGAGCATCATTTGAAAATACGCTGAGCCGACTTCTAAGCAGACCGTAGGACCATTTTTCATGTTCTTAGACATTCTGACCCGTCGGGATTATTCCCTTAGCTATGTGGATGCGTCTCTTTTATTATCAAGCCTAACTTGTGCAAGTTGAAAACAAGCGAGTTATTAAGTGAAGGCTAAGATGAGGCAAGTTCATCGAAACTACCCCACCTGAGCGAGGAGTCGCCTCGACCGAACGAGCCTTCGAGCAGCCGTTGAAAGGCTAAGACCGAACGCCGTCGGCGTTTCGATTCCTCCGATTGACTTTGCGGGACGGGGTACTACAATGATGAACCACCCTAAGCCAAAAAAAAACCAACCCAAGCCGAACCCAGGTCAAAATAAACCAAAATAAACCAAGTCATGCAAGATTAAGCTAGACAAGTCTAATTACGGGTCAGAATTTTGTACACGTATACTGAAAATACGTATAACGAAAAATGGAGGTGACAACTCTACCCACCTTAAAAGAATTCCGTTCTCGAAATTTAACTAAGAAGCTAGAGATGTCGAGCAAGCTATACTAATCACAGGCAATTTATAACTAAGCAATCATTCAAGCAATCATTCATGCAAGCAATGAAGTTGAAGGCATAAGGCATAAGAAGACATTATACCTTACGAGTCAAGCAGGTCGGGATATTACGATCGGATATCATCCTCACACTCCCACGTTGACTCACCCAAAGAGTGATGACCCCAAGCAACACAGACTAACTTGGTAGTCTTGTTCTTGAGTATCTTCTCTCTTCGGTCCAATATGGATATGGGTCTCTCCTCATACGAAAGGTTGGTACCAACAACCAATTCTGAATGATCAAGGACAAGACTCGAATTCGGGATATGCTATCGTAATTGGGATACATGGAAGACATCATGTACCTCACGTAACGACGGCGGAAGAGTGGGACGATAGGACACATCACCTACTCGCTATAGAATGTCGAACGGCCCTATATACCTAGGACTAAGCTTTTTCTGTACGCCGAAATGAATGACGCCACGAGTAGGTGAGATCCTAAGGAATACGTGGTATCCGATAGAAAATTCAAGGGGACACCGATAGTAATCAGCCCAATGACGCTGGCGATCTTGTGCAACTCGAAGATGATCTCTGACTTGTCTGACCACCTCAATAGTCCGCGTTACCATCTCTGGTCCAAGCATTTGCCTCTCACCGATATCGTCCCAAGCTAAAGGAGATCTGCACTTCCTGCCGTACAAGGCTTCAATGGGTGCCATCTGGATACTGGCCTGAAAACTGTTGTTATAGGAGAACTCCACGAGATGCAGGTGATCTTCCCACGAACCACCGAAGTCAAGTGTACATGACCGTAGCATATCCTCAAGAGTCTGGATCGTGCGTTCTGACTGACCATCCGCCTGTGGATGGTAGGTTGAACTGAACTTGAGACGAGTCTCCAAACTTTTCTGAAGACTCCGCCAAAAGTGCGACGTGAATCTCGAATCTCTGTCGGACACAATACTGACTGGTACTCCATACAACCTAATTATCTGCCTGAGGTACATTTCTGCTAGCTGATCCGTTGACTGGCCAATTCTGAAAGGAAGAAAATGAGCTACCTTGGTGAGTCTGTCAACTATAACCCAGATAGCATCTCTCCTAGCTGGGGATCTAGGTAATCCAGTTACAAAATCCATGGTAATGTGCTCCTATTTTCATTCTGGGATCGATAAAGGTTGAAGAAGTCCAGCTGGTCTCCGATGTTCGGCTTTAACTTGCTGACAAACCAAACAACGAGAGACAAACCGGGCTATCTCCCTTTTCATGCCATTCTACTAAAAATGCTGACGAATATCACGATACATCTTTGTACCGCCGGGGTGAATCGAATACTGATAACTGTGAGCTTCTGTCATGATCTCCTGTCTGATATCACCACTGGGTACACAAAGACGCCTTCCATGTCGGAGTGTACCGTCTTCATGAATACATAGCCCTGGTCTTCGTCCCGCTACACATTCTGCCCTAAGCCGCTGAAGCTTAGAATCCGCTGGCTGAGTTAACTTGATCCTCTCAACTATACTGGACTGAACTTGCATACTGGCCATCAATGCCACATTGGTAGGAAGAACTACTTCTATTTCCAGCTTCTGAAGATCTGCTAACAATTCTGGCTGTGCTGTTAAGAAATATACTCTATCTCTTCTGCTCAATGCATCTGCAACAACGTTGGCCTTCCCAGGATGATACTGCAGGTTGATGTCATAATCCACAAGTAGCTCTAGCCATCTCCTCTGACACATGTTAAGATCTTTCTGAGTAAACACGTACTTAAGACTCTTGTGGTCGGTGAAAATCTCTACTCGATCTCCATACAGGTAATGCCTCCACAGTTTCAATGCAAAAACTACTGCTGCTAACTCCAGGTCATGGGTTGGGTAATTCCTCTCATGATCACGAAGTTGTTGTGATGCATAAGCTATTACCTTCCCATGCTGCATTAAAACACATCCAAAACCTCTGCATGAAGCATCACAATAAACTAAAAATCCTCCAGTCCCATCGGAAAGAGTGAGAATGGGGGCCGTCATCAATCTCTGCTTCAATTTCTCGAATGAACTCTGACACTCTGTTGTCCAAGTAAACTGCACATCCTTGCGGGTCAACTGCGTCAATGGTGCTGAAATTCGAGCAAAGTCTAACACAAATCGTCGGTAATAACCAACCAATCCTAGGAAACTCCGAACTTCTGCGACGGTACTGGGTACTGGCCATGTCTCTATGGCAACTATCTTCTGGGGGTCTACTTCCACTCCACCTCTGGTAATGATGTGACCCAAATACGAGATACGATCCAGCCAAAACTCGTACTTACTAAACTTCGCGTACAACTGGTGCTCTCTGAGAATCTGAAGAACTACATGAAGATGCTGCTCATGCTCTGCCTCATTCTTGCTATAGACCAGAATATCACCTATAAATAGTATCACGAACTGGTCCAAATAAGGTATAAAAATACGATTCATGAGGTCCATGAATACTGCTGGCGCATTAGTCGTCCCAAATGGCATAACAAGGAAATCCCAATGTCCATATCTAGATCTGAATGCTGTCTTCGGGATGTCTTGCTCTCTGACTCTGATCTGATGGTAACCTGACCGCAAGTCAATCTTCGAAAATACTGCTGCTCCTTTGAGCTGATCAAACAAATCATCTATCCTTGGTAGAGGGTATCTGTTCTTGATTGTTACAGAGTTCAAGGTACGATAATTAACACATAACATTGACGTACCATCCTTATTTTTACAAGAAGTATCGGTGCTCCCCAATGAGATCCACTAGCACGAATGAATCCCTTGGTTCTAAGTTTTTCAATCATCTTGTACAAGATCTCCAACTCTGAAGGCGCCATCCTATAGACTCTCTCTGATACTGGTGCTGATCCAGGATTCAAATCAATGGTGAACTCGATCTCTCTCTCTGGGAGAATGCTTGGAAGTTCTTCAGGAAATACGTCAGGAAATTCTTCTACAACTCTGGGAAACTGAACTGCTGCTTCTACTACCACCCGCAACGATGGGGAAGAAGGTTCTACTCCGCCTCGGAAAAATGAAAACTCTGGCTCACCAGGAATACTAAAAATAATCTTACCGATATGGCAATCTATTCTAGCATACTGGTCCCTCAACCAATCCATTCCTAGGACCACATCATAGTCGGCCATTGAAAATTCTATCAATCTAGCAGAAAACTCCCTACCGCTAACTACGATTCGACACGAGGAAAACGCCCTATCTACTCCCACAAGACCATTACCAGTAAGTATATTGAGCCTCACTGATAAGGACTCGGGCTCCAGTCCTATCCGTGTTGCGAATCGTGCAGACATGAATGAATGCGATTCTCCCGAATCAAATAATACTGATGTAGGAAAAGAGTTGACGAGAATGGTACCTGCCACCACCTCACCTGAAGCTAACTCTTCTTCTACCGTCAGAGCCATAGCCTGACCTTGCCCTCTGGGTGCTGGTCCCCTCTGCTGGAAACCTCTCTGCCTGTTCTGGTTCTGAGCTTGGGCCTGGTCATACTGTTGCGGCCTTTAATGCTGGAAAGCTTGGGCCTGAGGCGGCAATGGCCTCGGAGGTTGGTACTGCTGTTATACTGGTGCTGGACCCCTAACCGATGGACCGGTTAGGTTTGATAACGATGAACTGGCCATGTACGGACAGGACCCTATCATGTGATCCGATGCCCCACAAGCCAATCACAATCCCTGTGCTCTGCGACACTCTGAAACAACATGACCGGACTTTCCACAATGAGAACAACCCATTGCGGAAGACTGCTTCTGCTTATGCTGCTGAGGATACGTCGGGGCTGAATGGTGAACCGACGTAACTGAGGCTGCCCGCCTCGGAGTTCCTATTTTCAAAGCCCTAGCTGCCGGGGCTGGAGTTGATGAATGGGACATTTGCCCATGGGACCTCTTCCGACCTCCGGTTTGGTCCACTATCCTCTGAGAAGTAAACTCAAGCCTTTTTTGCTGCTCGCAAGACGACATAAAATGTCTGGTGGTCGAACTACTCCACAGCTAGAATAATCTCTAGGTGGAGTCCCTGCTGGAACCGCTGGGCTCGATCTAATTCGGTCGCCACCAAGGTGGGAGCAAATCGACTTAGTCTTGAAAACTCGGCCGCATATCCATCGACCGTCCTACTCATCTGTATCAAATTGGTGAACCTCGTCGGTAGGTCGTACCGAGCTACAGCATCGAAGTACTTGATCTGAAACTTGTCACTAAATACCGCCCATGGGACAGGCATTGCCAATCCAACTACTTGCATCGCCCACCAGCTGCGGGCTAAATCTAATAACTGCAGGCGCACAATGGCCACCTTCTCTCCTTCGGGAATCCTAGCTGCCTCTAGGATAACTTATATGTCCTGAAGCCAAGCATCAGCAGCAATAGCATCTTCACTGTCATCAAAGAAAGGAGGGTTCAAGCACTTGAAGCTGTTGGCCGCGTTGTTCCCTTGGTAACCAACTCTACCCATGGCATCCTGCACTGTCTGGTGCAGGGTTGTAACGCCCCAGAACCAGAATACTGGAGAGCGGGGGCGTACATAGCCAGCTACGTATATTAAAGTACAACCCACCTCGCTATACGGTCACGGTTGTCTAGATACATGAGGGTTTAACTACAAGCCAACAGTCTCCTATGGTCATGAACAAGCCTATTGTCTCAATCTCAAGTAAGCAATAATAGTTATAAGATGTCAGAGCACCAAATATATAATAGCAAGGCGTCCCTGTCACGACCCGTACCCTAGAGTAAGGGCACGAGACGTGGGTACGTCAAGCCTACGCCGCAGGTGTCGGCGGTTAGAACGCTGTCCTAGGTCACAACATCTAACAATATATATCTCTAAACAGTTTATACTCCCCGAATGGGGGTGACATGGCAATAATAAACTCAATCACAACTAAGGAAGAGATAGCACGATATGAAATATAACTCAAGGAAATAAATAGATGAAAAGTAGTCTAAGATAATCCCAGCAATATCCAGAAGTACAAGGTCTCAGATACATAATGAAAGAATATATACAACTCTGAACTCCAAATAATGTAGAAGCATGGAAAATATCAGAGTAATGGTCCATGCGGCTCTGGGAAGAAGCCCATGCGGCTCATACAAGAGCTGCCTTACACGATTCAAAGAAGACTCTCAGTCTCATGCGGCAAGGGAGTGTATACGGTTTATGCGGCCCGATCGACGCCACATCCCCCCTTGGGATCCTTCTCTACAGCTGCTATTTGAGTAGTGGCCTTATTTAATGCCCTGACACGACTCGACGACCGTGACGGCTCTGACATAAAGCGTTATAATGGTTCTGCCATAATGACAGACTCTTCAGGAAAAGAAGAAAATCTCTGACCCGATCCGACAGAAGTCCTAGATTGCCACGTGGCACGTCTCATGCAGCTTAAATGGGGAACAACTTCATGCGGCTCACTAAGAAGTCACCCTATATGGCCAGCAGAAATCAGCCATATACGGCCCACCGAGAACCCAGTCCCTGCGGCTCAATACAACGCTAGCTTATGCGGCTCGTAGAGATTATGCATATGCGGCTCATTGAGAGTTCATCCCCTGCGGCTCAATAAAGTGCTGTCCCATGCGGCTCATGAAGATTATCTCCCTGCGGTTCAAGTCTTGCCTATCCCATGCGGCTCTGGCAGGACCCACAATTAAAACACGTGACGTCGGATCAATCAAGGATTTAACCGAATCCCAACAAATATATTTGACATCATCATCATAATTACTGAGATCAGGGCATATCATTTATCATCAAGCCAATGGGATACGTGGCGAGCAATCGGACATTGGTATAATCAATCATGAAGATTTAAAGCAGTTAACATTAATTGCTCACAAGATTCGGTGCTATCTGCATTAATGGCCTAGATTCATTGTAATCAGGATCAAGGGTTCAGATAGATTAAAGGAGCGCCGACATTCCAAACAAATGATCATTAGCAAACCCTAATGATCACCCCCACTCTTATAAATAGCCAGCATCATTTCTTTGCACAGACCCCCCGGCAACAAAAGAATAAAAAAAAAGACAGATATACAGAGAGAGTCCTCCCCTTTTCGATAACCACAGAGAGAGAGAGAAGCCAGGAGAGCAACACGAGGAGAGCAAGAAGAGCATTTCTTCGTCCACGCCAAGCAGATCTTCCACGAGCCAAGGCTGCATACCGATCGTCCAAGGAGTAAGGCAGAGCGGCCGTCGTTTTCCCGAACCTCTATCGTCACCCCCCAGAATCAAAAATAAACAATTATACTTAGACTGCTGTACCTAGGTTTTCGTCCCTAGGCTTTCTTTGTACAAGCGAGTCTGTAACGTGAAGTAAAAGTCCGGTCCTCCGATAATTGTTCTGTTCTTTTATATTTCATGGCAGACACGATGGCGACTATGCTGGGGACAAACTTCTCCACGGCTGAGGAGTTGGTGACGCAATCGGATGCAGCCAAACTTGGCCCCATACAACAGAAGATGGTCGTCCGCTTCGACCAACAGGCGTTCGAAGAGATGCTCTCTGAAGGCAGCGCTGGCCCGGTCCAGAAGCGCACCCGCACCGCGAAGGCTCGCAAAGAGTGGAGGCCAAAATCATTTGCTCCTCCTCAAGCCCTCGATGGGATACCCTCTGTGGCTCAAGACGGCGAGAAGGACTCTCCTGCGGCCCCACTTCAGACCGTAGACAACTCTGCTGTCCCCAAGTCCGGCAGAAGAAAATACTATGATGCTGGACTTGTAGGGGCAAAGAGGAACTCTGCGCGATCCGAGCCGCAGAAGGGTATTAGCCGCAGGAAGAAAGCCCATGCGGCTACATCCGCCAATCGCATGAAGAAAACTCATGCGGCCACATCTGTCAGCCGCATAACTTATGCGGCTACAGTTGCCGACCGCATGGATGAGACTCATGCGGCTATCAAAGTCAATCGTTTACAAAAAACCCATGCGGCCACAGATGCCAATCGCATGCGGTCAGCCTGCACGGTCGCGACTCCTAGCCGCATAAGAACTCATCCGACGGCAGAAGACAACCGCATGCAGACAGCCTGCACGGTTTCCACTCCCAGCCGCATAGCATCCGCTCCATGCTCCTCTCGATCAGTTTTCGACCGTCTCTCGTACGGTCCGAACCCTGAAGATTCTCTGGATGATAAGCCAGACTCTGTGGTATTCAACTTGGACTCTTCTTATTATGCACCCACAAATGCTAAGAAGAAGAAGTCTAGGGCAGCGCAGGCTCATCAAGCCCAGACAGCTGCCCCAACCTCCGACTATCGGGGCGTCCCGCTGATTATCACACGGGCCGCTGATGGAAAGTTGTATAGGACCGCTCGAGTCCAGTCCCTAGCGGCAAACGGACAAAGTGGTTCCTCTGACCTGCGTGAGGCTATCCTCCACAAACGCAAGGAAAGAGAAGGGGCCTCGGCGTGCAAAGAGTCCTCACATGGACGTCACTGTACCCAGATCATCGTCAACTGCTGCTGCAACAACACGGCAGTGACGGAAGACCGGCCGTCCGTCCTCCAAAGATTACAGCATCCGAGTTCGGAAGACGAGGCACCTCATGTTGTCTCCTGCAATTCTACGCAGAAAGTCCCCGCTGAGGGGAGAGGGAAGAAGACAAGCATCTCCAGTCCGAAAATATCAACCACTACAGCTAAGAAATTATCGGCTAAACGGTTGCCCTCCACCGGAGTATACCAACACACCCGTTCGAAGACAAAATCTGCTGCAATGAGAGATTCATCGTCCGCACCGCTGAGGGTCGAGGGAGCTGGGGGTAGCACTCCTTCGAACATCCACAACAATCCGATGTTTCAGGAAGAGGAGCCCGGGGAAACAACCCTCCCGTCAGGTACAACATATGCCGATGTCCCCGATGACATCCAAGACTCTCAAGATGAAGCAAGCTCCGAAGCTGGGGGTACTGTTCCTTCCGAGTCCGAACCCGAAGAGAATATTCCCACCACCCCGATGATTTCTCGATGCACGGGTATGACTCAGAGGGCACACCCTCCACCGTCCCTTCCGTCACTCCTCACGTAAGGACGGTATTCATGACGGACAACAATCAAGGCGGTTCCAGTGATCGCCAATACATCGACACTTTGGAGGCCATACTGCACGCCTTGGTCAAGTCTGTAGACGAGATCAAAGCGGCTCTTCCTACTCTGCAAGGGGTGACCCCTGCCAAACAAGCACGGGTCCCGCAAACAATATAGATTTAAATTTAGCGGCACCGAACCCGGGCAATAATCCTTCCGAAGTAACGGATCCTACTGCGACAGATGAGACCCAAGAAGTAAGGAGAGAAGTTCAAGAGCTCCGAGCCATGTTCCACGCCCGAGAAAACTCTCAAGACTTCAGAATACGGCAACCATATCCTGCTGAATGGAGGGATGTTCCATTCCCACCAAGATATAAGCCGTTCAATATCAACCCCTATGATGGCAAGACCTCAGCAAGTCGGTACATCACTTACTTCGAGGTCACCACCGACCATCTGCCTCATGATGACGCTATCCTCACGCGGTTATTCATCGGGGCATTGGAAGGAGTCGCCTTCGATTGGTACCGCAACCTGCCGGACAATTGCATCCACTCCTTCGCTAGCTTCAAACGCTTGTTCTTGGAGAGGTTCTACGAGGTAGGCCAGGACGTCACAATATCTACCCACATGGACGTCGTCGAAGGAGAGAAAGAGCTGACGAGGAATTACATTGAGCGATTTCGTCAAACCGTAATGAAGTTACCATCCGGCAATCCGGATTCTTATTTGATTGAAATCTGTCAAAAGAGACTGCTCCCAACAATTAGTCTCCGGATGGGCGAAAGTCAATTCAAGGACTGGAAGGCTTTTATCATCAGTGCTACAAGTGCCGAGGAACGATTAAGGAAGGCTCGCCAACTGGGGTTGTATATCTCGGATGGAGAGAACAAGGGTAAGCGTCCCAGCACCAACACCGACAATGGGGATAGCCCCTCCAACAATCGGGACAACAGAGGCAAGCAGGCTATGGTGGCCGACGTGGCCTAGAAGCCCGAGTCACAACCAGCAGACAAACAATGGCCTCAGATCACTTACTCTTTCGAAGACGACCACGTCAAGCCTATCTTGGACATGCTCATACAAGGAGATAGAATTCAGCTTCCTCCACCAAGGCGGGAGCCTCGGCCGACTGATTTGGAGAACCCAAAGTTCTGCCATTACCACCGTTATGTACACCACGCTACACACGACTGCTACCAACTAAAACGGTACATCCAAAGCCTCATCGATTCGAACGCTTTGGCCATCGACTTCGAAGAGGTAACCGTAGCAGCCAATATGGTGTCCGTACAATTCGGCAACTTCCCTCCGACGGAGACTCAAGACGGGGTGATCCCCGTCCCTCTGGCGACAATAGAAATTACCAATCTTCCACCTCCCCGAGATCAGGCTGCTGGTCTGGTACCTCTCACTACCTCACGAGGGGAGATCATGTGGGTCCATCTAAATTTGGTGTCAGAAGTAACTCGGCCCACACTATCTCCCACCAACAGAAAGAAGAGTGGAAAAATCAGGACCTGCCACACAATCTCAGCAGACAACGAGGAAGCTACAGCCGTCGTCACGCGGTCCGGAGCGCAATCACAAGCTGTGGTTGACAGCCCAGCTGAAAATCATCAACCTACTACAACTGATGCTCCGGGACCGGCTCAGCCTTCGACGACCGACAAGCCTAGGCCGAAGGAGACTCGCTTCGACAAATCCCTCCGAAAGGACGCAGCCCAAGGGCTAGAGAGGCCCTATAACTTTGACATCTTAGCACAATTGGCTAACACTCCGGCCAAATTGTCACTATACGAACTCCTAAGGCTCTCCAAGGACGTTCGTATTGCATTGAGCGAAGCACTCCAAAATGCCGATGCTTATCTGGCTCAATCCAACCTCACCGGGGAGGACTCACCTGTGGATCTCCAAGACAGCACCTGCACGGGAGCAATGCCCAACATCGTCTTCACTCCGCAGGACATGCTCATCAAAACCAACCTACATGATCGCCCGCTATACTACACGGGATACATCGGCGACGTGAAGGTGGATCGGATGCACATTGACCCTGGCTCTTCCATAAGCATCATCCCGAAGGGTCTGCTACATCATCTCCGCATCCCAATGCATCGCCTGACGCCTACAAGCACCGCCATCAGCAGTTTCAATTCGGGCAGGAGCTACCCTATTGGAAAGATTCGTCTGAAGTGTCAAATTGGCGACCTCCAATCCGAAGTCACCTGCTACGTCATAGATACAGACACTTCTTACAACATCCTCTTGGGGCGCCCATGGATACACGATTACATGATCGTGCCTTCCACGCTACACCAGTGCTTCAAATATGTCGATAAACACGGCTTCGTGAAGACAGAATTTGCTGATATCGATCCCTTCAAAGGGGTCGAATCTTACTACTCGGACTCCTGCTTATACGAAAAGTCGAAGAGGCACCTTGATGAAGGAGACGCACAAACTCATACCGAAATAGCCACGGGATCAGAAGGACCCCTGACGATCCACCTCCAAGCTCGCAAGCCGGGCAAGTCTGCACCCCTTACCGCCACTCTGCAGAAGGACGCAATCAGCCTCTCAGCGCAGGAGAAGCAAATGATAATCCGGCTGCCAAGGTCCGGCCAAGTGCCGAGACCCACAACTGAGCCACTGACAATCAGGCTACCAAGAGTCAGCCAACCACAAGCAGGGTAGCTCAACCCCTCGGATAGGCCCATGACGATACGCCTTCCCAGGAAGGGTCGTCATCCCGATGCAAGGTCTGACACTTCTAGCGAACCAGCCACTCCTCGCCCCACATCAAATGCCAAACTGGGGGTCGCTAGTCTGCCAACAACTCTACGCTCTGCTCCATCAATCGAACCACTGACAATCAAGCTTCCCAGGTCGTCCTCTCAATCTTCGTTCACACAGGGGGTAGCCGAAGAGGAACCGGAGCTAGCCAAGTATGTGACTGCCCACACTGATGTCCCCTCCGCTGATAATGTAATCCCCCTAGAAAAGATACCTTACTTCATCAATAAAGGGTTATCTTTGAACTATACCGAACTCAATAAGCTATGTACAATGTATGCTATAGAACACGGTATAGGCGCTCACCTACACACAGGTGACAAATGTGTACACCGTGATCCAGCTTACTCCAGTAGAAGACGCTTACCGAATATTCGAGGGAGAAGACCATCCGATCATCTTCGGCGGACGAACAACCCGCATCCCCTCGCCATAGAAGAAGTCAACCTCAGGTCAGATGCTGGAAGACTGCCTCTGTATCTCTATAGCCCTCAATCCAAATATCTCATGCAGAAACAGGGGTATGATTTAGAGACGACGCCAGGATTGAACTACGACACTGGGCGACGATTACCTTTGAAGTCGCCAGCCCCGGCGGGCAAACCACGGAACTACTATAACAAAATTCGATGCGGGTTAGGGTATGTAACACCTACTATGACCCCTGAAAGTTCAGACGAAGAATGCGAATGGCAGTCACATTCAACCGGATCACCAACTTCCGACTCAGATACCAGCATCGGAGATGTATTCAGACAAGTCATGTCAGTCAACATGGCATTCGCCGATGCTTACGAGGAAGACGAAGACATCCCCGAAATCCTCGAGCTTGAGCCATGGGCCCAACAATTAGACGCACAATGGGAAAAGCGGTTCGAACTGAGAGAACCTCCTACCGAAGATGAGGTCATACAAGTGGATCTCGGCAGCGAATCTTCTTCAAAATCGATTTTCATCAGTAAAAGCCTAACTGACGAAGAACGGGAGTCGCTGTTAGAACTTGTCAGAGAGTATATTGATGTGTTCGCCTGGAGTTATGAAGACATGCCAGGGTTAAATCCTGACATCGCTCTCCACAAACTCAACATACGGCCGGATGCAAAGCCAGTTAAGCAGCAACAGCGACGCTTCCGTCCGGGCATCATGGACGCGATCGAAGTCGAGGTCAACAAACTGATAGCCAGCGGCTTCATTGCGAAGAGCAACATCCAGACTGGGTCGCCAACATAGTACCCGTCCTCAAGAAGAATGGAAAGATTCGAATCTGCATCGACTTCTGCAACCTGAACGAGGCGCTTCTGCAACCTGAACGAGGCGTGCCCCAAAGATGAATTCCCCCTTCCTATCACAGACATCATGATCGACAATACTTGCGGCTTCGAACGCATGTCATTCATGGATGGCTTCTCGGGGTACAACCAAATCAAAATGTCTCCTGACGACGAAAAGCATACATCATTCCGAACATCGATCGGCACGTACTGCTACACAGTCATGCCTTTCGGCTTAAAGAATGCTGGCACCACATATCAAAGAGCCATGAGCATCATCTTTAGAGACCACTTACGCAAGACGGTGTAGAGTGCTACGTTGACGATATAGCCGTTAAAAGCCGTAGCAAGGGAGACCATCTGCAGGATCTAAAACGGTATTCGATCTAATGCGAACGCACAATTTGAAGATGAACCCCACGAAGTCCTTTCTGGGCGTATCCAGCGGGAAGTTCTTAGGCTTCATCATCACTGCCAAGGGTATCCATGTAGATCCCGAGAAAACAAAGGCGATCATGGAGATGGCTCCCCCGAAAAATCTCCGCGAACTTAGAGGCCTCCAAGGAAGGCTAGCTTACATCAGAAGGTTCATTTCCAACCTCTCCGGGCGATGCCGACCATTACGCACCTCATGAAGAAAGGAGTCTCATTCGTATGGGACGAGGAATGCCAGCGTGCTTTCGACAGCATCAAAGAATACTTATCAAATCCTCCAGTTTTGGTAGCCCCGGTTCCTGGAAAACCATTCCTGCTCTACGTACGGGCAATGGAACACTCCCTTGGTGCTTTGTTGGCACAAAACAACGATGCAGGCCATAAGCAAGCTATATATTACCTCAGTCGAATGATGATTGGGCCAGAACATCGATACACCGCTGTGGAGAAGGAATGCCTCGCCCTGGTGTTCGCCATTCAAAAGATGCGGCACTACGTCACAGGGCAAACCATACATGTGATCCGAGTCAACCCTCTCAGAGTCCTCATGACTAAACCAGGGGCACTCAGCTCTCGCCTCGCTACATGGGCAATATTGCTGTCCCCCTATCATATGATCTTCGTCCCGCAGAAGGCTGTCAAGGGTCAAGCCCTGGCAGACTTCTTGGCAGCCCACCCAGGATCGGAGTCATCCAGAATATATGAAGAGATCCCAGATGAGGTCGTCGATTCGAATACAGCCACCCACGATAACATATGGCGGATGTTCTTCGATGGCGCTTCAAGAACCGGACCCAAGGGAAACATCGTCGTTGGGGTCGGAGTGGTATTGATTTCTCCTACGTGCTGGTGATCAATCGCGCCTACTCCCTCACAGAACCCTGCTCTAACAATGTGGCCGAGTATAATGCTCTGGTCATTGGTCTCCAACTGGCAAGAGAGCTGGGGGTAGAATACCTTGAAGCGTACGGCGACTCCCAACTAATCGTCAATCAGATCCGGGGCTCATACGAGGTCCGCCATGAAGACATGATCCCCTACCATCAAATTACGATCAACATTATCTCATCGTTTGAGGGATTCTTCATCGAGTACGTCCCCAGACTCCAAAATATTGAAGCCGATGCTCTAGCAGGCCTTGCCGCTTCTTTAGCAGTGCCAAACCAAGCTCATCATTCGGTTGACGTGATAGGCCATGAACTGGTCTGCCCCAAGAACAATGTTCAATTCATGGCGAGTTATTCTGCCCAGACGGTCGACGAAGCACCAGACTGGAGATAGCCATTCATCGACTTCGTCGTCTACGACATCCTCCCAGAGAACCCAAAGGAAGCCATTTCTGTCAGACGGTGTTCTCTCAGATTCTTCTACGATACAGAGACGAAATGCTGTATCGCCGCTCCTATGACGGATTATTACTCCGGTGCCTGTCGAACGCAGAAGCCAAAGAAGCCGTGCGAGAAGCTCATGACGGTGTCTGCGGGGCCCATCAGCCCGGCCCAAAACTACAAGATCGCCTTCGCCGAATGGGCTACTACTGGCCCACGATGTTGGCAGACGCGATATACGATGCTAGAAAATGCAAAGCTTGCCAAGTCCACGCAAACTCATTCACCAACCATCAGAGTTTCTGCATCCGACAGTGGCATCCTGGCCATTCGAAGCATGGGGAATGGTATCATTGGTCCATCACCCCACTTCCTCCGAGGACATCGCTTCATACTTGCGATCACTGATTACTTCTCCAAATGGGACGGAAGTTGTCCCACTCACAAAAGTTAAGACTTAAACGTCATCAGCTTCCTTAAGCATCACGTCATCTACCGCTTTGGATTGCCCGAAGGATCATCCATGACAATGGTCCGCAGTTTGCAAGCCACGTATTCTATCGGTTTTGTGATAAGCACCGTATTCAGAATGTCGCTTCGACACCATACAACCCGCAGCAAACGGGTTAGCAGAGGCATTCAACAAAACAATCATCAAACTCCTCAAGAAGTTTGTCTCCTCCAACAAACGCGACTGGAACGAGAAGCTCGGCGAATGCTTATGGGCTTATCGCACCACAGTCCGAACACCAGAAATACACCATTCTCCTGGTATACGGGAGTGAGGCAGTCCTCCCCTTGGAGACCCAGATCCCCTCACTACGTGTCGCCCTCACACATCAATTAACGACAGACGACAACTACCAACGTCGGCTGCAAGAGTTAGAGGCCTTAGATGAAAAGCGCCTCCTAGCTCAGCAAAGGATCGAGCTGTACCAAGCACGCATCTCAGGAGCCTTCAACAAGAAGGTCAAAATCAGAACATTCCAGGTAGGCGATCTCGTCTTGGCAGTCCGGAGGCCAATGGTCATGACTCACAAGACCGCCGGCAAATTCCAGCCAAAGTGGGAAGGCCCATTTATCATTGAGACGGTATTCTCCAACGGTGCTTACCGCCTTGCAAAGCAAAACGGAGACTTGCTCATGCTGCCCGTCAACGGCAAGTTCCTAAAGAAATATTATGTCTAAACGACATTCGCTACAAGGTCTTTGAGTCATGTACCCGCTGGTACCACTGAACTCACACCCTCAACATTTCAGATTATCGAGTCATGTGCCGGCTGGTACCACTGAACTCACACCCACAACATTTCAGATTATCGAGTCATGTACCGGCTGGTGCCCCTGAACTCACCCCCACATTCCCTTCAGATTATCGAGTCATGTACCCGCTGGTGCCGCTGGACTCCCACTTTCTCAATATTTTAAATTACGAGTTATGTACCCGATGGTGCCTCTGAACTCACATTCCGGTCACTCTTTCAGATAGTAAGTCACGTACGATTATACCTCTGAACTTTCTTCCTGGAAGAGATCCTCCCTCATGATCCACTACCCGCACTCCCAGTGCACAAAAAAGGGTAATCGATCCACAAATTTCCGAAAAAACGGCCATGTCCTCATTACCTCTGAGTCGTTTTCACTTCCACCAAAAACAAACCGCCCCCTCACATAGAACTTCCACGTTCTCCTACCTCTGAGTCGTTCTATGTACCCCCTCTTCATTGAGCCCACTCCTGCCATGTCATCATTACCTCTGAGTGGGAAGGCTCCGTCGAAGAAACCTTCATGCTTGCCATGTCCACATTACCTCTGAGCAAGTATGTCGGTCTCCTTTCGACCTATTATCTGTACCCACAACCGGAGTACGACAAGGATAATAGGTCCACAAATGTCCGCTGTTGACCACGAATATCTTCCGTGAAACCTCCCCTGCCATGTCCTCATTACCTCTGAGCAGGAAGATTCACGGTAAAACCCTCATGCTTGCCATGTCCTCATAACCTCTGAGCAAATATGTTGGTTTTTCTTTCGCCCTATTATCTGTATCCCGAACCAGGGTACGCCAAGGATAATAGGTCCACAAATATTCCTTTGCTAAGCTTCTTAGCATAAATCCACCACCCCACCATGCCCCGGGAGCCCAGCTGCTCTACGGCATTCTTTTTTCTAGCACCGAGAACATCCATGACCACTTCGCCACGGCTGTTCCGGACATCCTGTCCAAACTTGTTATCCGTACCTAAAACCAAGGTACGCCTAGGATAACAGGTCCACAAATAATCCCCCAGCAAGTCCAATTTCACAGACGCCACAAGTACAAGAAAGAGATGATGAGTTGAAACATGCTCATTTATTCAAAATTCAACGTACTACTTCATTTGGGATCACATCCCTTACAAAAAAAAAGAGAGAAAGCAAAGAAAACAGACAGCTGATCACTGCTCTGGGGCACATAACGCCCTGAGACGGTCCGTCAGCAAAACAACCGACCGCTCGAACCTCTGGGAGGCTCGACGCTCCGCCTCGTGGGTCAGCACCGCCTCGTCCTCCAGGTGAGCGTGAGCCTGCCAGTTATCCTCAAATTTCTTAAAGGCCCGCTCCAGGTTATCAGAAGATCGGAAACCTTCTCGGCCTCCCGAACGATTGACGCCTGCTCCGCCTGAGCAGTCTCCAACTCTGACTCTAAGAAGGCTAATTCCCGCTGAAGTCCAAGAATACGCTCCTTCGTGTCAGCGATTCCACGAGAAGCAGACTCTTCCCGAGCACGGCAAGCCTGACTCCTACGACCCAGCTGGTCATACAAAGCAGAGAACTTATCAAGGTCTCCCCGTACAACTGGCCCAGCCGTATCTCGGGCTAGCTTAATCCTATCCCGAGCAGCAAGAAGGAAGCCCCTCCCGCTCGATCGCAGCAGGCAAGCCCGCCTGTCGTATCGCCAGTAGTTGGGTCACAAGCTGATCAGCTTCTGTCAGCTTAGGTTCCAGCAGTACAGCCAATCCTACCCCGCCAGGAAGGGACTTCAAGGTTGCAATCTGACCCCGGGCACACTGGAGAGATAGAGAAAATGGGGTCCCCCGCTCCATGGCAGCGTCTACGCCCCTTTTCAAATGACGATAGAAGCTGTCGACCACGTCCTGCGTCACCTCGTCCAGAGTCTCCGTGGAGGCCGGTGTCAACGGGAGTGTGGCTGGCAGCACCGAAGAAGACGCAACAGAATCCGCCGCTCCTGCCACAAGAGAAACCAGCTCCGCACGAAGGACGCTTGAACAGCGGCCAACTCCTCTTCGGCAGCCTGCAAAATTTGAATACTCGGCAGGGTCGAGAGGTCAGTCTCCGGAGCCGTATAATCTGCGGAGGATGAGGCGGAGACCATCGCCAACCCCATTCCTGTCGGCCTGGAGCTGGCAGGAGGCCCCTCGACATGGGACGGCAAAGAAGAGGGAACGCTCCTTTCTCCCATATCACGGCAGCCTTCCCCAAGAACATCCACGGTGGGAAGTAAAGGGTCAGGACCTGCAGGGCCAAGGCAACCATGAATCGATTTGACCCGGAGAATATGTTGATAGAGCAAATAAGCCCCCTCACTAGTCAATATCTGGCTTATCTTACCAGCGGAGGAGTGTGAAGGCCGAGGTTCGCCTGCAGCCACCGCAGCCCCTTCACCAACAGCCTCCGAGTCAGGTATAATAGACTCTTCCGCCCTTGCATCCTCGGAGAGGGTACACCGAGATCGACGTCGCTTGCTGAAGTTCAGCGGTCTCGAGACGAGCCCAAGGAAACCTTCGTCACCCCGGGTCGAGACCTCAGCAAACTGGGAGCTGTCAGCCGCCGCTGAAAGAGCCCCCAGAAAGGACCGCGGCACACATGTCGCTAATCAAAGCAGCAAGGGCCGGAGCAACTTCAGGGGTGGTAGACGATTCAGGAGAGGACGGTTTATCGGGCACCTACAAAGAAAAGTGATTAAGTCATATCTCTGAGAGAAAAGAAAACTACAACAAAGAGATGGCTACGACTTGGTCTTACCCCCGGAGTAGCGTCTGTACCTTCACCCTTCTCGGTGATAAGTAATCCACGAGACCTAACAGCAGCTCTCTTCACGGAAAAGGTCGCTCTACTGTCAGAAGACTCGTATTGACCCGTTTACGCGAGGGACCAGACACAGCTGAAGGTTGTTCTTCTCTCACTACTCCCTCTTGTGTAGTAAGCGACGGATCTTCGCCGGTTCATCGGGTGGGGAAGCGGTTGATCCGCTACTTCTTCACCCCCGCCAGAGAGGAGCCTTCGCTATCATTATCATCCTCCTCCTCAGCCGACTCGGAAGGTTCTGATTCAGGAAGGGAATCTGGAGCGCCAGTTGCTTTTAGCCTTAGCCCCCTGGGCTTCTCCTCTAAACCGGTACCTACGATGAAACTGGTACTTCGAAGTTAACAGGAGGCTTGTTCGCCATAACGTGATACAAAGCAGCCACGTACAAAATTTCCCTCGGTGCCTTAGCATCGGGAACCGAGAAGCTGGCCCGAGTATGATAAGCGTCATAATAATTCCACGCTCGACGCCGTCAAGAACGCTGCCTTCAAAACCCAAACAAGGGTTGGGACAATCAAGGAACAACTGGCTATAACCAAATTGGCGGAAAACCTACTAGGTAGGTAAGGCTCCAAGTACACATTATCCCGGTTGCGATAAACCAGATGCGCGGGGCGGATATTGCACAACCAAGCAAGCATATCCGGAGATAGAAAATGAGAAGGCCCGGTACCGTCAAGATGTACCTTCCTCACTTCCTCATCAGAAAAGGGAGGAACAGACACAAAAAAGTCACACCCATCCACCCTCGCCAGCCCTCCGACAAGCTGGCATAGTGTTGTATTCCCAAGACCGGCGATGGCATTTGAAAAGGAAAGCGTCTTCATCTGTAGCATCTTCCGCTATCCCGGGTCCCATCAAAGACCTGTAATGCATCGCCAACCACCCCATCAAATAGTGGAAAGGCAGTTCTATGCGCTCAAAATCCAAAGTCTTCTTGCGAGCAATAACCTTGGACGAGAATGTTCGAAGACCATGGTGTATGCTGCACACCATAGCAGGAAGGAGGGCCAGTCTAACTCGAATACTAGTTTAACGGCAGGAGGATGAAATGACGACCAATCCTCTCGATAGAACCCGCTCCTCCCGAGACTACGCAGTTCCGTAGCCATATCATTAAAAATCCAGCCAGAAGCTCCTTCTCCGACATCTGTATGGTCCCGTAGTGAAATAGCTAAGTCAGCTTGACTCCCGAATATGTCGCTCTTGGATCGCGACTTCTTAACACTTGACATCAGATCCCTTACCTCTCCATGCGTTCGAGGGGCTCGAGGAGTAACTTCGCCAGAAGGATCAACTCTAAAAAGATAATTAATCCAGGATGTGGTGTGGAGCGGTCCCCTCGGAGCTATCCGTCGTTTTTATAGCCATTTGATGACAAGCACTATGATGGCACAACAACTCCCGATACACCGCAACGGAACCTGGGAGTTGTCTGTCCAAGTCCTCGAACTCCTCATTCGATGGGGTATACACCTCGAAAGGCTCATTCCCCCAGGGAAGTTTGGAGACAGTATACATTTCATGAAGAGCAAGCCCCAACTCCCCCTGGTGCAAAGAACGTCCCCTTCGCTGGCTATACATCTCCAAAAGCGCTACAAACAGTGGCTTATTGATAGGAAGCCCATGACAAGTGCCCCGAATGGCCTGGTAAAGTCCCACCTCCCACAAGAATGCTCCGTAGGTCTGCAAAACCCAAGTAGTCAACTGGCCCAAATAGAGGTGGGGTTTATCCAGTTCGGCAGTGCCAGCCTACCAACGGGATAAGACTTCTTGCGAACAAGCCGATTCAGGAAAGTATCAGCTTGAGTAAGTGTGAAGTTGGGACCGTATACATTCATGAAAGAGCCCGGGGCCAGACCCATCATGTACCGGAGGACGGAATCCTTACCCGTGTACGCTGACCGCATATTCGGATTATAATGGATGTTGCCCATCAACATCCCTGATTGAGTGGGAGTTAGTTACACACTCTTCCTGTCCAACAACACCCAATTGAACCATGACAAAGGATAATGACGTTCCATGTAGAATATGGATTGCCACCCCATCCCAAAGAAAAATCCCAGTTCTCGGAAATCTCTAAAACTCGGGAATTCTTGATGGTTAAAGCACCAAAAGGAACAAAGGCTTCATGTATTTTCCATCCAGCTTCCCAGTATTCATCATGGAACGGAGGTAATGGAGGGTCTGATTCTCAATGGCCTTCAACCTCTCCGAGGGCTTATCAGTAGGGAATTGATTCAACACATGCTTAATTAAGTCGTCAAGACGCACGCCCAGGGCGAATTGATTCGAACCCACTATAAGCTCCCCAGCAGGATTTACGGGCAGATTCACTGGAGAAAGACGAAAGAAACGAGGTTAGAAGATAGTCAAAAAAAAAACAGAAGCATTGGAAAGATCATCTGAGTCTATGCGGCTCGGGTCATCACAGCCTCATGCGGCTCAGCATTAGATACGTCCATACGGTTCGGTACATCATAGCCTCATGCGGCTCCGAGTTAGCCGAGTCCATACAACTCAAATTCAGACGAGCTTATAGACCCATGCGGTTCAGGTTAAGCACGCCTACGAAGCCAGACTCATGCGAGCGGATGCGGATGCAAGCAAGCGAGTTTATGCGGTTCAAAAAGTGAGCAATGCTTATGCGGCCCAAATCGAAAACACATATGCGGCTCAGATCAAGTATAACAAGCTTATGCGGCCCCCTGGGCGAAGGGCTTATGCGGTCACATCGATAAGCCCCGTACATATGGCTTGTGCATAAAGTATGCAGCAGAGCCATGGCAACAGTTAGGGTTTTCAGACGACCCTTACCAGCGATAGGCGGGTGAACGTCGGGATGGATAGAACGCACAGCAGCCGGCGGAGGAGTGACCACGTTCATCGCTGCAGTCGTCGTAGAAGCAACCGCCTTACCCTTCGCGGCCTTCGACGCAGCAGCCTTCTTGGAAGCCATTGTCGATCGTTGAAGGAAGAAGACGAAGAGCAAAGAAGGCAACAGGGAATTCGAGCAAAGAGAGAGGTAAAGAAACCCCCAAGAGACTAAGAGTCTCTTATTTATAGGCAAAAGAGACCCATAAAACAAACAAACGTCTTGGATTACGCCTCGGATTACGCGCCGCTTCAAAAGATAAAGGCAAAAATGCTTCGGTCAAGGCAAAACCGACCCTTGGGATCCTCCCCCAAAGACGGCGTTAATTCAAAACGAATCAAGAGCATTTAATGAAGATTTGCACACGTAGTCAGGACACGTGGCAAAGAGCCTATACGGCCAGATGAGTCTATGCGGCTGAGACACTTATGCGGCATGAACGGGGCCATGCTTCTTATTCAAAGTGTTTCAATTTTGCAAATTGAAAACTTTGAAGGGGGTCCTGTAGAAGCATGGAAAATATCAGAGTAATGGTCCATGCGGCTCTGGAAAGAAGCCCATGCGGCTCATACAAGAGCTGCCTTACGCGATTCAAAGAAGACTCTCAGTTTCATGCGGCTCGGGAGTGTATGCGGTTTATGCGGCCCGATCGACGCCACATCCCCCCTTGGGATCCTTCCCTACAGCTGGCCACTTGAGTAGTGGCCTCATTTAATGCCCTGACACGACTCGATGACCATGATGGCTCTGACATAAAGCGTCATAATGGTTCTGCCATAATGACAGACTCTTCGAGAAAAGAAGAAAATCTCTGACCCGATTCGACAGAAGTCCTAGATTGCCACATGGCACGTCTCATGCGGCTTAAATGGGGAACAGCTTCAATCGGCTCACTAAGAAGTCACCCTATATGGCCAGCAGAAATCAGCCATATGCGGCCCACCGAGAACCCAGTCCCTGCGGCTCAATACAACGCTAGCTTATGCGGCTCGTAGAGATTATGCATATGCGGCTCATTGAGAGTTTATCCCCTGCGGCTCAATAAAGCGCTGTCCCATGCGGCTCATAAAGATTATCTCCCTGCGGTTCAAGTCTTACCTATCCCATGCGGCTCTGGCAGGACCCACAATTAAAACACGTGGCGTCGGATCAATCAAGGATTTAACCGAATCCCAACAAATATATTTGACATCATCATCATAATTACTGAGATCAGGGCATATCATTTATCATCAAGCCAATGGGACACGTGGCGAGCAATCGGACATTGGTATAATCAATCATGAAGATTTAAAGCAGTTAACATTAATTGCTCACAAGATTCGGTGCTATCTGCATTAATGGCCTAGATTCATTGTAATCAGGATCAAGGGTTCAGATAGATTGAAGGAGCACCGACATTCCAAACAAATGGTCATTAGTAAACCCTAATGATCACCCCCACTCTTATAAATAGCCAGAATCATTTCTTTGCACAGACCTCCCGGCAACAAAAGAATAAAAAAAAAGAGACAGATCTCCCCCTTTTCGATAACCACAGAGAGAGAGAAGCCAGGAGAGCAACACGAGAAGAGCAAGAAGAGCATTTCTTCGTCCACGCCAAGCAGATCTTCCACGAGCCAAGGCTGCATACCGATCGTCCAAGGAGTAAGGCAGAGTGGCCGTCACTTTTTCGAGCCTCTATCGTCACCCCCCAGAATCAAAAATAAACAATTGTACTTAGACTGCTGTACCTAGGTTTTCGTCCCTAGGCTTTCTTTGTACAAGCGAGTCTGTAACGTAAAGTAAAAGTCCGGTCCTCCGATAATTGTTCTGTTCTTTTATATTTCATGGCAGACAAATAAAGTCTAGCTAAAACATGTCTCAAGACTGCATAAAGTAAGATAATCAGCCTAACTAATCTAGTCTAGGTAGTCGGGGTGATATTCTCAGCTAGAGCTGGGTCCTCCTGAGGGTCCAGCTCGCAGGTGTCATCTAAGGCTGCCCCGTAGTAAGTGTCCAGGCAAGCCTCCTCATCGTCCTCTGTAATATTTTCAACAGGTCCAGTCAGGACAGGAGCGAGTACAGTACATCTCAACAGTTCATAGCAGGTTAGAAGATATAATCATGCAGTAAAGTAAGATACAAGTACTGAAGAAGTGCAGTATGTAAACAGAGAGAGAAAGTTGTAATAGAAATATCTACTATAAATAGAGAACTATCATGTGACTAGTGAGTCAGAGTACAACATAGACATGTAAATAGAATAGGAGATTCTGATAAGACACTATGGAAGAGATTCTGATAAGATACTACTTGGGTATTATTCACATGTCCATTTCTACTCCCTCGTACCCCCAATCAATACACAAGGATCCAGCCAGGTTATGTTATGATTCCATGCAAGGCCCCCGAAGGGTGATACATGGATGCCCATAAATGGGTGATTCTAGGAGATTCAAGGATACCCAGTGAATGGGATAAGAGATTCTAGGAGACGCTACGATCATAAGAGTATATGTCGCAAGTGATCAAAGAACCAGTAAAGCATAGTGATACGCCATATAAGTAAAACGCACAGAACATGAAGTACCCGATGCTCCCTATGGATAATATCTCAAGAAGGGATCCATATAGTACCAATCCGTGTGACCATCGTGACAGTACAAGTAAAGTAATCTACTGCAGGAAATAGTTCTAAGCAGGATATGAAATGATCAGAGAATGTACTCGCCTGTATCTGAGTGTCCAATATGAAAAGTACCATCCAAGGAGTGGTGTCTGGCTCCTAATTAGAACAGCACAAGTCACAACAAGTCCAAAATAGTAAAATGGAGTCCTACTATGCATTCTACATAATTCAAGGTCAATCTAGGCCAAAGTCAACTCTTGGTCAACTCTGGTCAACCCTAGAAGTCAAACTAGGTCAACCAAGTCTAAATTAGGCCAAACTAATCTACCTTAGTCTAATCAAGCCTAGTTTAGCACTCTTACACATTCACTAGGTCAACTGACATCACACTTACATAATTATCTAGCATAAAGATCTATGTACCCTATATATACATTATCTACCTATATGATATCCATACACAAATAGATATTCACAATCTATAACTCACAATACATAATAACTTATATATATACCACAACTTTACATTATATATAGATACATATATTAGAGTTAGCATTACATATACACTCTACATTAGAAAATAGAATAGGCATGTAGGGAAACATATGTAACTGTGTGTGTGTGTGCAACTTGTGACAGGAATTAGAATAGGTGGCCTGTGATTGTGCTTGCATATGAAATTGTGTGTGTCCATATAACAATTCTCAGATTTAATGAAACAGTGTATGTGTGGTGAGTGAAGGTGAGGGTGTATGATGTGTACATATGAAGGCAAGGTGTGTGTATGGGAGTTGCAACTGTGACAGGAAATACAACAGTGAAGAGAGGAGAAAAGTGTGTGTATGTATACATTGTGTGTGCAGTGAGTGAGAATATCCTAGAATCAATAGCTACAACAGGGAACATATATCAAGGAACATGAATCACATCAGGTTTTTAGGAAACTGGAAAAAGCAGTGAAAGGTTAATAAGAACAGTGAATAATCAACCACATGAATTCTGGAAAATATAGTGGAAGGTTAGGAGATGAATTGACAGTACAAAACCAGTCCTTGAACTCTCTTCCAAACAGTCCAGATGGTTAAACATAGATCAATATCAGTTCAAAAGAAAAATCAATTCAAATGATGTCTAAAATCAAACCCAAGTTGAACTCATTCTCAGATTGCTCAATACAGAAAAACATTCCTAGTTCCTAAGGACTTCAAAACAGTCTAACAGTTCATGTAATTTCTAGTTATCAATACAACCCAGGTTTCATAACTGGGAACCAAATTCCAGTTTATAGTTCAAAGTGAAACCACATGGTAATATCCTTCCCCAAATCAAAACCTATACTGGAATTAAAGGACTTAAATAACAGGGATATAACTTGTAGGAAATCAAATCATTAGAAAAATATATACAACAGTAGCTTAAACTCAGTTCAGTCCTAATGAAACTGAACAAGGTTCAACCAGTGAAACACTTCACTGTACAAAGTAGCACCTAAGATTGGAATCCCCATCTCGAATTCATATCACTATCAAAACATCAAAAAACTGAGCTACAACTAGATTATAAGTAGAAGAATAGGTTTGAGCCTTAAACATGCATTAAACAGTGATAAATATGTTAAACTAATTAGGCAAGAATCAAGTTAGAAAACTGGAAACAACAGAAATCAAGTGTCAGTGTATCAGTGAATCCAAACTCATGCTCGAGACCAATCACATCCAAATCACTAAACTACTATGCAAAAACCTAATCTACCACATATCATTAGACATATTAGGATCTTAATTAACAATGTAAAACATGAATTAAACCATTAGAATTGAATTTAAAACAGAAACAAAACCAGTGAACTGAAACACACAGCCCCTTCCCCGTGCACACGAAATTTCGTGTCCGACACGACACTATATGACACGAGGCTTGGGGAGTGTCATGACAGACACTGCCCCTTGCTTAGTGTCAAAAATCAGGCACTCTAGTGCCCTGTGCAGCCCGCACGAGCACGCTGGTAGCAGGGGAGCTACAGTGCTCGTGCGTGCGCATCAAACCCGTGTGTGCACGTGTCCCCCACGACTCGACACGACACGGAAAACATCAAAAGACACTGGAATCCTCTAGGCAAACCCTAGGACTATTTTCCTATTCATTTACTTCTCTGAAATTCGAACGAAGTGTCCTTTGAGACATTTCGTCGAACTCCTAAACAACCGACTGATACGTGTCCAATACGGACACGTAATGGATTCAAAACCTAGGGTTAGCCTATCCTACAGTTAGGTTAGGGCTAGGGCATTCCTAAAATGATTTTAAACAAGATTTAAATGGAGTATACAAGGTTATACCTATTGATGAACAAGCCTTCACAAAAATCCCAATGGAATGATTCCTCAAGCCACCCAAAATCTCACAAATTGTTGCTTTCCTGCAAACAACCAATACCAGCAGCAAGGAGAAGGATTTTAGGTCCTAATGCAAAAGGTTTGGGGAAGAAATGAATTAAAATGAATTTTATATGAATTTCTAAAGATGGAACTCACCTCTTTCCTTAAAGCTTTGGATAAACCCTATGAAAGAGGCTAGCCCTAAATTCTAGGAGGGGTTTTATAGTGGGGGAATCCCAATGTTAGGCTAAGGTGGCCGGCCACTACACTTAGGGTTAGGGTTTGGTAGTTTGGGCTTGGGCCAAGTTGCATGAGCTATGGTTTATTTGATTAATAAAGACTCTAAATCATAAGTCATGGCTTATGGCTTTCTAATTTCTATAGCTAAAAAGGTTCTAATGACCTAACCATAGATTAGGCTAGGTTAGACTAGAGTCACAAATTCTAACCAAGCTCAAACTAACTAGGGTTAGCTCCTAGGTTGATCTACATGGGTCCAAACTAGCCAAAATCAATCTAGTCCAAACAATTCCGAAACAATTCCTAAAAATTCCCATAAATTCTAATTAATTCTAATAAATTTAAAATACCCCAAAAATAACAAAAATACCCTCACACTAGAAATGTGGTAGTGACAAAGCTACCCTCCTTAAAAGAATTTCGTCCTCGAAATTGAAAGGCGAAATACAACTGATGAGAAGGATAGAAAGCATACCTCATGGTCCAAAAAGATAAGGGTAACGCTCGCGCATCTCATCCTCCCGCTCCCAGGTAGACTCTCCTGGAGAATGATGCCTCCATGCGACGCACACCAAAGGTATCACCTGGTTCCTCAGAACCTTCTCCCGTCGATCCAGAATCTCCACTGGCTGCTCTGGATAGCTGAGAGAAGGCCCAACCTCTATCTCTGAATGATCGAGCACGTGGCTAGGGTCAGCCACGTACCATCTTAACTGTGATACATGAAATACGTTGTGGACCCCCACAAGTGCAGGCGGCAAGTCTAGCCTGTATGCAACGTCACCGACTCTTCCGCTGATAACGAAAGGGCCGATGAAGCACGGGCTAAGCTTCCCGCCTCCACCAAAACGTATCGTACCACGAGTCGGAGATATCCTCAAGAAAACCTGGTCTCCGACCTAATCACAAGCAAGGTCTCAATTAATTATAATAAACAAACATGATCAAAATCACAAACAAACAACCTAAATCTAATCCTACTCTAATCTGTACCTTAAACTCCAAGGGCCTCCGGTGGCTATCGGCCCAGTGCCGATGTCTGTCCTGTGCCACGCTAAGTCTGTCCCTGATGAGCTTCACCTTCTCGGCCGCATCAACAACCATCTCTGGCCCTAGTAAAGCTCGCTCACCAACATCATCCCAGGATAAGGGTGTACGGTACCTACGCCCGTACAGAGCCTCGAAAGGTGATATCTCAATGCTGGCCTGGTAACTATTGTTGTAAGCAAACTCCACCAAATGAAGATGATCCTCCCAGGAACCTCCAAAGTCCAGGACGCACGTCCGCAGCATATCCTCAAGGGTCTGAATAGTCCGCTCTGACTGTCCGTCCGTCTGGGGGTGGTATGCAGTACTAAACTTGAGCTGAGTGCCCAAACTGGTCTGCAGACTCCTCCAGAAATAGGAAGTAAAATGGCTATCCCGATCTGAGACGATGCTGACCGGAACTCCGTGGATCCTGACTATCTGTCGCATATACATCTCCGCCAGCCTCTCTGTAGACGTACCCACCTTGAATGGCAAGAAGTGGACCGATTTGGTCAACCTGTCAATGATGACCAAAATTGCGTCTTTTTCCCTGGAGTACGCGGCAATCCTGAAACGAAGTTCATAGTGATATGCTCCCATTTCCACTCGGGAATGGGCAGCGGCTGCAACAATCCACCGGGCCTCTGTCTCTCTGCCTTGACCTGCTAACAGACCAAACACCTAGCCACAAAGCGAGCCACCTTCCGCTTCATTCCTGACCACCATACATGCTCCCGCAGATCTCGGTACATCTTGTTGGCACCCGGGTGTATAGAGTACTGAGATCTGTGGGCCTCCTACATAACCTGCTCCCTGAGATCTCCACTGGGCACACATAACCTGGAACCGTGCCTCAAGGCACCATCCTCTGCAAGAGAAAACTCGCCCTCCAGCAATCCTGCTCGAACCTGCTCTCGGAGACACCGCAGAGCAACGTCCTCAAACTGTGCCGACTTGATCCTCTCCACCAAGTCTGACTGGATCTGCATCCCCCATAGCTGCATCTGCACTCCGGGCACGATCACCTCAATCCCTAGGCTCTCCAAGTCAGCAAGCAAATGTCGATCCATGGTCAAACACATGGCTGTCGGATACCTACTCAAGGCATCGGCAACCACGTTAGCCTTCCCTGGATGATACTGCAGTGCAATGTCGAAGTCCTTCATCAACTCCAACCATCTGCGCTGCCTCATGTTCAACTCCTTCTGAGTGAACACATACTTTAAGCTCTTGTGATCTGTGAAGATCTCCACCCTCTTACCATACAGATAATGCTTCCACAGCTTCAGAGCAAATATTACTGCTGCCAGCTCCAGGTCGTGGGTAGGGTAGTTCTTCTCATGGGGACGCAATTGCCTGGAAGCATAGGCAATCACCTTTCCGTGCTGCTGTAACACACAACCCAGCCCCTTCCCTGAAGCATCACTATAAATAGTAAAACCACCCGATCCTGAAGGCAACGTCAGAATCGGAGCTGTCGTAAGCCGCTTCTTCAACTCATCAAAAGCTGCCTGACACTCCTCTGACCAAACATACTCAGCATCCTTCCGGGTCAACCGTGTCAACGGCTCTACAACCCGGGAGAAATCCTGCACGAATCTCCGATAGTATCCTGCCAGCCCCAGGAAACTCCTGATCTCTGCAACTGAAGTCGGCGCTGTTCATGCCTCAACTGCTACAATCTTCTTGGGGTCAACTGAGATACCATCTCCAGTCACCACATGCCCCAAGAAGTCCACCCGATCCAAGAAAAACTCACACTTGGAGAGCTTCCCGTAAAGCTGCTCCTTCCTGAGAGTCTCCAACACGATCCTCAAATGCTTCTCGTGCTCCTCCTCAGTCTTGGAATATACCAAGATGTCGTCAATAAACACCACCACAAACTGATCCAGATACTGGTGGAACACCTTGTTCATAAGGTTCATAAACACTGCTGGTGCATTGGTTAGCCCAAACGGCATAACCAAAAACTCGAACTGCCCGTACCGTGTCCTGAAAGTGGTCTTGGGAATATCCTCCCCCTTCACCTTCACCTGGTGATATCCCGACCTCAGATCAATCTTGGAAAATACCCGAGCTCCGCTCAACTGGTCAAATAGATCGTTGATCCGCGGCAGTAGGTATTTGTTCTTGATCGTGAGGTTGTTGAGTGCCCTATAGTCAATACACATGCGTACTGACCCATCCTTCTTCGGCACAAACAACACTGGTGCACCCCATGGCGACGAACTCGAGCGGATGAAGCCCTTGTCATGTAGCTCATCCACCTGCTTCTTCAGCTCCACCAGCTCGTTGTTGTTCACCCAATAGACATGCTGAGAGATGGGTTTCGCTCCTGGAACCAAGTCTATCGAGAACTCTATGTCTCTGTCTGGTGACAATCCTGACAACTCCTCTGGGAAAACATCCATATACTCTGCTATCAAGGGGTGTGGAATCGTCTGCTCCTCGACCGAGACTCCACAGAAGACTCCGCTGCTCTGCTCTGCCTGACGTCTGGAGTACTCGAACTCTGGCTCCTCCGGTGCTCTGAAGAGAACTCTACCCCCTCTGCAATCAATGCTGGCGTAGTGCCTGCTCAACCAATCCATGCCAAGTACTATATCGTAGTTCGGCAATAGCATTACGAGCAGGCTCACCTCCAACTCACGGCCTCCCAAAACTACTCTCCGACCCTTACAAACATCACTCACGAGGATAATACCACCCTCGGTCGTGATCTTGTAAGTCCTAGGCAACGATTCAGCTATGATACCGTGTCTAATCGTAAAAGATACTGATATGAAGCTATACAAAGCACCAGAATCGAATAATACAAATGCTGGACTGGAGTCGAGAAGGATCGAACCTGCAATCAGCTCTCCTGTCACCTCCGCATCTCCAGCTGCCATGGCGAAAGCTCACCCCTGCTGGCCTCCCCTGGCCTGCTGCTGGTGCTGGACGAACCTCTGCTGCTGTGTCGGTAGGGCTGGTCCCCTCTGCTGGCCTGCTGGAGCTCTGGCTCCTCCTTCCGGGCCTGCTCGTGCTATGCGGCACTCCCTCATCTGGTGGTCTGCTGAACCACACACCATGCACTGGCCCAGCCTCTTTCGGCACTCATTGAAGACGTGCCCAGGCTTCTTGCAGTAGGCACAAGTGACTCCCTGTCTCTGACCCTGCTGGTGCTGTCTCGGCTGTTGCTGCTGAACTGGCCTCTGCTGGATCGGCTGCGACTGAAACTGCCTCAGCTGCTGATGTTGAAAGTGGGGCCTCTTGGCCTGGCCCCCGCTGTTGCTGCCTCCAACTGGGTCTCTCCCCCTCTTGAGCCTAAGCTCAAGATCATCCTCTGCCAACAGGGCTCCAGTCAAGATCTCCTCGAACGTAGCATCTCTGCTGCCCTTGGTCAGGGACTTGACCTCCTTGACCAGACCATTCCGGAACCTCTAGGCCTTCGCCGTCTCGCTCAAACCCTCTACAAACCTGCCGAGACGACCAAACTCTCCAGCATACTCCTCTACTGAGAGGCTCCCCTGGACCAAGATCTCAAACTGCGACTCTAAGGCTCTGACTGCTGAATCTGGAAAGAACTTCTTCTTGAAGAAGCCCCTGAACTGCTCCCAAGTCTGCCTTGGTACCCCCATCCTGGGGTCTGACTGATACCAGGTACGAGCAAGATCTCGCATCCGGCTAGCTGCGGCCTCGATCTGAAGGTCTGCTGGAATCCTGGCCAAGCGGAAGATCTCCTCTATATGCTCGATCCACTCATCGGCATATAGGATCCCCTCTGTTCCCAGAAAGTCTCTGGGGCTCATCTTCTGAAACTGCTCGATCCCCGGTGTCCTCGGTTGCTGTACCACTGGTCGAGCTACGGTTGTCGTGACGGCCAACTCCATGCCTCTGTCCTGTCGAGCCTGCTGTCGGTCCATAAACTGCTGGAAATACGCAAACATTTGAGCTGCGTCCACGTGTCCTGGAGGCGGTGGCGGCTGGAAGGGATCCTCTGGAATGTCCGGGTCCTGTCTCCCAGTCGGTGGATGCATACCCCCTGCTGCGGCTGCCGAGGTCTCAACACGAGCTAAGGTGGCAGGAGCTGCAGTCCCCTGGCCTCGCCGTACTGGCTGAGAGGTAGCAGTCCCCTCTATAGCATCCTCATGAATGACACGCTGCGATCTAGTCTCTACCATCCTGAAGATAGACAAACAAGAGTATCAATTTCTGAGAGAGAAGCGAAATAACAAAGGCGGACAAGTATAATTCAAAGGATCAGCTGACAAAAGGATTTAGATGGCAATAAAAGAAATTTTCCTAAGGTGATTGAGTATCTTAAAATTAATGCCCTATATCCTACTGCAGGCTGTAGTGATACTCTAATTCGAATACCACTACACTTCTAGTATAGACCTGCATGGGCCACCACTAAAAATGTGTCACGACCCGCACCCTAGAGTAAAGGCACGAGACGTGGGTACGTCCAGCCTACGCCGTAGTGTCGACGGTAGAACGCTGTCCTAGGTCACAACATCTAACAATATATATCTCTAAACAGTTTATACTCTCCGAATGGGGGTGACATAGCAATAATAAACTCAATCACAACTAAGGAAGAGATAGCACGATATGAAATAGAACTCAAGGAAATAAATAGATGAAAAGTAGTCTAAGATAATCCCAGCAATATCCAGAAGTACAAGGTCTCAGATACATAATGAAAGAATATATACAACTCTGAACTCCAAATAAAGTCTAGCTAAAACATGTCTCAAGACTGCATAAAGTAAGATAATCAGCCTAACTAATCTAGTCTAGGCAGTCGGGGTGATATCCTCAGCTAGAGCTGGGTCCTCCTGAGGGTCCAGCTCGCAATTGTCATCTAAGGCTGCCCCGTAGTAAGTGTCCAAGCAAGCCTCCTCCTAGTCCTCTGTAATATTTTCAACAGGTCCAGTCAGGACAGGAGCGAGTACAGTACATCTCAACAGTTCATAGCAGGTTAGAAGATATAATCATGCAGTAAAGTAAGATACAAGTACTGAAGAAGTGCAGTATATAAACAGAGAGAGAAAGCTGTAATAGAAATATCTACTATAAATAGAGAACTATCATGTGACTAGTGAGTCAGAGTACAACATAGACATATAAATGGCATAGAAGATTCTGATAAGACACTATGGAAGAGATTCTGATAAGATACTACTTGGGTATTATTCACATGTCTATTTCTACTCCCCTATACCC
This sequence comes from Iris pallida, assembly GCA_029216955.1. Taxonomy (NCBI): domain Eukaryota; kingdom Viridiplantae; phylum Streptophyta; class Magnoliopsida; order Asparagales; family Iridaceae; genus Iris; species Iris pallida. Next base: position 387,817 of record JANAVB010003000.1, read on the forward strand.
CCAATCAATACACAAGGATCCAGCCAGGTTATGTTATGATTCCATGCAAGGCCCCCGAAGGGTGATACATGGATGCCCATAAATGGGTGATTCTAGGAGATTCTAGGATACCCAGTGAATGGGATAAGAGATTCTAGGAGACTATACGATCATAAGAGTATATGTCGCAAGTGATCAAAGAACCAGTGAAGCATAGTGATACGCCATGTAAGTGAAACGCACAGAACATGAAGTACCCGATGCTCCCTAAGGATAACATCTCAAGAAGGGATCCATATAGTACTAATCCGTGTGACCATCGTGATAGTACAAGTAAAGTAATCTACTGCAGAAAATAGTTCTAAGCAGGATATGAAATGATCAGAGAATGTACTCGCCTGTATCTGAGTGTCTAATATGAAAAGTACCATCCAAGGAGTGGTGTCTGGCTCCTAATCAGAACAGCACAAGTCACAACAAGTCCAAAATAGTAAAATGGAGTCCTACTATGCATTCTACATGATTCTAGGTCAATCTAGGCCAAAGTCAACTCTTGGTCAACTCTGGTCAACCCTAGAAGTCAAACTAGGTCAACCAAGTCTAAATTAGGCCAAACTAATCTACCTTAGTCTAATCAAGCCTAGTTTAGCACTCCTACACATTCACTAGGTCAACTGACATCACACTTACACAATTATCTAGCACAAAGATCTATGTACCCTATATATACATTATCTACCTATATGATATCCATACACAAATAGATATTCACAATCTATAACCCACAATACATAATAACTTATATATATACCACAACTTTACATTATATATATAGATACATATATTAGAGTTAGCATTAAATATACACTCTACATTAGAAAATAGAATAGGCATGTAGGAAAACATATGTAACTGTGTGTGTGTGTGTGCAACTTGTGACAGGAATTAGAATAGGTGGCCTGTGATTGTGCTTGCATATGAAATTGTGTGTGTCCATATAACAATTCTCAGATTTAATGAAACAGTGTATGTGTGGTGAGTGAAGGTGAGGGTGTATGATGTGTACATATGAAGGCAAGGTGTGTGCATGGGAGTTGCAACTGTGACAGGAAATGCAACAGTAAAGAGAGGAGAAAAGTGTGTGTGTATACATTATGTGTGCAGTGAGTGAGAATATCCTAGAATCAATAGCTACAACAGGGAACATATATCAAGGAACATGAATCACATCAGGTTTTTAGGAAACTGGAAAAAGCAGTGAAAGGTTAATAAGAACAGTGAACTAATCAACCACATGAATTCTGGAAAATATAGTGGAAGGTTAGGAGATGAATTGACAATACAAAACCAGTCCTTGAACTCTCTTCCAAACAGTCCAGATGGTTAAACAGAGATCAATATCAGTTCAAAAGAAAAATCAATTCAAATGATGTCTAAAATCAAACCCAAGTTGAACTCATTCTCAGATTGCTCAATACAGGAAAACATTCCTAGTTCCTAAGGACTTCAAAACAATCTAACAGTTCATGTAATTTCCAGTTATCAATACAACCTAGGTTTCATAACTGGGAACCAAATTCCAGTTTACACTTCAAAGTGAAACCACATGGTAATATCATTCCCCAAATCAAAACCTATACTGGAATTTAAAGGACTTAAATAACAGGGATATAACTTGTAGGAAATCAAATCATTAGAAAAATATATACAACAGTAGCTTAAACTCAGTTCAGTCCTAATAAAACTGAACAAGGTTCAACCAGTAAAACACTTCACTATACAAAGTAGCACCTGAGATTGGAATCCCCATCTCGAATTCATATCACTATCAAAACATCCAAAAACTGAGCTACAACTAGATTATAAGTAGAAGAATAGGTTTGAGCCTTAAACATGCATTAAACAGTGATAAATATGTTAAACTAATTAGGCAAGAATCAAGTTAGAAAACTGGAAACAACAGAAATCAAGTGTCAGTGTATCAGTGAATCCAAACTCATGCTCGAGACCAATCACATCCAAATCACTAAACTACTATACAAAAACCTAATCTACCACATATCATTAGACATATTAGGATCTTAATTAACAATGTAAAACATGAATTAAACCATTAGAGTCGAATTTAAAACAGAAACAAAACCAGTGAACTGAAACACACAGCCCCTTTCCCGTGCACACGAAATTTCGTGTCCGACACGACACTATATGACACGAGGCTTGGGGAGTGTCATGACAGACACTGCCCCTTGCTCAGTGTCAAAAACCAGGCACTCTAGTGCCCTGTGCAGCCCGCACGAGCACGCTGGTAGCAGGGGAGCTACAGTGCTCGTGCGCGCGCATCAAACCCGTGTGTGCACGTGTCCTCCACGACTCGACACGATACAGAAAACATCAAAAGACACTAGAATCCTCTAAGCAAACCCTAGGACTATTTTCCTATTCATTTACTTCTCTGAAATTCGAACGAAGTGTCCTTTGAGACATTTCGTCGAACTCCTAAACAACCGACTGATACGTGTCCAATACGGACACGAAATGGATTCAAAACCTAGGGTTAGCCTATCCTACAGTTTGGTTAGGGCTAGGGCATTCCTAAAATGATTTTAAACAGGATTTAAATGGAGTATACAAGGTTATACCTATTGATGAACAAGCCTTCACAAAAATCCCAATGGAATGATTCCTCAAGCCATCCAAAATCTCACAAATTATTGCTTCCCTGCAAACAACCAATACCAGCAGCAAGGAGAAGGATTTTAGGTCCTAATGCAAAAGGTTTGGGGAAGAAAGGAATTAAAATGAATTTTATATGAATTTCTAAAGATGGAACTCACCACTTTCCTTAAAGCTTTGGATAAACCCTAAGAAAGAGGCTAGCCCTAAATTCTAGGAGGGGTTTTATAGTGGGGGAATCCCAATGTTAGGCTAAGGTGGCCGGCCACTACACTTAGGGTTAGGGTTTGGTAGTTTGGGCTTGGGCCAAGTTGCATGAGCTATGGTTTATTTGATTAATAAAGACTCTAAATCATAAGTCATGGCTTATGGCTTTCTAATTTCTATAGCTAAAAAGGTTCTAATGACCTAACCATAGATTAGGCTAGGTTAGACTAGAGTCACAAATTCTAACCAAGCTCAAACTAACTAGGATTAGCTCCTAGGTTGATCTACATGGGTCCAAACTAGCCAAAATCAATCTAGTCCAAACAATTCCAAAATAATTCCTAAAAATTCCCATAAATTCTAATTAATTCTAATAAATTTAAAATACCCCAAAAATGACAAAAATAAACTCACACTAAAAATGTGGTAGTGACAGTCCCATACATTACATATTGGATGATCATGAAGCTAGTCGTTACAAAATGTCAGGACTAGCAAGAGTTTAGTCATACATGATCAACCCTAGGATCTGTCAATCATGTTACAGCCTGTAGGCAGACAGTAAATAAAGGTGCAATACGAGCTAACACGTGCTCGCCGGCTAAACGCCTCAAAAGAATAATTTTACAATAAAGTGGGAGGACAAAAAGAAACCCACTCGTTGCCAGGGTTACGCCTGGTGGTCACCATCTGGCTGAAAGACAGGTGGATCCTCTGGTGCTGCTCCGATATCTGGCCACACAAAACCAGCTGGGTCAGACCCCAGAAAGAGCAAGTGCCACAAATGAGTCTTTACTTAGGAACTAAAACCAGCATATCACAATAGAATATTAAAGATAATAAATAAATAAAGAACTGATAATAATAGAGATAACAACAGTAAACTGAGTACGAAGAAACCATTCAAGTAGCCAGGTCACAACCCTTAAACCAAACAAGGCAAGGACCGGGGTTGCAACCCTTCGCCTGAACAGAACTGGACCCCTGATCTTTATTGCTAAGGCCAGCATAAATAATCATGGTATTAAGGTAAGGTAAAACATGACGAACATGGCATGGGGTTGAAATAAGACAATAAACGAAGAGAGGAAACATAACTGCTCCGGGAGCCAGGTTACAACCCTTAAACTAAACAAGGACCGGGGTTGTAACCCTTCGTCTGAACAGAACTGGACCCCCGATCGTTATTGTTAAGGCAAGCATCAATAATCATGTCATGTCACAATCTTGCACATGATCAGGATAAGACTAAGCTGGAATAAACTCCATCCAATCAATCACGACCAATCAAGAGTACGGCTTGATATTTTTAACTAACTAGGGTTATCACAGGCCTAGTTACTAGCAAGATGCAATAAGATTCTCCCAACAGCCACAAGCCCTACAGACCATCCGGTTATCCAGGTCAAATGTCCGTTTATGAAGAATGTAACACGTGACTGTGTGCTGGAAATGTGCCCTACTCGTCGGTAGGCTACAAGTCCACTTGAGCGCCCAGATAACAAGATTGCCTATAGCTGGAAAATCTCTTCATGACTACTGGATTATTCTAGTTATTAGCCTTAGTTGAATTCAGTAGGTACCCCTGACCGTGGTACTCAGGGATCCCCATCATAGATATGATGTAAGACAGTACCAGTTTATTTGTACAAATACAATCGCCCATGGTGTCCAGATCTTTCATACTTGTCATGTCAGGCTAGCTGTCGTAACAGCATATCGAGATATATCATGTTAATTTACTTGTCAAGAGTGTGCCACAGCGGGCCACAATCGAGTTCTATTCTTACATTATCATGAATGAGAGAAACTTGCATAAAATAACTAGTGACATATTATTGATGCCAAGGAAAAGATCTACAACTTTTACGTTAGGAGTTGGGAGAAATTCGAGCCACAATTTGGTCAATTAGGACATATAACAGTTAGAAATAGCCAAAATAGGCATTATGCGGCCTATTCTGCGATACCATATGCGGCCAACTGCGACATGCGACCTATGCGGCCCAACTGCGACACCATATGCGGCTCAACTGCGACATGCGGCCTATGCGGCCCAACTGCGACACCATATGCGGCTCAACTGCGACATGCGGCTTATGCGACTCAACTGCGACACCATATGCGGCTCAACTGCGATATGCGGCTTATGCGGCTCATTCGCGACACCATATGCGGCCAACTGCGACATGCGCCTTATGCGGCTCATTCGCGACACCATATGCGGCCAACTGCGACATGTGCCTTATGCGGCTCATTCGCGACACCATATGCGGCCAACTGCGACATGTTGACAGATGATCATAGAAATGATCAAAAATGCTTTGGCCATAACTTCCTCAAAATAAGTCAAAATCCAACTTTTCAAAGGTCTATTTTGAGTAGAATCGAATTCTCTACAACATAAAACAATCAAAACATGAAAATAATGAAGTTTAATAGATCAAAACCCAAAAAAAGAAAATAATATAAACTTAGATCTACAAAAAAATATCCATCAAAATGAAAAAAGCCAAGTTCTAAAGTATCTTAGAATCTCGCGAGGAAGACAATAGAATAACAAAAATGGAGTTTCTCCATGAAGCAAGTTACACTTTCCTAAGCTTCTCTTGGTAGGTGGAGAAGTTAAGAGGAAGAAGATGAAGAAATAAATGAAGAGTAAAGATGAGAGAGAAAGGGGGTTGGATTTTAAATGATGATGATGGTGGTAGTAGGTAGGGGTTTTCTTTTGGTTCATGATGAACCCAAAAGCAAACCAAACCAAGCTAAACCGAACCAAGCTAAACCATAACCAATAAAATGCCAAAATAACCATGCCAATACAGCATGCTAAAAATAAAATCATGACTAGCTAACCATGACTAATAAAAATACGGACCCGAAATATGTACACGTATACGAAAATATGTAACACGAATTTTGAGGGTGACAACTCTACCCACCTTAAAAGAATTCCGTCCTTGGAATTTAATTAAAGTGGCTAGAGGTGTCGGGACAAGTTACACTATCAGATGCAATCTACAGCTAAGCAATCAATCAAGCAATCAAATATACAAGCAAGGATTCGAAGTGTAAGGCATAAGAAAGATATTATACCTCACGAGTCAAACAGGTCGGGATATCGCGATCGGATATCATCCTTACGCTCCCACATTGACTCACCCAAAGAGTGATGACCCCAAGCAACTCGGACTAACTTGGTAGTCTTGTTCTTGAGTGTCTTCTTTCTTCGGTCCAATATTGACACGGGCCTCTCCTTATACGAAAGGTTGGTACCAACAACCAATTCTGAATGATCCAGGATGTGGCTCTGGTCCGGGATATACCATCGCAGTTAGGATACATGGAATACGTTATGTACCTCACGTAGCGATGGTAGAAAAGCGAGACGATAGGATACATCTCCTACCCGCTCCAGAATGTCAAATGGCCCTATATACCTAGGACTAAGCTTTCCCCACACGTCGAAACGAATGACGCCACGGTTAGGCAAAATCCTCAGGAATACATGGTTGCCGACAGAAAACTCAAAAGGGCGCCGATGAGAATCGGCCCAATGACGCTGGCGACCTTGGGCAACTCGAAGATGATTTCTGACTCTCCTGACCACCTCAACGGTCTGAGCAATCATTTCTGGACCGAGCATCTGCCTCTCTCCGACATCGTCCCATGCTAGCAGGATCGGCACTTTCTACCATACAGTACCTCGAACGGTGCCATCTGGATGCTAGCTTGGAAACTGTTATTGTACGAGAACTCTACCAGATGCAGGTGATCTTCCCACGAACCACCGAAGTCGAGTGTACAAGATCTCAACATGTCTTCCAAGGTTTGTATGGTACGCTCTGACTGACCATCTGTTTGTGGGTGATACGCTGAGCTGAACTGGAGGCGAGTCCTCAAACTCTCTTGCAGGCTACGCCAAAAGTACGACGTAAATCTAGAATCTCTGTCCGAGGTGATACTGACTGATACACCGTGCAATCTGATAATCTACCGGAGATACATCTTCGCTAGCTGAGCCGTCGACTGACCAACTCTAAACGGAAGAAAGTGAGCCACCTTCGTGAGCCTGTCTATGACAACCCAAATAGCGTCTCTGCCAGCCGGGGATCTAGGCAATCCAGTCACAAAATCCATGGTTATATGCTCCCATTTCCACTCTGGAATTGGCAAGGACTGAAGAAGTCCAGCTGGCCTCTGATGTTCAGCTTTAACTTGTTGGCAAACCAAACATCGAGAGACAAACCGGGCTATCTCCCTCTTCATGCCATTCCACCAAAAGTGCTGACGGATATTACGGTACATCTTCGTACCGCCGGGATGGATGGAATATTGAGAACTGTGAGCTTCTGCCATGATCTCTGTCTGATATCTCCACTGGGTACACAAAGATGCCTCCCATGCCTAAGTGTACCGTCTTCATGGATACATAACTCTGGTCTTCGTCCTGTCTCACACTCTGCTCTGAGTCGCTGAAGCTTGGAATCTGCCGACTGCGCCATCTGGATCCTCTCGACTATGCTGGACTGAACCTGCATACTGGCCATCAATGCCACATTGGTAGGAAGGACAACTTCTATTCCCATCTTCTGAAGATCGGCTAATAACTCCGGCTGCGCTGTGAGAAAATAAACTCCAGCTCTCCTGCTCAATGCATCTGCAAAAACGTTGGCCTTTCCAGGATGATACTGCAAGTTGATGTCATAATCCACAAGCAGCTCTAGCCATCTCCTCTGACGCATGTTGAGATTCTTCTGGGTGAACACATACTTCAGACTCTTGTGGTCGGTAAAAATCTCTACCATATCTCCATACAAGTAGTGCCTCCAAAGCTTAAGTGCAAATACTACTGCTGCCAGCTCTAAGTCATGGGTTGGGTAATTCCTCTCATGATCACGAAGTTGTCATGACGCATAAGCTATTACCTTCCCATGCTGCATCAGAACACATCCTAAACCTCTGTCCGAAGCATCACAATACACTAAGAATCCTCCGGTTCCATCTGGAAGCGTGAGAATAGGAGCCATCATCAAGCCTCGCTTCAACCTCTCAAAAGAATCATGGCACTCTGCTGTCCAAGCAAACTGCACATCCTTTGCGGGTCAACTGGGTCAATGGCGCTGAAATTCGAGCAAAGTCTGAAACAAATATCCGGTAGTAGCCGACCAAGCCAAGAAAACTGTAAATTTCTGCCACTGTGCTAGGTACCGGTCATGTTTCAATAGCCATGATCTTCTGGGGATCCACTTCAACTCCTCCTCGGGTGATGATATGACCCAAGTACGAAATGCGATCGAGCCAGAACTCGCATTTACTAAACTTGGCATACAACTAGTGCTCTCTGAGAATCTGGAGGACAACTCGGAGATGCTGCTCATGCTCCGCTTCACTCTTGCTGTAGACCAGGATGTCATCTAGGAACACAATCACGAACTGATCCAAATAAGGCATGAAGATGCGATTCATGATGTCCATGAATACAGTCGGCGCATTGGTTGCTCCAAATGGCATCACAAGGAACTACCAATGCCCATACCTAGATCTGAAAGCTGTCTTCGGGATGTCCTGCTCTCTGACTCTGATCTGATGGTATCCTGACCGATCTTCGAGAATACTGCTGCCCCCTTGAGTTGATCAAACAAGTTATCTATCCTCGGGAGAGGGTATCTGTTCTTGATTGTCACTGAGTTCAAGGTACGATAATCTACACATAATCTGGACGTACCATCTTTCTTTTTCATAAGAAGCATCGGAGCTCCCCAAGGTGATCCATTAGCACGAATAAATCCCTTGGTTCTAAGTTTTTCAATCATTTTGTACAATATCTCTAGCTCTGACGGCGCCATCCTGTCTCTCTGACACTGGGGCTGTCCCGGAAATCAAGTCGATGGTAAACTCGATCTCTCGCTCTGACGGCATCCCTGGAAGCTCTTCTGGGAAAACATCTGGAAACTTTTCGACTATCCGAGGTAAATGTACTGTTGCTACTGCCATTCGCAATACGGGAGGAGAAGGTTCAACTTCGCCTCGGGAGAAGAAAAACTCCGGCTCACCTGGAATGCTAAAAATAACCCTGCCAATGTGGCAGTCTATCCTAGCATACTGGTCCCTCAACCAATCCATCCCTAAGTAGGGGTGTAAAATGGACAAAGTAGTCCGTTGTCCATACGTGTCCGGCTCGATAAATGGTTCGACCACAGAACGTTCGATTCATTAACGAACAAAACTTGGACTTTTTTTTTGTTCGATTAAAAATCGGACCTGGACACGGTTATATCCATGTCCGGTCCGAATTCGTCCACGAACAGTCTGATAGTGGAGACTCCTTTTGGTTTTGTATCAATTATGTCAAAATATTTTGGTTTTGTATCAAGTTTTTGTTGTCCCGTCTCGATTTTCGTTATCATTTTACTATTGTTTGTTGTATTCTATTACCTTCAATTGTATTTTCTTTCAACTAGATTTTTTGAACCAACTATTAAAGTATCTTGATAAAATAATAACTTTTGGTAATATATTTAATTTGTCCGCGGACCGTCCGATTGAATTAACAAACAGTGGTTGTCCGTGTTCGTCCGGCCCGAACTTGAACAATGAACTATCCGTGTCCGTCTGTCCGAACTCATTTTCATTAACGGACCAAACACGGACAGTGGACTGTCCGTGTCCGTCCGGTCCTTTTACACACTTATCCCTAAGACCACATCATAATCGGCCATCGGAAACTCTATTAATCTAGCGGAGAATTCTCTACCGCTAACTACGATCCGACATGAGGAAAACACTCTATCTACTCCCACAAGTCCGTTACCAGTAAGTATATTGAGCCTTACTGATAATGACTCGGGCTCCAATTCTACCCGTGTCGCGAATCGTGCCGACATAAATGAATGCGAGACACCAGAATCAAATAATACTGAAGCTGGAAAGGTGTTGACGAGAATAGTACCTGCCACTACCTCTCATGGTGTTAATCTTTATTCTCCCATGGTCAAGTCCAGTACTTGACCATGTCCTCTGGATGCGGGTCCCCTCTGCTGAAAATTCCTCTGCCTGCTCTGAATCAGGGCTTGGGCATACTGCTGCGGTCTCTGTTGCTGGAATGCCTGGGCCTGCATCGACAATGGCATCGGGAACGGGTACTGCAGCAGCTGCTGCTGCTGGACTGGTGCTGGTCCTCTAACTGAAGGACTAGAGAAGGCCGATGAACTCTTCCTGTTCGGGCAGTTCCCAACCCTGTGGTCCGGGGCACCACAAACCAAGCACAAACCCTGTGCTCTGCGACACTCTGATACCACATGCCCTGGCTTCTCGCAGTATGAACATCCCACTGCGGAAGACTGCTTCTGCTTCTGCTGCTGAGGGTGCATCGGGGTGGAATACTGAACCGATGTCACTGAGGCCGCCCGCCTCGGAGCTCCAATGGTCAAAGCCCTGGTTGCTAGGGCTGGTGTTGATGACTGATTCATCTGGCCGTGAGATCGCTTTCGACCTTCGGTCCTATCCACGATCCTCTGGGAGGTATACTCATGTCTCTGGGCTGCTCTCAATACTGTATCAAAAGTCTGATGCTCAAACTGCTCCACCGCTAATAAAATTTCTAGGTGGAGCCCCTGCTGGAACCGCTGGGCTCTATCGAACTCGGTTGCCACCAAGGTGGGAGTAAACCGACTAAGCCTGGAGAACTCGACCGCATATCCATCGACCGTCCTGCCCATCTGCTTCAGATTGGTGAACCTCGTCTGTAGATCGTACCGAGCTACAGCATCGAAGTACTTGGTCTGGAATCTTTTCCTGAATACTGCCCAGGCAATAGGGGCTACTAATCCAACGGCCTGCGCCGCCCACCAGCTGCGGGCAAGATCCAATAACTGCAGGCGCACCATGGCCACCTTCTCGTTCTTTGGAGTCCTGGCTGCTTCTAGAATCACCTCTGTGTCCTGAAGCCATGCATCTGCAGCGATCACATCTTCACTGCCGTCGAAGAAGGGAGGGTTCAAGCGCTTGAAGTTGTTGGCCGTGCTATTACCCTGATGACCTCCTCTGGTCAAAGCATCTGCCACCGCCTGGTGCAAGGCATCTCCGCAACGATCCTGGGAAGCTAATAGGGACCTGATGAGACCCACCAAAGTGCCATTATCAGGCTCTGCAGGCTGGATGGGCTGAATTGGTGGTTCTCCTCCGGTAGGCACGACTCTAGAGGCTACTTCTGAATGCTGGGCTTGATCTCCAGGTTGTGACTGGTCCACGGGAGGTGCTCCGCCTTGCTGATTGGCAGGTCCAGGAACAATGCCGCTGAAGAAGACGACATAGGAAACAATAAGGAAGGATCAGGACAGATCAACGATACAAGCATGTGATCAGGTCAAGATTCTCAGAGATTTGAAGATACGAGCAGAGATCAAGGACGAATACTGATTGAGACATTTATTCGGTAAACCCTCACATATCTTGATTTACAAGACCTGCATGGGCCACCACTAAAACCATGTAACGCCCCAGAACCAGAATACTGGAGAGCGGGGGCGTACATAGCCAGCTACGTATATTGAAGTACAACCCACCTCGCTATACGGTCACGACTGTCTAGATACATGTGGGTTTAACTATAAGCCAACAGTCTCCTATGGTCATGAACAAGCCTATTGTCTCAATCTCAAGCAAGCAATAATAGTTACAAGATGTCAGAGCACCAAATATATAATAGCAAGGCGTACCATACATTACATATTGGATGATCATGAAGCTAGTCGTTACAAAATGTCAGGACTAGCAAGAGTTTAGTCATACATGATCAACCCTAGGATCTGTCAATCATATTACAGCCCGTAGGCAGATAGTAAATAAAGGTACAATACGAGCTAACACGTGCTCGACGGCTAAACGCCTCAAAAGAATAATTTTACAATAAAGTGGAAGGACAAAAAGAAACCCACTCGTTGTCAGGGTTACGCCTGGTGGTCACCATCTGGCTGGAAGACAGGTGGATCCTCTGGTACTGCTCCGATATCTGGCCACACAAAACCAGCTGGATCAGACCCTAGAAAGAGCAAGTGCCACAAAGAAGGCTTTACTTAGGAACTAAAACCAGCATATCACAATAGAATATTAAAGATAATAAATAAATAAAGAACTGATAATAATAGAGATAACAACAGTAAACTGAGTACGAAGAAACCATTCAAGTAGCCAGGTCACAACCCTTAAACCAAACAAGGACCGGGGTTGCGATCCTTCACTTGAATTGAAACCCGTCTTAAATACTATTGGTATAGTGAAGACAATAAACGAAGAGAGGACACAGAACTGCTCCGGAAGCCAGGTTACAACCCTTAAACCAAACAAGGACCGGGGTTGTAACCCTTTGCCTGAACAGAACTGGACCCCTGATCTTTATTGCTAAGGCCAGCATAAATAATCATGGTATTAAGGTAAGATAAAACATGACGAACATGGCATGGGGTTGAAATAAGACAATAAACGAAGAGAGGAAACAGAACTGCTCTGGGAGCCAGGTTACAACCCTTAAACCAAACAAGGACCGGGGTTGTAACCCTTCGTCTGAACAGAACTGGACCCCCGATCGTTATTGTTAAGGTAAGCATCAATAATCATGTCATATCACAATCTTGCACATGATCAGGATAAGACTAAGCTGAAATAAACTCCATCCAATCAATCACGGCCAATCAAGAGTACGGCTTGATATTTTTAACTAACTAAGGTTATCACAGGCCTAGTTACTAGCAAGATGCAATGAGATTCTCCCAACAGCCACAAGCCCTACAGACCATCCGGTTATCCAGGTCGAATGTCCGTTTATGAAGAATGCAACACGTGACTGTGTGCTGGAAATGTGCCCTACTCGTCGGTAGGCTACAAGTCCACTTGAGCGCCCAGATAACAGGATTGCCTATAGCTGGGAAATCTCTTCATGACTACTGGATTATTCTAGTTATTAGCCTTAGTTGAATTCAGTAGGTACCCCTGACCGTGGTACTCAGGGATCCCCATCCTAGACATGATGCAAGACAGTACCAATTTATTTGTACAAACACAATCGCCCACGGTGTCCAGATCTTTCATACTTGTCATGTCAGACTAGCTGTCGTAACAACATATCGAGATATATCATGTTAATTTACTTGTCAAGAGTGCGCCACAGCGGGCCACTATCGAATTCTATTCTTACATTATCATGAATGAGAGAAACTTGCATAAAATAACTAGTGACATATTCTTGATGCCAAGGAAAAGATCTACAACTTTCACGTTGGGAGTTGGGAGAAATTCGAGCCACAATTTGGTCAATTAGGACATATAACAGTTAGAAATAGCCAAAATAGGCATTATACGGCCTATTCTGTGACACCATATGTGGCCAACTGCGACATGCGGCCTATGCGGCCCAACTGCGACACCATATGCGGCTCAACTGCGACATGCGGCCTATGCGGCCCAACTGCGACACCATATGCGGCTCAACTGCGACATACGGCTTATGCGGCTCAACTGCGACACCATATGAGGCTCAACTGCGACATGTGGCTTATGCGGCTCATTCGCGACACCATATGCGGCCAACTGTGACATGCGCCTTATGCGGCTCATTCGCGACACCATATGCGGCCAACTGCGACATGTACCTTATGCGGCTCATTCGCGACACCATATGCGGCCAACTACGACATGTTGACAGATGATCATAGAAATGATTAAAAATGCTTTGGCCATAACTTCCTCAAAACAAGTCAAAATCCAACTTTTCAAAGGTCTATTTTGAGTAGAATCGAATTCTCTACAATATGGAACAATCAAAACATGAAAATAATGAAGTTTAATAGATCAAAACCCAAAAAAATGAAAATAATATAAACTTAGATCTACAAAAAAATATCTATCAAAATGAAAAAGGCCAAGTTCTAAAGTATCTTAGAATCTTGCGAGGAAGACAATAGAACAACAAAAATAGAGTTTCTCCATGAAACAAGTTGCACTTGCCTAAGCTTCTCTTGGTAGGTGGAGAAGTTAAGAGGAAGAAGATGAAGAAATAAATAAAGAGTAAAGATGAGAGAGAAAGGGGGTTGGGTTTTAAATGATGATGGTGGTAGTAGGTAGGGTTTTTTTTTTGGTTTATGATGAACCCAAAAGCAAAGCAAACCAAGCTAAACCGAACCAAGCTAAGCCATAACCAATGAAATGCCAAAATAACCATGCCAATGCAACATGCTAAAAATAAAATCATGACTAGCTAACCATGACTAATAAAAATACGGACCCGAAATATGTACACGTATACGAAAATACGTAACATGGATTTCAAGGGTGACACAGGGCGTCACCTCGACAATCTTGAGATGCAAGCAATTCCCTGATGAGTTCCACCAGGGTTCCATTATCAGGCTCTGCAGGCTGGACGGGCTGAACTGGTGGTTCTTGACCCCCCGTAGGCATGACTCTGGAGGCTACCCCTGAATGCTGGGCTTGATCTCCAGGTTGCTGCTGGTTCACTGAAGGTGCTCCGCCTTGCTGATCGGTAGGACCGGGAACAATGTCGCTAAAGAAACGACATGGGAAACAATAAGGAAGGACCATGATAGAGCAAGGATATAAGCATGAGATCATATCAAGATTTTGGAAAGATTAGAAGACACGAGTAGAGATCAAAGGCGAGTGTTGATTGAGACATCTATTTCGTGGAACCCTCACATATCTTGATTTTCAAGACCTGTATGGGCCACCACTTAAACCGTGTCACGCCCCAGATCCAGAATACTGGAGAGCGGGGGACAGACACAGCTAGCTACGTATATTAAAGTAAATTCCACCTTGATATAAGGTCACGGCTGTCTAGATACATGAGGGTTTAACTACAAGCTAATAGTCTCTTAAGGTCAAGAACATGCCTAGTGTCTCAATTTCAAGCAAGCAAGTAAATGTAACAAGATGGTAGATCATCATACATACAAGGTAAGGCGTCCCATACATTACATATTCAGATGATCATGAAGCTAGTCATACAAAATACGAAGACTAGCAAGAGTTTAAGTCATATATGATAAACCCTAGGATTTGTCAATCATGTTACAGCCCGTAGGCAAACAGTAAGTAAAGTTGCAAACAAGCTAACACTTGCTCGGCGGCTAAATGCCTCAAAAGAATAATTTTACAAAAGAGTGGGAGAGCAAAATAAAACCTACTCGTTGCCATGGTTTCTTCTAGTGGTCACCATCTGGCTAGAAGGCAGGGAGATCCTCGGGAGCTGCTCCGAAAACTGTCCATACAGAACCAGCTGGGTCAGACCCCAAAAAGAGCAAGTGCCACAAGGGAGGCTTCACTTAAGAACTAAAACCAGCAATTAGCATAAAAACATAATTATATAATAAAAGACTGGAGATATAGAAAATCATGATGATATACGATAAGATAACAATAGAACTATTCAGATAACCAAGTTATAACCCTTAAACCAAACAAGGACCGAGGTTGTAACCCTTCATCTGAACGAAACTTAGTTTTCTACCATTTATCGATAAAGTAAAGCACAAGCAATCAGGTCATATAACAATCTTGTACAGGATCAGGACAAGACTAGACTGGCTGGACTCTATCCAATCAATTATGGCCAAGCAATGAGTACAACTTGATACTTTTACTAACTAGGGTTATCACAAGCCTAGTCACTAGCAAGATGCAATGAGATGTTCCTGCAGTCACAGGCCCTGCAGCTATCCAGGTTATCCAGGCGAGGTTGATTATCAAAGATCCAAAATTATTAGATGGCTTAGAGTACAACACATAACAGTGTGCCTTGTACTTGTTTCATGAAGTTCCCCACATGACAGTGGACTGGAAATATACCCTACTCGACGACAGGCTACAAGTCCCTCAGGTGTGGCCGGGATAACGGGATCGCCTGTAACTAGAAATATCTCTCTATATGTACTACTTGATCAATCTAGTTATTAACCTTAGTCAGATTCAGTATGAATCCCTGACCATGGTAACCAGGGACTCATGTCCTAGACATGATGCAAGATGAGACTAGACTAGTAGCTTGTACAAACAAGTTTCAAGCAAGCACCCACGATGTCAAGACAAGAGTACTTAGCAAGTCAAGGTAGCTGTCACAAAAACATTCCAGAGTTTATGTCAAGATTACTTAGCAGGTCAAGATAACCGTCACAATGGTGTTCATGAGTTCATGTCAGGATTACTTGTCGGGAGTACACCACAACGGGTCACCATCATGTCATGTTACTTGTACTTGTCACTTGTTAGGAGTGCGCCACGACGGGCCACTATCATGAGTTGTCATAAAATCATGCCGTGTACAGGTTATCATTACAATACTAACATATCATGATTATATCAAGTTCATGTCAAAAAGGCGTAAGGATATAATAAGGGGTGCCACGTGCCCAACAAGGGTGA
The DNA here is from genome assembly GCA_029216955.1 of Iris pallida. Classification (NCBI taxonomy): domain Eukaryota; kingdom Viridiplantae; phylum Streptophyta; class Magnoliopsida; order Asparagales; family Iridaceae; genus Iris; species Iris pallida. Next base: position 404,116 of record JANAVB010003000.1, read on the forward strand.
ATCTAGAGCAATGGATGCCAGGGCCATACTGCACCGGACAAGGGGGTAAGATACGCTAGTGCTAAGAAACCTCCAGACAGGGGAGTATGCCAAAGGAGTACGCCAAGGGGAGTACGTGTAAAAGAGGTACGCATAAAAGAGTAGGCGTAAATAGAGTACGCGTAAAAGAGTACACGTGAAGGAAGTATGCGTAAGGAATACGCGTAAAAGAGTACGCGTAAAGGAGGTACGCATAAAGCTTGTACGCGTAAATGGAGTACGTGTAAAAGAGGAACGCATAAAGCTTGTACGCGTAAATGGAGTACGCGTAAAAGAGTACGCGTGAAGTTTGTACGCATAAATGGAGCACGCGTAAAAGAGTACGCGTAAAGTTTGTTTTACGCCAAGGCAGGGAAGGCTTTGTTTTACGCGTAAAACAGATTCACGCTGACACGAATAAACGTGGGCGTAGATCTTGATATTACACGAACACATATAACGTGGGCGTAGAGCTTGATATTACGCGAACACGTATAACGTGGGCGTAGAGATTGTCCGGAACTCCAAATTTCCATGAAAACTTCAATCTAAGCCAAAATGGGACTTCCATAGATCAAAATGGGGTAGAACGGAATTCTCTACAACAAGGAACGACCAAAACTTGGAAATAATAAAGTTTGATAGATCAAAACCCCAGAAATTCGAAAATGCAACAAGCTTAGATCTACAAGAAATAAACCATGGAAATTGAAAATGCTAAATACTAAAGTGTCTTAGAATCTCGTGAGAAAGACAATGGAACAACAAAAATGAAGTTCCTCCATGAAGCAAGTTGCACTTGCCTAGGCCTCTCTTGGTAGATGGAGAGAGTTAAGAGGAAGAAGAAGTAAATATGAGTAAGAAGTAATAAAGAGAGAGAAAGGGTTGGTGGGTTTTAATGGAGATGGTGGTAGGTAGGGGGTTGGGTTAATGATGAACCACCCTAAGCCAAAACAAACCAACCCAAGCCGAACCCAGGTCAAAATAAACCAAAATAAACCAAGTCATGCAAGATTAAGCTAGACAAGTCTGATTACGGGTCAAAATTCTGTACACGTATACTGAAAATGCGTATAACGAAAAACGGAGGTGACATCACTTGAAAAATTAGTCAGGACTAGCCCAAATGTAAGTATATAAGTTATTTTTTTGTTTTTTTGTTTTTGGCGCCTCTTGTCTCCTTCCTCACATCTCGTTTTCCAAATCCTAGTTTATTTTCTTTCTTCTTGTTTGGACATCATGGAAGAAGAAAGAAGAACAAGGAGAAGAGATAAAATAAACCAACTTGTGGAAATCATGGAACTTTTACTTTAAAATTGTGGTCTTAACTTTATGGATTATCAAATCTATTAATCTATTAATCAATTTTCTTCATTAATAAAAATATATTTGATGGAATCCTAGTTGTAGAAGAAATTATGGATGAAATCATAATTGTAGAAGAAATGGACTTGTTGTTCAGCAAGTTCATATCAGACTGCCATAATTCCATTTCAGAACTGACATAATTCCTGGCAGTCCTAGAGTCGAAATTGTCGAATGAAAAAATATATATTAGGGTTTATTTCCATCTTGATAATGGAGTAAAATATACATTTTAGGGTTTATTTCCATACATTCTCTGTGAGGAAGGAAGTATTAGGGTTTGTACATTGTTTGTGAGGAGCCTTTAGGTGCCATCGAAATTGGGAATGAGAAAAAAACTAGAATTTTTGATGGAGATTGTGAGGATGGAAATGGTGGAGAAGAAGAAGAAAAGAAAAAATTAGGATTTTTATGGAGATGGTAATGATGGAAATGGTGAGAAGAAGAAGAAGATGAGAAGGAAACTAGGGTTTTGGAACAGAAAAGTAAAAAAGAAGAAGTTGAAATGAAGGTAAAAATTGGATTTGGGGGGGGGGGGGGGGGGGGGGACAGCCCAAAGAGTAAAAAAATTGGACTGCCATAAGTAGTTTTCCTTCAAACCTGGGCTAGCCCCAATCCGGGCTAGCATTAATCAACTTTGGATGTGCCCTTATAAATAGCCTATTTTAATACATGATAATTTACGTTAACTATTTCTATGAACTTATTACATAGACCATTCCTATTTTAAAAATAATTACACTGATCACTTCTATATTTTATATTTTGTATAGAAACTTATAACACTAATCACTCATATTTAAAAAATAAACATAAAACAGGGGGTACTTCGTGTAATTATTTTCGAAATAAGGGTAGTCTCTGTAATGCTCATGAAACATGGGAGAGGGAGGTTAATGTATTTATTTCTATAATATATTATGTCTATATATCTTTCAGAAAAATATGAATTTATTATATTTTTACGTATAGCTACAACATTTTGTACTGAAAGTTTAAGAACAATAACTATTAATATAATAATTCAATAGGGTTATGGAGAACAACTAAGATAAAGTGAAACAAAGTGATCAATGTTTGAAAGAAGCTCGAATAAACGCATAGACATATGGTTCATATGTCTAGTGGACTACCAGCCAGATACAACAATTTTTTAAAGTGTCGCAGAAAACGTAGTTTTATGAAAACAAAGATCCATAAGAGACGGGTCGATTGCGAAGCGACTTGATTAAAGAAGACCTCAGTTGATTATGATCTTAACTGGGCGACAATGTACGGTATTGAAAGATCACTGAAGACGAAATTAATGGCAACAACAATTTTTTTAGGAAACATGGTGAAGAAAAATAGGGTCAGAGACAAAATTAGGGTTTATTTACTCATCTTTAAGGTTCTGTTTGGATTGAGAGGGAAAATAAGTAGAGTTAAGCGGGATTAAGTGAAGGAAAGTTAAGAGGGCGAGGAGAGTCGATGCTTCGATTAGAGGCTTTTAGTGGAAGAAAGATTAAGAGAAATACAATGTTTACGAAAATATTCATATTACATATAGTATAAAATTAGATTAATTTGATTGATTTTTTAATAAAAACTTGTCAAAATATTTTCATAAAAATAATAGCTAAAAATTTGATACATATATAAAAAAAAAACTATAATAAAAATAGTTAAATTAAGTAACATGAGAATTATTTATAAGCTACGGAGCAGCATGTTGAAAGAAAAAAAATCATAATATTTTATAGGACAAATAAGAAATATTTATGTCTTTTTAAACAAGATATATCATTTTCTCTTATTAATCTTCCGATTTTTGGGGTTAAAAATATGGACAAAAGAAGAATGAACAAACCCCTATTTAATCCTCTGCTGACTTCCTCTCCAAAACTCTCACCCTCAAATAAAGGAGATTTTTTTTCTCTCACTTAATTTTTTTTCCTTCTCTTTTAACTTTTTTAACCCTCAATCCAAGCATACCCTAAGGCTCATGCCCCCTTGGATAGCCGGCCCCCTCTGTCCCAAAAAAAAAATATAAAGAAAGAAGAAAGGAAGCAAGGAGAAGGAGAAGGAGAAGGAGATAGGAGAGAGAAGGAAGAGGGAGGAGGAGAAGGAGGAGAGAGGAGAAGAGAAGAGAAGAGAAGAGAAGAGAAGAGGATTTGGGTCCAAAACAAGTTCCCAAATCAAATACAAGTCCCTTCACGTTGTTATTTTAAATTTCAAATTCCTTTGTAATTTGAAACCCTATATGTCAAAACTTGAAATTCTCTTAAAATGTTTATATATATATATATATATATATATATATATATATATATATATATATATATATATATATATATATATATATATATATATATATGTATAAAGGGCTGTTTGGATAGTCGTAGGTGTGCTGAAAGTGGACGAATTTTGCCACTTCCGTTGCAAGTGGACGAAGAAATTAAGACTTACAGTATTTGGAAACACTTTGGCAACTGTGCAACAAGTGTCTAATCACTGACACAATTCAGGCGTTCTCCCATTTATTTCATTTTCCACCTGCAGAGAAAAAGGGGAGTAGAGTAACTGTAACGCCCCAGTCCCAAAATATGTAGGACTAGGAACGTAGACATGCCAGCTGTATACATACGAAGTGCAGGGGTCTTGTATGTATACATAAGCTGTAAAATGTAGTAATCCAAGACAAACTAAATCTCATCCACAATAAAAAGAATAATAATATAAAATCAACTTGAATATTTATGATACAATCGTTGGGCGGAGACAAAGTCCACTACCAACTATCTCAATGAAAAAAATGTACAAGAATCAACCCATAAAATGGCAAGACGAATCAAGCGCAATCGTCTTCGAAGGAATGGAGAGAATTACGACCTTAGCTAGAACACCCGCAACGAATCATGAAAGCACACACCTGGGAAATAACCAGGTCCTCAGACGGACGTAGCAAGATATAGGAAGAACAAGCTAATATGAACTGTCAGAATAATAAAATAATATATAAAAGACTATCCTAGACACAAATATGCGAAGGAGATTCTAACCGCCTAATGTGCAATTTAGAGGACAACTTTCATGCGCATGGATGGAATTTTAGGCTATGTGTACGTAACTGGCATCCAGTCATCTGTATCCGGCCGTAACATCCAAAACGTCAGAGGGTATCTGCAAATATATCGCCACAGTTCCATCCGGAGACTGTGGTTTACCTGTTTGGATTCCCATACGCACTAGTGACTGTCCTCCCCCAATATTTCCCACACTGACCAAGTCATGTCCATGACCCACCCAATTTTGTAACTGCTCGAGTCTCTATACCGTAATCGTAGCAGTTACGATCTATCCGTCATACGACAATAAAGATGGCCAGTCTATAAGTCATGCCCCTAACAAAATGTCTCAAACCGTGTAGTGTAGGTGTCATGGCCAAAGGAGATATAAGAATATCCTCCAACAAGAAGGTAGTCCACTAAAACTAAGTTAACATGCATATAGTAAAGTAACGACTAATAGAGTCGTTTGCACCCAAGTGTGGCTTGGACGCGCAATTTATAACAAAAGAAACTAACAATATGAAACAAAGTAAATAATACGAAAAATAAATAATATGACAGTAAATTAGCAAGGTATACTTGCCTGTTGCGACGCCTGGTGAGCTGCCCGGTGTGGTACAATAAAGGTGGCACAAGATATGACTTCGATGTTACAACTATGCATGACGGCCTCGGATGATGGCACGAATGGTCCCAATAGGTCCAAGATGGTTAATTTAGTTAGGGTGGACATAAGGTAGTCTCGAAATTGGCGAAGAATAAGAATAATGGGATTGGTCATGGAAGGGAGGAAAAATAAAATAAAAATAGATAACAATAAATTTTTGAGAACTATTTATAATCCTTGAAAACTAGATTCTTTTAGTAAAATATTTACATAATACTCGAAAATAGTTCGTAATAATTTAGAAACCACAACAAATTATTTTTAAGCTAAATACGTAAATACGAAGAAATAGTTTTATGGGTAAAAACAGAACTCACTTATATGCATATTTATTTTAATAACTTGGTATAATCTAGGAAATATTTTAACTAAGAATCCAATGGGGTAAAATATTTAGGTCAAAAATATGTATAAAGAAATATCATAATAATATATTTATGACTTCCAGAGCCTATTAGACGTAGGTCCCAATCCCCTTGCCATATTTTTGTTACAAAATAGTTTTTAGAATAATAATAATAATAATAGTAATAATAATAATAATAATATATCTTGACAATTACTTAGTATATATATTTTTATATAAAATACTTAATGACACTATATAGTAGGTATACCTAGTAAAATATTTTGACTATACCATACTTTGTAAATTACAGAAAACCTAATAATTATAATCAATATCTTTTGGTTTACAAGTATTAATAATACCAATTACTAATAACTAATACTAATTACTATTAAACTAATAATAATAAAAAAATACAATTAAAAAATGAAACCTGAGCACAGTTTCCACTGTGCCCCTTCCACCGTATAAGAGACAAGGGAGGGAGAGAGAGAAGAGTTAGTGAGAAAATAATTTGAGAGCGAGAGAGAAAAGAGGCGATCGGGAGAGCGGACACGGGGCGGCGATAGGAGCGGAGCGGGCGGAGGCGCGGACGCTGCGGCGCCTGCGGAGGAGGCGGACGCTGTGGCGGTTGGAGGAGAGTCCACGGCGACGCAGCTCCGGCGAGGGGAGGCGGCTCGCGCGGTGAGGAAATGAGCGGTGGGCGGAAGTAAGAGAGGGGGCGAGGCCAGAGAGGGTACACCAGCGGACTCGGGCCGGTGGCGCGAGGGTTTCGGTCGGGCGACCGCGCGGTGGTCCTCGGATCTGGTGAAGGAGACGGAGATGTCGGAAGGGGAGGACAGGCGCGGAGATGAGGAGGAGAGGCCGGTGGACGGTGGCTGGGTGGAGTCGCCGGCGAACCGAGGTAAGGGCAGCGGTGGTTCTTTCTTCTTCGTCTTCTTCTTTTTCTTTTTTTTTCTTTTTTTTTCTTTTTTTTTTTGTTGTTGTTGGGGTTGAGGAGGCTGGTGGTGACGGCAAGGTGTTCGGCCGGGTGATGGGGTGGTGGCCGGTGGCTACCGTGTGGGGTGGTCAACCGGAAGGATGTGGCCGGAGGGATGTAGGGGTGGTGGTCGTGAGGTGGTGGTTGGTAGGGACGGTCGGGGCGTTGGCCGGCCAATGGCTAAATTTTGCTGCTGGTGATGGTTGGTTGGCCAGGGAAAGATGGCCGGGATGGGTTGCTGCGGAGGCGTGCGGCACCCGCGACTTGGATCGGGGTTTGCGTGGCTGTGTGCGGTGGATGGGTTTTGATGGTGGTGGTAATGGCGGTGTCTTGGTCGACGGGATTGCGGAGATGGTATCGGGCCGAGGAGGTGAGCGACGGGTTTGGTGGGTGTGCTGCTTGTGGCGGGGCCGGGACGAGGGATGTCGAATAACAAGGAAGTCCGAGGCTGGCTGGTCTGCAGGGACTCAAGGACAGGGGTCGTACGATCCGTGTCGGGATGCCTACACGGATCCAGAAATTGGGTTAGGTTTAGGAATTTTGAATGCGTCCGGGGTGTCGGACGCGATGAGATAATTGTATTTGTATTAGAAATACACATAGTGGATGGGAAGGGGGATATTGACACGGACACGGTGCACATATTTTTGGATGGAGGATATTTGTGGAGTAAAGGAATTTATGGAGGAGTACCTGCCTATTTATAGGATGTGGAAATTTCCAGTTGGATAAGGATTGAGATTTTTAAAACCCAAATAGATAATTTGCTACTAATTAATTTAAAACCAATCAAATCCCAATCCAAATCCAAATCCAAATTCAATTTAAATCTAATTAAATTCCATCCTTCAGTTTAAAATCAAATAAGAAAATTTAAATTTCAATATATATATTAATTAAATCAATCCATGAAATCAAATCGAGAATTAAATTGCTACAATAAATTCAAAATATATTTTCCAAAATACTAATAATAATAATTTCGAAAATAATAAATATTTTTAAATATCTTTTTTTTTGAATAATAAAATATTAATATTAATAAATTTCGAAAATCAATTTAAATATTAATAGGAACTACTTCAAAATACCTTTTAAATAATTATAATTAATAAATAATTTCGAAAATCGATTTATACATAAATTATATCTTACGTATTTTATGAGAAGAAGGTATTTTTATGAAACATAAACTCGCCTTTTTATAATAATAAAATTTAATAATGTTTTTTGAAATCTTGATGCGATACTTTTCACAACTTTTTAATAAAAATATTTATTATACATATTATTTTGAAACCATCACCGATTGATAAAATCAAAACCATTTTTCTAAAAATATGAACCTCGCCCATATTCGCACTCGACGAGTAAGTACGAAAACGTAAATTCCCGTGCGACGTACAATACGACTTTGCGACGTATAAATAAATAAAAATCAGTACTAAAGTATAGTATAAATTTAGGGGTTTTACAGTAACTCCATTGAAACTCCATGCTCACTTGCAGCAATGGTGAAAGTGGAGGTCATAGACGGCGACCTTGGCTTCGAGGCGGACAACGGTGGCGAAGATCACCGCCACCGGCTCCGGGCCTTTGCGGCAGACTGGAGAGGTTGAGGAGCTAGCGTGGCGGAGGTGAGATTGAGAGATTGAGGAGCATGGCAGAGGCGAGCTCTTGGAAGTCGGTGGGGTTATGGGATGGAGGAGGTGGGAGACGAGGCCGGCACTGGTGAGGCCTGGTTCTGCGTTGCTTCTCTTCCTCCATTCTCTCTACTTATAGTTTACTAGTGGAGAAGAAGGATGGGTTGGAAAAAAGCTGATTAGAAGACCACTTTTAACTTCAAGAATACCACCTTTGTTTAATTTCTCCGTTGCATTTGTTTCATTCCTAAAAAAAATTAAAACTTTTAAGATGCGACGTTGATTTTTGTTTAATTTCTTTAAAAAAATTTATTATTTCTTTAAATACCATTCTTGAAATGGTTACTATATCACTTACATGAGATCATATTGGTAGTCATCCTCCTCGCTTGCGAGAGACAAAAAGCTATGTATCCAAATGAATTTTAAAAAGTAAAATGCATTAAAAGTGTACTGCATTAGCTCACGTTAAAAGTGGCACTTCCACACTTTTGAGGAGTTACAAGTATCCAAATTGTCTCTAATTGTTGTATATAGAGTGAAGAATCTGACCTTCATGTGTATTTCTGGCAGAAACTTGGGTTGCTCTCCTGGTTAAAACCACACAGCCTCCCTTCTCCTCCAAACTCTCTACGCTTCTCACTAATCCCAGGAATATACTTATTCCAACTCAGAGTAAGTGTCCTTCTTCTCACAAATGAATTCGCTAATTCACCAAAGAAATTAGGCCAGTGCTTAGGAGCCCTACAAGTGTTAGTGTCTATGCCATTGCCGATGTCGTCGAAACTGAAGATAGAGCGGGAGCAAAGGAGTTGAATGCCAGAGGTTGTTGGTGCTCTTGATCCTTGACATGAACAGAGCTTGGTCTCAACATGCCTAGTAAAGTTTAGTCCCAAACGGAAAGTGCACCATGAGTTATCTCAACATATATACTTGTATGTGTTGTTGGGATATGCACATGGGGTGGTGACCATAAGGAGGGAACCATGTGGATGATTTTACTAGGAGGTAAGGATAAGGCTCAAAGTAAAGCATTCATGCTTTTTGCTCTTGGAAAATTAATTTCCATTAGAGCTAAGCCCCGTAGGGGCTTAGCGACTCGGACTCGGACTCGGACTCGGGCTCATTGGCTCATGAGGCGAAATGTGACGTTTTGTTGGCGCACTTTGCACTCCGTGCGTTGGATGCACAAGTTGCGTGCTGGGTTGCACGGAGCGCGCAGGTTACGCGGGGAGCGCGGGGTTGTGCCGCCCAGGTTACGCTGGGTGCGCAGGCGCGCTGGGTTGCGCTGGGTTGAGCAGGGCTGCACGGGGTGCGCGGTTTGCGCTGGGTGAGCTGGTGGCGCATGCCGGTGCAGGATTGTGCGGGGAGCGCTGGGTTGCGCACGGCTGCGCGGAGCGCACTGGATGCGTAGGTTGCACGGGGCACGCGGGTTGCGCAGGATGCGCTAGTGGCGCACGCACAACTCGCTCAGTGGCGTTGTTTCGTACAGATCGTGGCTGTCCACGTTCTGACCGTTTCGTAACGTGTGATAACTGATACAGGGATTTTGGATCTGACATCATATTGTCGCGCACGTCACGGATCTGGGGGTTACAGCGGTGGCTATATAAACAGGGCCTCTCTTCTCTCTCAGATATTATTCATTCTTTATACGAAAATTTTACTAAGAGAGCAGAGAGAGCTCCTCGAGCCTTCGTGTTCCAGCGCCCCTGCAGTTCCTTGCGCCTCTCGAGTTTCTTCCTTGTCTTTTCGAGCAGTCCGTCCTTGAATAGATCGAAAGAGCGTTCCAGAGTTCATTTGAACTTGCTGGTTCCTGGAAGCTGACCGTGAGGGCGGATCTAGGTTTGAACACTAGTGTTCTTGACACCCCAGCAGGCTTTTCCATTGTTGTTGTTTTTTACGAAAGTCTTTTTAGACTATTCGTAGCTGCCTTTTACTGAAAATCTTTTTAGATTTTTTGTTTACATAGTCCTTCTAGGATCTCTGCTTTGTACCTTCCTTTAGAGTGCTGTAATCGTGTCACAAGAGTTTACTTCTGACTTTACGCCCAAGAAATAACAATCTCAAAGCTAGATCAGAAGATGGAAAACTCTCTTGCCTCCCTCCTCGATACCAGCTTTAACAAACTGGAGAAGTTCGACGGAGAACACTTTCAAATCTGGAAGAGGAAAATCACCCTCAATCTTCAACTAGTGGACATCGATCATGTATTGATTGAGGCTGAACCAACGATTCCAGAAGGACTGACGACTCCAGAAGGTGGTACAGCAGATGCCATTGCTGCTGCACAAGTCAAACTGACCAAATGGAAAAGAAATAATAGTCTCTGTAGACTATTGATTCTGAATGCAATGGAGGACTCCCTGGCAGAGTCATACTCCAAGAATACTTCTTTCAGGGACATATGGGAGTCCTTGGGAAAGCTGTATGAAGACGACGACAATAGATCAAAAATCTTCATCGTCGAGAAGTACCACAAGTGGCTCTTCGAAGACGAGAAGGCAATGCTTCAATAGGTGAAAGAGTTCTTGAAGTTGCGCCAGAAGCTAGAAGATGAGAAAATGCCCCTCGTCGACAAGTTTATCGTTGGAGGGATCGTCTCGAAACTTCCTGCTGGATGGAGTACTTTTTATGCAAGAATGCATCGGAAGAAGCTGGACATTATCTTGGAAGATCTCCTACAAGAGATCCATGTTGAGGACAAGATGCGTTCTTAACAGAAGATGGACACTCTGTCCAAATAATTGGCTAAGGCCAATCTGGTGCAGACAAGAGAGTCCAAGGGGAAGCAGACGGCTTCTCATCACAAAAAGAAGGACTCCACTAATCTGAAAGTGAAGGGTCCTTCATTCAAGCACCAGAAATCCAAGTCCCACGTGACTTATTTCAATTGTGGCAAGAAAGGCCACTACAAAAGTGAATGCAGATCCAAGCCTAAACAATCAGAGAAAGGTGAGCCTAGTAAGGTTTCTTTGGTTTCTAACATTGTTGCTATGATTACTCAGGTCACGACTGTGGGGGATGACTTTGACTGGTGGATAGACACCGGTGCGACGTGCCATGTCTGTTCTGGCAAGAAATTATTTGTCACGTACCAGCCAACGTCTGAAAAAGTTGTCATGGCGAACCAGGCTGTAAGCCCCCTAAATTTCCAAGATTTATTTTGAATTTCCTAAATAAATTATTTTTGATAATTTATATATATATATATATATATATATATATATATATACAACTCTCTTTCTCTCTCCTCCTAATAACACAAACACACACAAGCTCCTCCATCACCCACGGCAGCAGCAGCTCCCCACAGCCCCTTAGTCGAGCCTCCCATGGCTGGCCGAGCTCCTCCCCGACTTCTCCTCTTTTCTTCCTCCTTCACACCTTCTTCATCTCCTCCTCATCATCATCATCTAACATCACCATCACCACACTACACCACCACCACCATTTAACTCCAACATCACCACCATCCCACCACAACCACCTTTGCCACCATCGGTGACGCCGCTGGACCGGCTTTGCGCACGAGGCAGCGCAGCAGCAGCTAGCAGTGCAGCCGCAGCAGTAGCGCAGCAGCAGCGCGTATAGTGCGCGTGTGCGCGGGCCGCCGTCGTGCGCTGCCACACCGCCGCATGGCGCTTCCGTCGGCAACCGCCGCCGTGGCTGGCCACCCCTAGCCGGGCGCACCCCCGGGAAGGCCCCCATGGTGTGTCCCTGCGTCCCCGGCGCGAGAAACGCCCGATTCGTGCGTTTTGCACGGAATCCCGTCGACGCGCGCGCGGGATCAAGGCTGAAAGTTCGCTCCGGGACAGCAACTTCGTGCAGATTTTTTGGACAATCCGACCGTTGGATCGGCGAACTCTTTGCTCCGTCACAATCTTGGTTTATACCCCTTCAACCCTCTCAAATTTCATCCGTTAATTTCGTCGTTTGATAGATCAAAACCGGCCACCAAGTTGACGTTTTAATTTGAACTATTTTTGGACAGTTTCGTGGAGCCGACTTCGTCAGCTCGTAACTCCGCCGTCGCAGCTTCGTCTGGCGCGCTATTGGTTCCTATATGAAGCTGGTATAACCCTCTTCCTGCCATTTCAATTTTGTTTCATTGTGAGCGCGTTTGGTTGGTTGAATTCGACGCCAAAGTTGGTCGTCCGAATTCGTAAGTTCCAAGTTGTTAAATTATATTTTTGAACCCGGGACTTCGAATTCAATTTCTGACACCACCAGTAGACTCGTGGCTTCGTTCTGGCACATTTTCATATAAATTTTGTTAGATTTGGAGGACGTGGGCCCTGGCACGTATTTCGGTACAAGGTGGGCCCCACAGTCCGGGTCAACGAGACTTTTTGACGCCGACTCATCGAAATCCAATTCCGGATATACCGTTGGGTTTATATCATCATTCTGGACTCATTGACATATAATTTGATGAGTTTTGAGGACATTGGCTCCGACACGCTTTTCCGTGCAAATCGGTTTTCAATATCCGGATCAACGGACCAATCTGAGATCGGGTCAACGGAATTCAATTCTGGACAAACCATTGAGTTCGTATTGTTATTCTGGATTCATGGACATATAATTTGTTAGGTTTAGTGGACTAGTATTCTTACACGTTTTTCGGTGCAAAGCGGGTCCGATACGGACACCGTTTTGACCCAAAATTACCTTTTGCCCCTGTGTCCAAATTGGACTTATGGATAGGCTATCATAGCTAATTTGACCATTCTGGACACGTTGGTGATGGTTGTTTCACCATCCGACAACACTTGTAGGTTTTCACCCTATTATTATAATCCTTCTCTTTTATTCGTATTTTTAGATCCTTGTATCGGAATTGAGATCCATCGATTCCAGTGATTTTATAACCACTGAAATTGAATGTGTTGACCCTGTAGATGTTTATAGAGACTAGCATTGACCCTGTTTGACCATGGTTGACTACTTTGACTGAACGTCGAAGTAGAGTCAACATTAGCCTAGTTTGACCTAGAGTTGACCAGAGTTGACCAGTTGACTAAAAGTCAACTGTAAGTCAACCATTGACCCAGTTTGACCTAGTTTGACCTAGTGTGACTCAGTGTGACCTAGTTTGACTTAGTGGACTGAGTCTGACCTAGATTTGCATAGCTTATACTATAGAATCAAGCCTAACACTGTTGAACCCTAATTAGCTTATATATATATCTTATCTTTAGGTCTGTGGCATCACTCTGAGCATCGACCCCATTTGACAGCTCAGGACCGCAGGCGAGTACATTCACTGATAGTTTTTATTGTCTTGATATCTGCTATATCCGATTCAGTCATAGTGTCTTACTTGATTCTCAGTCACGATAGTTCACGGACTAGTATTGTCGGATTTCTGTCATGAGATGTCATTCCTGGATTTTTTGGGATACGGGTACTTGATTGGCCTTATTTCTTGTACTTGTATTGACGTTGATTCCTGAAGAGGACTTGCTCCCCTCTTAGGGAATCCCGCGTCATGACGTGCTATGTCCGGATCCGTATACTATTCGGAGAATAGGGAATTTTATAGATAGTGTGATCAATGCCCACCTTGAGTTACTACTTGTATTATAGCTATACCCTCACCTCACGATGGGTATAGCCTGACCTGTGCTACTACTTGCTCCATAGCTCGCCATCCCGGCCGGGCCGAGTCCACGTACTTGTAGCCGGTCGGCTGGAAGCCTGATCTTGACCCATACCGATCACATTATGCTATAATATTCAAGGCATATTTTATATTTACTTATTCTTATCTTATATCCTGTTCTGTTCTACATTCAGTACTTTCTCACCATGCTATGATATACAGTTACTCACATGTTCTACATGCCCTTACATTGTACCTTGATGGGAGACTAAGTTCTGCTCGGAAGAAGGGTTACAACCCCGGTCCTTGTTTGGTTTAAGGGTTGTAACTCAGCTTCCGAACGGTTCCCAAGTCTTCATATATCTTTGTCTTGTAGTTCATTATACTGTATCTTATAGAATTTGTCAATTCATATGGAACTGCTGTTAGTGTTTATACTTGCTCATTTTCCTGACAGAATACCGTTGATAATATTTTAGGAGTTGTTATACCATTATTGGACTTCATGATGTTGCTAGCTGAGGTGGATCTCACTATTCTTCTATGTGAGTTGCCTGGTAGTTATCCTTAGTTCGTCTTATTTTTCCTTCTTTATTTTCCTGTCTTATGATTCCTTCTAGTAGTTTCTAGTTGTTCTTGTGCTTTAGTTATCTTTCTTGTCTTATCATCCTTAGCTGTTGTGATGTGACTAGAGTATATTTAAAGTTGTAGACCTTCTAGATGTAGTGTATATTTATTGGGTACTAGAAAGCGTTCTACCGCCGATACTGCGGCGTAGGCTGGGCGTGGCCTACGTATTCGTATCCGTATATCTGGGTGCAGGTCGTGACACATTTTTAGTGGTGGCCCATGCAGGTCAGTCTTTGCAATTAATGCGAAGTCGTGGTAGTACTTGAGCTTATCTGTACTACTGCGAGCCTGTCCTAGGATTAAGATTGAGTCATGGAATATTTTAGGATTTTGGTACTCAGTCACATATTAGGAACTCTTGGCAGATTCCAGAGATGACCCCTAGGAATCTTATTTCGAACTTTTTGAAACTTTTCCCATTTGTTTCTGTCCGTCCTGATTTCTGAAACATCTGTCCGTTATCAACTTTATTCTTCTTGGAATGAGTTTGTGGACCCCAGAGGGAAGGTATAAGTTGGACTTATGTATCTTCTAGGTTGAGATGAGAATATGATTTGCCAGTCTCATATCAGGTTGAGATTGTTTTAGATTATATTCCAATGATTTCCTTTTATCTTGACCTAGATAGTACCTTTGGACATCTCCTGAGAATTTTCTTCTAAACCCTATCTCGGAACCTTTTTTCGTTAGTTTCCATCTACTTATCCTTGATTCGTTGTTGAAAATTTTGAATTCTTGATATTCGTTGTTGACTTCGATTTTGATTTTGTTGAAGATAAGTTTCTCTGGATTGAGTTAAGATATTCTGATAAACATATTTGATGAGAACGATAAATGTCTACTTTATTTATGGAGTTTAGAATTTATCGCAGTCATATTAGCTAGCCTGACAAGGATATAGCCTAATTTTGGATATATTATCCTAGTTATGGCATTTAGATTCTCTTACAGCCATACCGGTTGGCGTGGCAAGGAATCTAGATGACATGATTGTAGGGTGTATACCTTAGTTATGGACTCTATCATTTATTGCAGCTATGTTTACTGGCATGGCGTAAATTCTGGCAACATGATTTTGGATAGACATGTATGGTTATCAAATCATATCTTAAGTTGATTAACTTCTTTTGATCTATTAATCAAGGACAATCCCTACCATTATTTCTTGTTTCGTCATTTGTCTTCTCATCATATGATGATTTTCTCATCTTGTTATTACTTCATCCATCCTGATTAATTATGTCTTGATTACACCAATCACCTGTCTTTTATCCATTCCTGTCAACTGCACTGTGAAGTCATTTAAAATTTTGTTTCTTTTCACCTTGGAAGGGTTAAGGAAGTATCGTAAATCATCTCTTCGGAAGGCGGATTTATTATCAAGTGGTATCTTGGTAGGAATATGAGATGTTGGATCTAGTGTAGAAATTTGAGATAGAAGTATGATTGAGGTTGAAACTGAAACCAAGGGATCGATATAATCAGTTTAGAAATGAGTTACTAGGGTATTTCGAGGATGAATTACTTGGAAAGCAAGTTCAAGGATTTCAAATAAGAAGGATAATATGATGTACATTAATGGTATGAAAATTTATATTTTTTGGATATAGTTTAGAAACTGGACAAGGGATTGGTAAGAGGATAGAGAACACAAGGATTTTGAGTCAAAAAAAAGGAAGAAGAGATTTTGTGGATATAATTTATTGATTGAGATGGTTGATAATTAGAAGTGTATGATGAAGGAAATATGAAGGTTGATTGGTAATGGAAGAATAAGTTTTATAAGGCCTAGTGGTATTAGATTGAATAACACCATGAGAGTGATTTGAACAAGTTTAAGGATATTATAAACTTGATTTAGAGGTTTCAGATCAATATAGGACAAGGTGGAAGAATTCGAATTTAAGGATGATTAAGTGGATAATGTGGAGTTCTAGTGAAGGGTGTACTTCTTGATTAGGGTTTTGGAATTTGGAATCTGGCCTATGGTATCATGACAATGTCCAATCTTCATGACGGATGGGTAATTCTGGAAGTAGTTGTATAAGATTGATTTTATATTTGGACTTGTGAGATTAAAGGTGCGATTGGCCAATGATGACCAGATAAACTTGATAGTATCAGATAGAGATGATTAACTTGGCTTCCCTATGAAATCTTATTTTTGATTTCTACTAAAGAGAAATTTGACTTATTCCATATCTCTGAATCATCCCTTGAGTTTTCAATATCGTTAAATCATAATTTTCTTGATCGCGACCTAACGACTTTGGTCATCTCTTCTATCGTACCCGTATCCTAGGTCGTACTCAATTGAGTTAAATTCAATTCTGACTTGGATTTCCATCCTTGGATGCTCGTTCCCAGACTTCGATGATCTTATACTCCATCTTGTCCAAATTCTGATTTACTCGAAAGTTAATCAACTTAGATCGTGTTGAGACAAATTTCTTTATCGTGGTTGGATTTCAATGCTATTAACCCTCGTGCATTGACTTCCGATTTTGATTATGTTTGAATTTTGGACACTCGTGTCTAAACTCTTTTCGACCTTGATTTTATTTTCTGATTACATCCAAATTTCTAGTGATTAGTCGTGCCTAGATGATTGGGCATGACTAAGACAACTTGGGATTTCCTTGACCGTGATTTTAACGATCATAACTATATATTTTATCTTGCCTCAAACTCGTGCCTAAATTTTTGACTTTCAATCACGACTAACTAGTGTGACAACGAAATTAGTCGTGTTAGAATTAAACATGTTTGACTTTCTACCGTGCCAAATTGACATGGGTTCCTTCCTAAATTGTGCTTTTAAGACCTTGATTTTGAATTCATGATTTATTCGTTATTCACAACTGAACTTGGACCTTGATCGTGCTTATGTGACCTATCTGATTTCTATCAAATCTAACTCTCAATCGTGCTATACTCAAAATTTTCTCTCCATCTGCTTCTTTTAGCCTTGTTTTAGATCATGACTAGATTTTCGATTTTCTCGTTCTATTTTAAATCGTTCCTAAGTGGTTAATCATCACAAATTTTTAACGCGTCTGAGTCTTGATTTCACTCATGACCAGATGGTTAATCCTTGATCAATGTTTGTGCTAAACATCTGATTATTCCTAACAATGCCCAGTCACGTCATTTTCATCTTGATCGTGCCTATGTATAACCCTAAATCTAATTTCATCGAGCTGAAATCCTGTTAATCAAATTTTTGACTTGATTATAATCGGACGAAGCTCAAGTTTGATTTCGTTATCATACCTCTATCGTGCCAAGTGAACTTAGACTATTTCCAATTTTAATCACGTCCGAACTTGGATCGTATTTCATGATTTTATTAACCATACTCCTTAATCCTTGATCGGGTCTATAAGACCTTGACTTCGATTTTGTTGTGTCTGAAATTTTATCTCAACCATGTCAAACCTTGTTTTGGTCATGGTTAGCTTTTTCATCTTGATCGGGCCTGTGCGACTTTCGGGTTAATTTCCATCAACCTAAGTCCTACGGATCACCCCGTACTTGAACTTCATTTATATCTTCGATTCTCCTAATCGTCTCTAAAATCGTGTCCCAACGACTTGACTTATTTCTGAATCATGCACATATGGTTTTGTTCATATCATGATTCTATCGTGCCAAAATCCCTTATCGTGCCTGAACAATTTTGAATTGATTATCTTGATCGTGCAAAACTCGTCATTCTTGGATCGTGTCTAAAATATTGCCTAAACCTTCTATCATGTTTCAACTCCACTACCAACCTTTAATTTCGAGGACGAAATTTTTATAAGGTGGGTAGGATGTAAGCCCCCTAAATTTCCAAGATTTATTTTGAATTTCCTAAATAAATTATTTTCGATAATTTATTTTATATATATATATATATATATATATATATATATATGTATGTATGTATGTATATATATATATACAACTCTCTTTCTCTCTCCTCCTAATAACACAAACACACACAAGCTCCTCCATCACCCACGGCAGCAACAGCTCCCCACAGCCCCTTGGCCGAGCCCCCCATGGCTGGCCGAGTTCCTCCCCGATTTCCCCTCTTTTCCTCCTCCTTTACTCCTTCTTCATCTCCTCCTCCTCATCATCATCTAACATCACCATCATCACACTACACCACCACCACCATTTAACTCCAACATCACCACCATCCTACCACAACCACCTTCGCCACCGTTGGTGACGTCGCTGGGCCGCCTCCGCGCGCGAGGCAGCGCAGCAGCAGCTAGCATCGCAGCTGCAGCAGTAGCGCAGCAGCAGCGCACACAGTGCGCGCGTGCGCGGAACGCCGTCGCGCGCCGCTGCGCCGCCGCACGGCGCTGCCGTCGGCCGCCGCCGTCATGGCTGGCCACCCCTGGTTGGGCGCACCCCCGGGTAGGCCCCCGTGGTGTGTCCCTGCGTCCCCGGCGCGAGAAACGCCCGATTCGTGCATTTTGCACGGAATCCCGTCGACGCGCGCGCGGGATCAAGGGTGAAAGTTCGCTCCGGGACAACGACTTCGTGCAGATTTTATGGACAATCCGACCGTTGGATCGGCGAACTCTTTGCTCCTTCACAATCTTGGTATATACCCCTTCATCCCTCTCAAATGTCATCCGTTAATTTCGTCGTTTGATAGATCAAAACCGGCCACCAAGTTGACATTTTAATTTGAACTATTTTTAGACAGTTTCGTGGAGCCGACTTCGTCAGCTCGTAACTCCGTCGTCGCAGCTCCGTCTGGCGCGCTACTGGTTCCTATGCGAAGCTGGTATAACCCTCTTCCTGCCATTTCAATTTTGTTTCAATGTAAGCACGTTTGGTTGGTTGAATTCGACGCCAAAGTTGGCCGTCCAAATTCGTAATTTCCAAGTTGTTAAATTCTATTTTTGAACCCGGGACTTCGAATTCCATTTCTGACACCACCAATAGACTCATGGCGTCGTTCTGGCACGTTTTCATATAAAGTTTGTTAGATTTGGAGGACGTGGGCCCTGGCACGCATTTCGGTACAAGGTGGGCCCCACAGTCCGGGTCAACGGGACTTTTTAACGCCGGCTCATCAGAATCCAATTTTGGATATACCGTTGGGTTCGTATCGTCATTCTGGACTCGTTGACATATAATTTGCTGAATTTTGAGGACATTGGCTTCGACACGCTTTTCTGTGCAAACCGGTTTCCAATATCTGGGTCAACGGACCACTCTGAGATCGGGTCAAAGAAATTTAATTCTGGACATACCGTTGAGTTCGTATCGTCATTCTGGATTCGTGGACATATAATTTGTTAGGTTTAGTGGACTAGTATTCTTGTACATTTTTCGGTGCAAAGTGGGTCCGACACGGACACCGTTTTGACCCGAAATTATATTTTGCCCCTGTGTCCAAATTGGACTTATGGATAGGCTATCCTAGCTAATTTGACCATTCTGGACACGTTGGTGATGGTTGTTTCACCATCCGACAACACTTGTAGGTTTTCACCCTATTATTATGATCCTTCTCTTTTATTCGTATTTTTAGATCCTTGTATCGGAATTGATATCCATCGATTCCAGTGATTTCACAACCACTGAAATTGAATGTGTTGACCCTGTTGATGTTTATAGAGACTAGCATTGACCCTGTTTGTCCATGGTTGACTACTTTGACCGAACGTCGAAGTAGAGTCAACATTAGCCTAGTTTGACCTAGAGTTGACCAGAGTTGACCAGTTGACTAAAAGTCAACTGTAAGTCAACCATTGACCCAGTTTGACCTAGTTTGACCTAGTGTGACTCAGTGTGACCTAGTTTGTCTTAGTGGACTGAGTCCGACCTAGATTTGCATAGCTTATACTATAGAATCAAGCCTAACACTGTTGAACCCTAATTAGCTTATATATATATATATATATCTTATTTTTAGGTCTGTGGCATCACTCTGAGCATCGACCCCATTTGACAGCTCAGGACCGCAGGTGAGTACATTCACTGATAGTTTTTATTGTCTTGATATCTGTTATATCCGATTCAGTCGTAGTGTCTTACTTGATTCTCAGTCACGATAGTTCACGGACTAGTATTGTCGGATTCCTGTCATTCCTGGATTTCTTGGGATACTGGTACTTGCTTGTCCTTGATTCTTGTACTTGTATTGACGCTGATTCCTGAATAGGACTTGTTTCCCTCTTAGGGAATCCCGCGTCATGACGTGCTATGTCCGGATCCGTATATTATTCGGGGAATAGGGAATTTTATAGATAGTATGATCAATGTCCACCTTGAGTTACTACTTGTATCATAGCTATACCCTCACCTCACGATGGGTATAGCCTGACCTGTGCTACTACTTGCTCCATAGCTTGCCATCCCGGCCGGGCCGAGTCCACGTACTTGTAGCCGGTTGGCTGAAAGCCTGATCTTGACCCATACCGATCACATTATGCTATAATATTCAAGGCACATTTTATATTTACTTATTCTTATCTTATATCCTGCTCTGTTCTACATTCAGTACTTTCTCACCATGCTATGATATACAGTTACTCACATGTTCTACATGCCCTTACATTGTACCTTGATGGGAGACTAAGTTCTGCTCGGGAGAAGGGTTACAACCCCGGTCCTTATTTGGTTTAAGGGTTGTAACTCAGCTTCCGAACGGTTCCCAAGTCTTCATATATCTTTGTCTTGTAGTTCATTATTCTGTCTCTTATAGAATTTGTCAATTCATATGGAACTGTTGTTAGTGTTTGTACTTGCTCATTTTCCTGACAGGATACCGTTGATAATATTTTAGGATTTGTTATACCATTATTGGACTTCATGATGTTGCTAGCTGAGGTGGATCTTACTATTCTTCTATGTGAGTTGCCTGGTAGTTATCCTTTGTTCGTCTTATTTTTTTTCTTTATTTTCCTGTCTTATGATTCCTTCTAGTAGTTTCTAGTTGTTCTTGTGCTTTAGTTATTTTTCTTGTCTTATCATCCTTAGCTGTTGTGATGTGACTAGAGTATATTTAAAGTTGTAGACCTTCTAGATGTAGTGTATATTTATTGGGTACTAGACAGCGTTCTACCGCCGATACTGCGGCGTAGGCTGGGTGTGGCCCACGTATTCGTATCCGTATATCCGGGTACGGGTCGTGACACAGGCCCAAGCTAAAGTTCTGGGGATCGGGACTGTGGAACTGAAACTCACTTCCGGGAACACTCTGACACTCCAAGGAGTGAAACATGTTCCGGTAATTGCCAAGAACCTGATCTCTAGGAGCCTGCTTAGCAATGCAGGCTTGAGGATGGACATTAATACTGGTTAGATAGTGATGTCCAAGAAGGGAACATACTTCAGAAAGGCTTATCAAACCGAATGGATGTTTAAAATTTATCTTGTAAACTAGTCTAATGGAATTAATGCAGTCGCTCTTTCTGATTATTCTCTTGAGTTGTGGCATAATAGGCTAAGACATGTTCATTGTAAAAGAATAAACAAAATGTCTAGTCTAGGACTTATCTCCAAATGTAGGGGTAAGGTAGAGAAATGTGAAATATGTGCTCAGACGAAGATCACAAGAAAACCCTTTTATCAAGTCAATCGAAGCACAGATCTTCTGGAGTTGGTGCACTTCGATATCTGTGACTTCAAACAATTCTCTACAAAAGCCGGGATGAAGTATTTCATAACCTTCATCGATGACTTCTCGAAGTACGCGTTCGTCTACTTACTGAAGTCTAAAGACGAATCTTTCGAGAAGTTTAAAGAGTTCAGGGCTGAAGCTGAATGGCAAACTGGACAACAACTCAAGAGGTTGAGAAGTGATTGAGGCGAAGAATATCAGTCTCATGAATTCGCATCGTTCTGCAAAGAATATGGAATCATCTGCGAGACTACTGCTCCGTATTCTCCTCAATCTAACAGAGTAGCAGAGAGAAAGAACCGAACGTTGACAGAAATGATGAACTCAATGCTGCTAACTGCAGGTATTCCAAAATGCTACTGGAGAGAAGCTGCAAAAACGGCCACTTTTATTATGAATAGATTGCCTTATGCAACTTCTGACATAACTCCTCATGAACTCTGGTTCAAAGTCAGACCTAACTTGAATGTCATTCGAGTGTGGGGGTGTCTGGCTTATGTGAAGCTCCCAGATCTGAAGATTCAGAAGCTGGAGACAAGGACTACGAAGGAGATCTTCTTGGGGTATGCCGAGAAGAGTAATGCTCGGAGATTTCTTGACATTGAGTCAAATCATATCATCGAATCTCGCGATACTGAATACTTTGAAGATAAGTTTGCAAGACACAAAAACATTGTTCTTTCAGATATTCCGGAGAATAGTGAAGGTACAAATAAGACTGAGATCTCATATGAGCCAGTAGTCCAAGATGATGTTGTTAGTGGGGAAACAACAATTGAACAAGAACTCGCTGAGCCGTCAACGAAGCGAGCAAGGAGGCCGAAGAGCTTCGGAGATGACTTCGTCACCTATCATGTAGAAGCAGATCTGCTTACCTATGATG
Organism: Iris pallida; assembly: GCA_029216955.1. Taxonomy (NCBI): domain Eukaryota; kingdom Viridiplantae; phylum Streptophyta; class Magnoliopsida; order Asparagales; family Iridaceae; genus Iris; species Iris pallida. The sequence continues at coordinate 426,941 of JANAVB010003000.1, forward strand.
AGGCGATAAAGACCAGAAATATTGTCTTCTTGAAGGAGGCGATAGACAATAAAATTGACTCAATTACCTCCAATAACACATGGGTGTTAGTTGATTTACCCGAAGGAGCAAAACCCATCGGATGCAAGTGGATCTTCAAGAAGAAGATGAAAGCTGATGGAACCATTGACAAGTTCAAGGCCAGGCTAGTAGAAAATGGGTTTTCTCAAAAGCAGGGGATCAACTACTTTGATACATATGCTCCAGTAGTACGGATGACCACCATCAGATTGTTGATTGCTCTTGGCAATAAACAAACTGGTGATACATCAGATGGATGTGAAAACAGCATTTCTGAATGGCGAGCTGACCGAGGAGATTTATATGCAACAACCAGAAGGATTTGTCGTCAGAGGCCTAGAAGACAAAGTCTGCAAGTTGGTGAAATCTCTGTACGGCTTAAAGCAAGCTCCCAAAATATGGCATGAGAAGTTTGACAAAGTTCTAAGGTCAAACGGCTACAGGGTCAGCGAAACAGACAAGTGTATCTATACTAAATTTATTGACGGAAGAGGAGTCATCGTTTGTCTATACGTGGACTACATGTTAATCCTAGGTTCGGATATAAGCTGTGTCACTGAGACAAAGAAGTTCCTCTCGACAAAGTTCAGTATGAAGGACTTGGGGGATGCTGATGTTATCTTGGGACTCAAGATCATCCGGACAGACACTGGAATGGCACTGTCATAATCTCATTACATTGAGAAAATGCTCACTCGATACGGGTATCATGATCTTTCTATAATTGATACGCCATACCAAAGTGACCAGAAGCTAGAGCCAAACTTGAAGGAAAGCGTCAGGCAATTAGAGTACGCTAGTGTCATCGAAAGTTTGATGTACGCTACTACTGCCACTAGGCCTGATATAGCTTTCGCTGTAGGAATACTGAGTTGATTCACTAGCAATACAGGCGTTGAGCACTGGAAAGCTGTGAAGCGTGTTATGAGATATCTCAAGAAGACTCAGACATTTGTACTACACTTCAGCGGAGAGCCATCGGTAGTAGAAGGCTTCAGTGATGCCAGCTGGTGCTCAGAGTTGGAGAGCGAGAGGTCCACTAGTGGATTCATTTTCATAATGGATAGAGCTGCTATATCATGGAAGTCGAAGAAGCAGACTATGCTCTTGCGGTCATCTATGGAATCTGAGTTCTTTGCACTTGATACCGCAACAGATGAAGCAGAGTGGCTTCGGGAGCTCATGTATGATCTTCCAGTGATTGGAGCACAGATACCGGCAATTCTGATATACTGCGACAACCAGACGACTATGGCAGTAGCATCAAATGATCTCTTCAACGGGAAGAAGAGAACTGTGCAGTTAAAGCACAAGGCAGTAAACGATCTCATCAAGAGAGGTGTCATTACAGTAATCGATGTTCGAAGTCAAAAGAACCTGGCGGATCCGTTCACAAAGGGCCTTAAGCGCCAGCTGGTTGAAGACACAGCAGGGAAGATGGGCTTGAAGGCATTCTGATAGTATGTCTTTGTAATCCTACCATAAAGTTTTATGTTATTAGTTCAAAGAGAAATCTACTAGACATCTAACTTTCGGTTCAAGGGAGGACCACTGACTGAAAAACTATCAGGTAACAGTGGGTACTTATTCTTGAGAACATGGAAGGGTTACGAACCCATAACCACTGTTGTCTACTATATGTTTTCTGCGAAAAACAGATCATGTGTTGAGGCTAGCTTAAATGCCTTAATGAGTTCTTAGGCAGAGTGAATGCCTGGTGTGCTTTACAGGAAGCACGGTAGCACAGCACTACAAAGAGTAAAACTCCATGCTACAGTGGGATGACTCCACCATGAGGTTCCCAGGTAGGGGTAATACCTCGGCTTTGTAAGCCAAGTTGTAGCGGCGTAGCACCGCAAATATGCAGGTAGCCTAATGCTGTATGATAAAATTAAAGAGTTATAGACAGCACTACAAAGGGGAGGGTGACCCTATGTTACAATGGCATGACACCACGATGAGGTACCCAGGTAGGGGTAAAGCCTCGGCCTTGCAAGCCATGTCGTTGCGACGTAACACCGCAAGGAAGCCTTAGGCTTCATGCTGGGTAGAATGGCACTACAAAGAGGCTGTGACCTCATGCTGCAGTAGTATGACACTACAATGAGGTTCCCGGTTAGGGCTAATGCTTCAGCTTTAGGCCATGTCATAGCGACGCAGCTCCACAAGGAAGCGCAAGGCTTCATGCCATGTCTCTTTAGTAAAGAACTTACCTATAGTGTATGGAAAGAGATATCAGGCCGTCTCTTGAGGGTAAACTTATAGACGCCCAAAATTATACACTGAAACCAGGCTGGCACAGGACCTTTAATGTGCATCAGAAGCACATGTAACTACACTTTGTGAGTGGGAAAAATTATAATTGTGGTACATAATTTAAGGTGTAGTCCATTCTTGTATCACATTATTATTCAATCCATACGGGAAGATTCAAGTCGTCAGCGACTTCTATCCTAATGCAAAATGGATAGTTACTGTGGGAACGCTCAATCCTAGACACATATATATGTTGAAATATATGGGGGATTGTTGGTGCTCTTGCTCCTTGACATGAAGAGAGCTTGCTCTCAACTTGCCTAGTAAAGTTTAGTCATAAATGGAAAGTAAACCATGAGTTATCACAACATATATACTTGTATGTGTTGTTGGGATATGCACATGGGGTGGTGACCATAAGGAGGGAAACATGTGGGTGATTTTACTAGGAGGTAAGGATAAGGCTCCAAGTAAAGCATTCATGCTTTTTGCTCTTGGAAAATTAATTTCCATTTGAGCTAAGCCCCGTAGGGGCTTAACGACTAGGACTCGGACTCGAACTCGGGCTCATGGGCGTAATGTGGCATAATGTAGCATTTTGTTGGCATACTTTGTACTTAGCACGTCAGCATCGTCGCTAGGCGCATAGTACGCTTAAGTTGCGCTCGTTGGGTGAGCCACTTGCGCTGCCAGATGCGCAGCCACGTTGCGCTGCCCAGTTGCGCTGCCAGATGCGCGGCCACGTTGCGCTGCCCAGTTGCACCCCCAGGTGCGCGCCCAGGTTGTGCTGGGTTGCGCGAGGTGCGCTGGGTTGTGCGGGGTTGCGTGGGGCGCGCTGGGTTGCGTGCGGCTGCGCGGAGCACGCTGGATACGCAGGTTGCGCTCTAGGTTGCACGGGGCATACGAGTTGCACAGGTTGCACTAGTGGCGCACGCGCAACTCGCTCAGTGGCGCTGTTTCGTGCAGATCGTGGCTGTCCATGTTCCGACTGTTTCGTAACGTGTGATAACTGATACATGGATTTCGGATCTGACATCATATTATCGCGCATGTCACGGATCTGGGGGGTTACAGCGTTGGCTATATAAATAGGGCCTCTCTTCTCTTTCAGATATTATTCATTCTTCATACAAAAAGTTTACTAAGAGAGCAGAGAGAGCTCCTCGAGTCTTCGTGTTCAAGCGCCCCCTGCAGTTCCTTGCGCCTCTTGAGTTTCTTCCTTGTCTTTCCGAGCAGTCCGTCATTGAGCAGATCGAAAGAGCGTTCCAGAGTTCTTTTGAACTTGCTTGTTCCTGGAAGCTGACTGTGAGGGCGGATCTAGCTTTGAGCACTGGTGTTCTTAACACCCCAGTAGGCTTTTCCATTGTTGTTGTTTTTTACGAAAGTCTTTTTAGACTTTTCGTACGCTGCCTTTAACTGAAAATCTTTTTAGATTTTTCATTTACAGAGTCCTTCTAGGATCTCTGCTTTGCACCTTCCTTTGAAGTGCTACAATCGTGTCACAAGAGTTTACTTCTGACTTTACGTCCGGGGAATAACAGAGGTCAGCAATGGGTAGCACAATAAGGGGGCGTCGGAGGCTCGTGCTCGCAAGAGTGCATGTCAATGGCTGGGTGTGACAGTCGGATGGACTGAGGGGTTCGATCAGCGGTGGGGGCCACCAGAGGGGATGGGGGAATCAAAAAATTTAGGAGGCAGTGGGATGGTTATTGTCATGTCGTTTAATCTTCAGTATTAACCTGATATAATTTTGATGGTGGCTCATACAAGTCTATTTAGAGCTTCTCCAACCCTATTGTGAGTTTAGAAAAAAATGGTTGCCACATAGGAATGACAATCTTTCATTCCAAAAATCATTCTCCAATGCAAATGTAGAATATATCATGAAGTTGACATGGCAATGACATGGCAAGGACAATGTGAAGTTGGTTGTCTAGATCTAGACAATGCACTTCACAATGTCTTTGTCTCCATATCATCAATTATGAATAGAAATATTTATTAAAAAAATGAAGAAGTGGAGGAGTTGTCTTATAAGTTGTAAAAAGTATATTTTATTGTCTTCTCAATACTTTTGCATTGGAGAAGGCTTTTTTATCTCATTGTCTTGTGTGAATATCATCTTGCCACATAGAAAAGATATTGTCTTATGTCTCATGCCACATAGGAATCACAACACAAAACAAGACAATAGGGTTGGATATGCTCTTATTATTGTGTTTTGATCCAAGTTTTTCATGTTTACATCGAAGTTTGTTAATTACGACTTTATTTGAATTTTTTTTGTACAACGTCATGTCTAAATAGTAACAATGTGTGGCGCATATATTTCTTAACTTGTTTTTTAAAATAGTACAAAGAGTAGTTTTTTGTAGTATATTTCTTAATTTGTTTTCTTCCTACATGGCTCTCCCTTGAGTTCACATATCTACTGGAAAAAAATAGCTTTGCTATACCAAATTAGTTTGCTCATATAAAATTGTGGGTTCATCGGTTATATAAAAAATGTTATTCATAACTGATGGGACCTACATTTTTATAGAATGAATGACTGGTTTGGTAGATTAAAACTGAGGACAAAATATATGCTCCCCCCTTCTGAAAGGTCTAGGGCCACATACTCCTGAGTTTTCGTCGGGTTACATATCGTGAGTAATTTGTTAGCAAATGCATGTGCAGAAAATATAGACTATGTTATGACAAAAAAAAAGTGTGTTTGTCTTCCAAATGTAAACTTGTACATAAATGTTTGTGCTACGTCTCTGGTGAACTCTATATTAAATTTCTAGCCAAAGTTTAGGAAGAAAAGGTAAATTAGTAGGATGATAAAGTTATGAGAAGCTTCCTACTTCTATAAAGAGAGAAAAAGCTTTCTAAAGATCCTAACATTAATGACCAATAATTAAAACTTATTTATATTTTTTATTCAAAAAATATTTTTTTATTTTTATTGGAAGCAAAAAAAAGGCAGTTTGACCCATATGGATTAAGGAATTTTGTTGTATGAAAAATATATCAAACTAGTTGAGTTATTTATTTATTTATTACAACTCGTACATACTTACACGTCTTTATCGTTGAGGAACTCGAACCATGTCGGTCCTGTCTGATGTCGGCGCTGCTTTCACACGAAGACTTCATTCTTATCATTTCCCCCTCCTCGGCACTACCACTCACACCAACACACATCCAACTAGATTTAGGCCTCCCATCCTGATTTCCAAACAGTAGTGACTAATTCACGGAGGCAAACACTCAAGGAGCTCCCCTCCTCCTCCTTCATTATAAACTGAAATGGCTCAAAGCTGATCTTAAATCCTAGAACAAGCACACATTTGGGGGTATCCATAAACAAACTAGAATCTCAGGTACAAACTTATAACTACCACATTTCCAGAATATGGATATTTTTGACTTTTTCCTATTTTTCGTTATCATTGTGATTTCAAATTATAATTAAATGATAAATTTATTTTACAAAAGTAGTAATCATATTTATGGATTAATTATTTACAATATTTAATATAGTGCATAAGTTATTATTGGATATGGTTAGCTTTTAGTTAGAATAATTGTTAGTGACCCTAGAGAACCTAAACCGACTTGACATGACCACCTAATTTAATGATTGTGACTAGCCTAATTAAACTTTAGTTAGCATCTAGTAGATTAGAAGGATTTGTTAGAAAGTTAGGCTAAAACACTAATTAGGGAGTAAGGCTTTTCTCTAAACTTGTCATGACAAGATAGGAGGACTTTATAGACGTTTCACATTGACCCAACACCCTAACCCTAACCTCAATGGGCAGCCCATTTCCTATATATAGCCCCACTTCATCATCTTCCTCCCTCTTTCATTCAAAACCCTAAACCTAATTTAGCAAGCTTCCCCAAATTGTTCCTACATCTATTTCTCATCCAAATTCTCCCAAATTAGTCTCATTCTCATCTCCTTGGAGAGGAGAAGGCTCTATTGGCAAGTTTGAAGGGATTTGAGCACTTGGAGCTTGAAGGGATTCTAGATCTAAGGAATTTTGCATTTGGAATCTAATGAGCATTCTAACCCTTTAATTTCCATTAAATTAGTGTAGAGGCATTCATTAGGGACCCCCATGCATTATGGTTACCATTAGAGAGGAGTTTAAGCCCTCCTCTTCCTATTTGAGGGATTTTTCCTTTACATTTTGATTCAAATTGGGAAAAATCCGAGAATAGGATTCTAGGATTTAGGAAATTGGTAAATTAGGTCATGCTAAGAATTTAGAACATGTAGGTGAGCTTGGGGTTAAATTTGAATCTATTTGGAGTGCGTATCATGGATGTGTCACCACGTGTTCGATACGCACGCCAAGTGTTTGACAAAATGGTCCAAAGAGCATCCAAAGCTCTAATTTCAGTTTTGATCATTAAATTACGAGTGTATTAATATAGATTAGATGTTGTGAGCCTATCTACTGAATTAGGAATGTATTTGGTGTGTTTGAATGTGGTATGTTGAATTGGGGGTTGGGAATGTGAGCCCTGTTTTGATATTAAGTGTACTGTTTACACTGTCATATTGTTTCAGTCCATATCTTTGTACCACCTGGGTTAGACTTTGTGTATCAGTCATGAAAGGAAAAGGCTCAGGTTAGTGCACTTATTCATCCTTTGTTTTTATTCAGTCGAGTTCCCTGTTTCATTCAAGATGTCAGCCCACATGTACATTAATAAATCAATACCATAAGGTTCAGCCCCTTATTTTGTTAATATCAGTCTTCTTTTATTTTTCAGTCATTTACATTATTTGTTCTGTCCCATTCCCTTATAATTATTAGTCCATTTATGAGTATTCCATTTGTATCTTCAAATGGGTGTCCGAATGGTATCCCAGTGTTCAGTCCACAGTTTTATTCAATGCACTACTTGAACTTTAGACCGTTCAATCCCAGTTTGAGATGTTCAGTCCTCCACTGAACATTTGTTCAGTCAGCTATTTTTCTCTTAAGTATCAGTCCATACTTCCAGTTGTATATGTCATGTTGGTAGGGGGAACTGTTTGCCATCGAAAATACGACAAGGTTTTATTGATTAAAACTTTGGTGTTTCAATTACAAACCGAACATTATACAATGTAGGACTTAGACGTAGTCCTGGGAGTACGCTTTTGTTTTTATCTAAAAACTGTATCGGTGGAGCGAGTGGTAATGTATTGACTCCGTTGACGATCTGACGACGATTTTGGATTCTCTGAAGGTCTGGGCTGCTCTTGATGTCGGAGCGTTTGGAAAGAAGTAGACGTTACGTGTCTCTTATCGTCTCTATAGGTAGATATGATGATCTATCTGTCTGTGTATGTGTCCGTCCGTCTGGATGAAGGAATGATCCCTCTATTTATAGGCAGCAGACTGGTCTGCTCATGCACGCATATGTAGGATGCGCCTGTATATAGGAATGCCACGTAGCTGATGCTGTGGGGCGCATAGACGATGTGCCCTGAGTTGAAGCTTAATCTTGTTTGAACTGCACTGTTGGGCTGCGGTGGAGGTGACACATGGCAGTTGTGGAGGTTCGGTTGTTGCTGAGATATTGGGTGGTTAGCAGCCATTCGTAGGCAGAACTGAGTCAAATGACACGTGGTGCGTGTTCATGGCTCAAAGATCTCAAATTTTGTGGAGGGTAATCTATCAGGATGTGCCCAAGCGAGACGGAGACTTTGAGAGTCGGCTCGTATCTGGTGCAAACGCACCCGAGTCGAATCTGTACAGTTTACCATCAACAATGCGTATGATTTTGAGCACGCATCTCTGGTTAATTGTGGACGTAGCACATTTGGGGCGCATGGCCCGTGCTGTCTTACATTTTTTCGTACCATCCCACGTAAGCGCATAGTACCCAGAATTCAACTCATCATCGCCACGATAGCGTGTGATTCTGTTAAAGACAGAGGCCCTCTCCTGTACGCCAGAGTTCATGCGCGGGAAGTTGGATGCGCCATTGTTTCGTCGACGCATCTTCTTCGACATGGAAGAGGACAATTGGGGAATGCAGTCAACACTGTATTTTTCTGGCAGATGTGATGCACTGGCGGGCGCATCTTGCTTGCTAAGAGCATCATCAGGAAGGGTAGGCTGCAATGAGTCAAGGGCGATACGATCTTTGCGAAGTCCTTCACGAAGCGTCTATAGTATCCTTCCAAACCAAGGAAGCTTCGAATTTTACTGACAAATGCAAGCCGTTTCTAATCAATAACTGCCTCAACTTTCTTCGGATCAACTGAAATGCCTTCACCGGAGATGGTGTGCCCAAGAAAAGATACACTGTTCATCCAGAACTCACATTTGCTCCGCTTCACAAATAACTGATTCTCTTGGAGGGTCTGGAGTATGGTCCACAGATGTTATGCGTATTATGCTCGATCCTTCGAGTAGACGAGGATATCGTCAATGAAGACTACTACGAATTTATCGAGGAACGGACTGAACACCCGATTCATTAGATCCATGATGGCGGCAGGAGCATTTGTCAGGCCGAATGGCATTACCAAGAACTCGTAGTGGCCGTAACGAGTGCGAAAGGCAGACTTCGGCACGTCCTCTGGCTTGACATTGAGCTGGTGATAACCGGATTGAAGATCAATCTTCGAAAACACCGTGGCACCTTAGAACTAATCAAACAAATCGTCGATGCGGGACATGGGATATTTGTTCCGGACGGTGGCTTTATTCAATTCACGGTAGTCGATGCAGAGTCTCATCGACCCGTCTTTCTTCTTGAAAAACAGCACTGGCGCACCCCATGGCGAGACGCTAGGACGAATGAACCATTTGTCGAGTAATTCATGTAATTGTACCTTAAGTTCTATTAATTTTGCAGGGACCATTCTGTACGGGACCTTGGAAATCGGTCGAGTGTTAGGGAAGGTGTCAATGGTGAACTCAATTTCTCGATCGGGTCGCATGCCGGGTAGCTCATCCGGAAATACGTCTGGGAATTTTGCCACAACGTCGGTTTGATCCGCATTTGTAACATCATGTCGCGTGTCTCGAACGGACGCCAAGTAACCTTCGCATCTGGAATGTAGCATTCGCCGAGCAGAGATTGCCGTGATCACCATGCAGGTTATCGACGCTTCGCCACACAAATAACAGAACTTAGGCTCCCCCGGTAGATGGAAGGTAACCTTCTTTCCTGCACAATCAATCGTGGCCTAGCAAGCACAGAGCCAATCCATCTCCAGAATGATGTCGTAGTCCTTAAGGTCCAGAACTATCGCATCTAGAGTCAATTTCCTTCCATCTATATATATGCAGTCGTCTCTACAGATAGTGTTTACAGGGATTCGTGTGTCCAACGGGGTATTAACGCTAAGGTTAAGGCCTAATGGTGCCATGGGAAACTTGTGTTCATCAATGAAATCTGCCGCTATAAAACTATGGGTAGCACCAGAATCAAACAGTACACGAGCATGTTTATTATTGAAGAGTAGTGTACCTGTCACAACTGTATCAGAGGCAAACGCCTCATCTCGAGTCATGGCATAGACGCAGCCCTGGGCATTGGGGCGACGGTCTTGGCCATTCTGTGGCACGGGTTGTTGGGTTCGAGGCACTGGACCCTGGTTTCCTGGACGATGTTGTTGATGTTGGGGCGTCGTTGGGTTCGGCCTTCTAGTCGGACAATCAGCATGAATGTGGCCCTTTTTACCACAGTTCCAACATCCGCCTTCCGGTATCTGACAGTCGTTGATAGTGTAACCGAGCCGGTGACATCGGGTGCATCGTGGCCATGGGTTACGCCCTTGATATCCTCCTTATTGCCCATTTTTTGGACGCTTGGTCGCATTGTTTTCTCCTGCATGGCTAGGGCATTTACGATTTTATGTATGCACAGCGCCGGCAGCAGCTGGGGGATATTGGCGTTCAAGACGAAGAGCGTTGTTCAGGGACTCGCCTGTTGTCTTGTATTCCGGAACTGACACATGTGCAGAGATGGAGGGCCGTAGACCCACTTCAAACCGCCGAGTGCAACTCTCCATTGTAGGCAAGAACGATCTAGCAAATTTGGCCAGTTTATTGAACTCTGCTGCGTACTGTCGTACCGTCATATTCCCTTGCTTTAACTACATAAATTCATTCTCCTTTTCTTGTCGAACGGCTGCAGGTAGATACTCGATCTCGAACGCCCGTCAGAAGGTGGCCCAAGAGATTGTCGTTGTTTCGTCGTCCCGCCGGATCGCTCGCTTTTGCACGGCCCACCAGTCGTGCACGTTCAATCGGAGTAGAAGCTGAGCACATACAACTTTCTTGGACTCATCTACGCCTAGAAGCTCGAATCGTTCTTCCTACTCCTCCAACCAATCGATCGCCAAAGAAGGGTCTTCAGTACCGCAGAAGGACGTGCGACAATTTTTTGTGAATTTTGACACCTCAAAATTGGAACTCCTTGGTATTGCAGGTAGCCGCTCGGGTACCTCCGGCTCGATTTCGATCGCTCGGACCGCAGGCTCGGTTACGGCATGAGTCGTTACAGACTTGCCATTAGCCACAACCGTCTAGACGATTTGTTGAAGAGTATCAAGCTGCTTCTGCTACAAGTTGAATTGTGCATCGAACCGGGCCTCAAACTAAGTCTGTCGTGCCTCAGCTTGTCTTCCTGGTCTTCAATGTGCTATCGATGTTGTTCATTCAGGCGCTGATTGGCCTCAGCCTGACGTTTTTGCGCTTCCAGCATGTGCATCATCTGTTCCATGGGTTCCATGGGGGCGTTTGAGGGTCCCTCCCCCGAGCTGCTCGAACTGCTCGAAGCACTTACTTCGTTTCCGCCCACAGCTTCTCGGACTTCTGAAATTATAAGGCAACTTGTATTAGTCTCAGAAAATATTATGGACTCACTGTATGGAACAACTCATCTCATCGACACGAGGTCAAAGGTTCGAGACTCAACGGGAGGCCAAAGGATATAAAGCCGTGCTCTGATACCATTATGTCACGCCCCGATTCCGTAGAATCGATAATCGTCCCCTGGGCGTAATGCCGTGCGAACCTAAGTTGCGATCGCACAAGATATAGTCATAAGGTTATCTGAAACACAACATCAAGAAGAGGGCACAGAGTAAATTAAACACATTATATGTAGAGAAACTTAAGCTTTATTGATAATGAACATCATATTACAGACTCGATACAAAGGTTCCGTACGGGCTTACAAACTGACTCCATTACAAAATGAACGTCGATGAGATAGCCGTTCCATACATCACACCCCTTTATACAACCAAAGTATACAGACACCTGGGATAGGGGAGAGTCGAGACATCTCAGCTTGGACATTCGTGGAGTCTTTAAAAGAGATTGCTTCAAGGCTTCGCACGCACAGACGAAGCTTCCAAATGCACGAGCGCTGCCTTCAGTCACGCGGCACGCTCCTCCTGATTTATAGCACCTATAGAGAGCGAGGATCAGTAAAATCAACGTGTACTGGCGAGTGGTTAATTAGTTTCCATGCACTCATTTGGTTCAAGAATTTAGGTGAATCATGCAGTATATTTAGTGATTTTTCTAGCCATCATAGTCAGATTCATGCAAGCAGTTTGACAAAACATAAACAAGGTAAATTAATGCTGGAACTTATCCATAGCAGAGCGTGTCGTGCACATAAAACTTACCAACGCCTTTTCTGTCATTTGATATCAATTCATATTAAGTATATGATGTGGAGGTCACTGGCATTAACTAGCCATCATGGACATAGCCTGGTTAGACGGGGTCCTTTCAACGCAAGTAGCGAGCTCCGTTGCAAGTCCCCGAATTATCCGTTGCTTAAACTCAGCTCGGCTATACCGTGTTTTCTCCTAGGCCGAAGCGGTCCCGTGGCCTCGGGTTACTATTCGAGGAAACAAACGCCTTTGCATACAAGTTGTCCAGGACCGTGCTAGACTAAACTAGTTATTCAAGCATGGTCTAGGTTTCTTAGCAACTTACCCAAACTCGACGTATCTCGCCTTGTCATTTTGCATTGTACGTTTGTTGATTCATTTCCTTTCTTTGTTTAACATAGTTTGATGGAAAGCATATTATAAACAAGCATATGAACAGTTCTATGATAAGCAGTTCTATAGTCCGTATACGTGAAATGTCGTGCAACGGTTTATTAAAATAAGCCTTTGTTTTGTTGCATTTACAGCTTGGCATATCGTATGTTGGTATAGATAATACATTGGAGAAAGGGTCGAGGGAAGAAGGGTCAGCCACTCACCTTAGTCTTACTTGAGGCGAAGAACTAGTTGGTCACGCTAGACGTCGCCGACGCGATTACCTGAAATCTCACAAGCAACTGATTAGAACATTGTATCATTCAAGGAGTTCGATATGTAAATGCGAGTTCGAAACGCAAGCCATGAAAACATTCATGAAAACATTTACGAAAACGTATTCAGAAAACCAAAGCTAAAACCAAAGCAAGTGCGGCATAAAAAACAGAGCAACGGAAGGTCTCTTCCGACTCAGCCGCAGAGTCTATCCTTGAGGCACAACCCGCTGAATATGAGACTTGATTCCGAAGAAGCCTTTCCATACGAGAAAATGATCTTAATTCAATCATTCTCGTTCGACCAATTCGATCGATCCCGTTCGAATCGATAGCGACGGTGTTCCTTTCTCGCGCACCCCGTGGACGGAGAACGAGGCACGATGTAGGGACGGGGAACTACACCATAACCAACTAAGAAAAAGTTTCGTCCTCGAAAATTAAGAAAAGAACCTACCGCTAGGAAAAATAGAGAAGAGAACTTTTCCCTCATCTCTGACTCTAGTTTCCAGGTCGACTCTTCGACCGCATGGTTCTTCCAGAGCACTCGAACGAGAGGGATGGCACGATTTCGAAGCAGTTTATCCTTGCGCTCCACGATTTGTATAGGCTCTTCAACATACGATAAGTTCGCATACAGATTCAGCTGACCAAAGTCTACTACATGGCTCAGATCGTGCACGTACTTTCGCAACTGAGAGACGTGCAAGACATTGTGCACATCCGACAATGCTGACGGCAATACAATCTAGTAAGCTACTAGGGCGACTCGCTTCAATATCTCGAAAGGACCGACAAATCTTGGACTCAACTTTCCTTTAGCTCCAAATCTCGTGACTCCTCACATAGGCATGACTTTCAGAAACACGTACCAAACACGGTCCTAGGTGTTTCAATAACAAAATCAAGCAGATATATAAAAGCTAAATATTTTAAACTGAAGTACAAGATTGACAAGGTACACTTGCCTGGAGTTGTCCAAACTGTAATGAGACTGCAGTACCAAAGTCTATCCCACTATCCTTGAGAACCATACTCCGTGCAAATATCTATCAACCCTAATCACAAACAAACATATATCACACACTAAAGTACATGTATAACCCATAACTCCCACCTAGAGAGCTTGGATTATTGTCACGACCCGCTCCCGAATATTCGGTTACGAGTCGGACACGCCCAGCCAACATTGGAAGATGCAACGTAGTAAGATGTACAATTCTAAGAAAAACTCCAAGTCACCAGATAAAATAAAACATCACAGCTACTATAACTTTCCTAGAACAGATCACCACAATCCACCAGGTCAATACAATGTCATCCAGAGACAAATCCGATAACAAGAATAAAATATACAACTCTCAATACAATATACAGGATAAAATCTATAAAACGAATCTAGGAAATGAGCTAATCTAGAACTCTGCAAATCCTAAGTCTATCCTGAAACACAACTCCATCCTGGCTTCGGGCTCTGTCCCATAAAGGTGGTACAACATCCTCAAGTATACCTGCAACGTATCCTGTCAGGAAAGAGCAAAGTACAACCCCGACAAGAAGCACTAAACAAAGTAAACTGAAATGCATGAACTGTAATATGAATAATAGTAATGGAATTTGAAACTGTAGTACATGAATTGGATCAATGAAACTATAATACAAGAGCTGGGACAATGAACTACACTATCAGTGCAATATGCATTTGAAATATCTACCAGAGTATGTGACCGGCTGGGGTGAACTGAATGAACAATAGTGGTATGGCTTATAATCCCACGTGCACGATGTGAGACCTAAGCTATTAAATAATACCTAACTATTGTTTAGGTTTGGCCATATACCTGTAGTATTTTTCCTCCCCAATGTACAAGTAAAGAACAATAACAGGATGAACAATAAAACACTAAACAATCGTGTGTACAACGTGTACTATATGAGAACATGAAGCAAGACAGAAAATACAAAGTAAAGAGTTCAAGTCGGTGTACTTGCCTTGCTCTGGAAGATCGCGAATAAGGAGATAGTAATCTGTATGTCCACCTAGCATTTGTATAAGTTGGTTAGGATCTAAGCAATGACACTACCTAAATAGTTAGCTAAATTATCCATAAGCTACTTACATACATTTAGCATTAATGGGTACTTGATAGCAAAATATATATTCTAATTAGATAAAACTTACTAGTTAATTATGTAATTTATTTACTAGTACATTACTTATAAAACTAATTGTTAATAATAAATATTTCTAACTATATACATGTGCTGGCTAGCAAAATATGTAGATATCATGCACAAGATTTTGTAGATAGCCCTAACTGTTTAAAGTATGGTCTCTAACCCTACTTAAACAAATAATAGAATTTATACAATAAAATACTCTTTCACAAAATTATTAAATACTAATCAGCAACTGTACAATCCATGAATCAAATCAGCCCATTACCACTACTTCTCAATACTGCTCAGGCCCATATACTCAATACTAATAGAATTTCAAATGATCTCAACATCCTCTTGCTCAGGACTTAACTCTTATTTACTAAAGCATATTTCATTCAGAAATTTGTCATGCGCCTACTGCCACATCTCAACCAGCCTAGCAAAACCGAACTAAAAGCCCAGCAAATATGTTCTCTTATAGGCCCGGTTCAGTGATCCACTGGGTCATAAACCTAACATATGAAGTTGCAACCTAATTATTCACACAGACTTAGCATCATTGAACAAAAGCTACACTTGATAATGTTACACAAACCCAGGCCCATTTATATATTACATAATCCAACCTATATCAATGCAAATGCTAAATTCAAATACTATTGGCGCCTTCAGTCTCAACATAGTACTCAAACATAGTCGCATGCCAATCAAAACATTCGGAACTGCTCAACAACTCCACAAAATAATATACAACCTAGCCCATCTTGAATTTGAATCTAACGGCTAACCCTCATGCTAACTCTGTTCAACTCAAAACCTACCAACCACAACCTCAGATGCAAACCAAAACTGAGCTACGTTCAACTACACTTCATTCAATTCCGTGTACCGGACGCATGAGACTGGACACGAACCACTGCAGGACACGAACCGAATATGACATAAATCAACCCAATCTCTCCCGCGTTCCAATCGAAACCCTGCCAAAAATCCCATCAATGCTAAAATCGAAACGATGTAAAGCTCGACATTAGAGAAATTAGAATGCTACCTGAGTACAGGGAATCCGATCTGGATCTAAGACTCAATCCCACGATGTCGGATACGATCTTCCGTGTCCAATTGCAATTGGAGATCCTTCTGAGGCATTCAGACAAATATGTGGCATGCATAAGGAACAAAAACGGTTTTTAGAATAAACTGGAAATTGTGTGATAAGGGAATTCGAAGAAGACTTTAAGGAAAATTCAAGAAAGCACATGAGATCCCAGATTCAAACGCTCACCCAGAATTTTGATCAATTCAGTAGTTGATCTCTAGGAAAGATCAACGTTCTCCGATCTGACACCCAATTCAAACCCAAACCAGAAAAGAGGATCAAAACACCAATCGATTCATAAACGAACACAATAATTCTCCAGATCTGAACAACTATAAGATCGACACTCACCCGAAGTCGATCGCTCGATTGAAGGAGGCTCATCGACTCTCGACGAGGTGGTCCAGATCTGAATGGCCGAAATCGGAAGCTCACCGATGTCAAATTCACGGTTGAGAATGTCGAGGAAATAAAGAATTCTACCGAGAGGATTCATAGCGCCGCCGTGGAGATCACGGCTAGTCACCGCCGGAAAGAGGACCTCTGTGTCGATGCTCTGGAATAGCCGCACGCTTCTTGAGGAGGCTGAGCCTAGTCACCGTTGGTCGCCGATGATGATGACTCTGTCGTTGTTCATTGTGGAGGAACGAACCTCTCCGTTGCTCGTCGGGGGGAGGATGAAGAGAGAAAAGGAGCTCGAGCTCTGCTCCCAAATTTTTTGAGCAGAAAATGAGAAGACGGAGAGAGTGTGATGAGAGCTATATATAGAGATTGAGGGAATTATTTGGTATTTTACAAAAAGACTCCAATAAATTGCTTTATTGCAAACTGTTATAGAAAGTTAGAAGGATTGTTGGGTTAGTTGGAGAATTGGTTAGTTTCCTTGTGGAAAAAGGAAATGGAGGGAAAGCTAAATTTGCTATTCCACTCAAGTGAGAAAAGAATTTAAAATTCGAATGTCTTATATGGACATTACAACTGAGAAAATAAATTAGAGGAAATAAATCTTTAAATTAACATTTTCCTCCTTGTGGAAAATCTCAAGATGTTATTAAAATTACAAAACGAATTAAAGTATTTTATTTCTAAAGGACCAGAATACTAGAAAATATATTAAACTTTATTAATCTGAAAATTACTATTCTTCAAATAAACTAAAAATAATATTTCAAAAATTCTAAAATACCAGAAAATACCAAAATTTAATAATTTCAGGAAAGTGTGATTACAAATATTCTAGTTGCGTATTACCTTATGTTATCTAAGACACTTGTAATTAAATCGCCTAGAACTAGGTCATGCTAGTCTCTATAATCATTATTATAAATAATATGAATTGTAAGTTGTAGGTTAGAAATATCAAGTTTACACCTCCTTACTCGTACAATGAAACCTACGATACGTAAATCGAGAGTTAACAATCTTATCGTGGTGATCCACATGGTCAAATTGTCAATTCCATCAGTGTGAGATCACTGGAATCGATTGATATCAGTTTCGATGCACGGATTCTGAAATACGAACATATCTAGAAATTAATTATAATTAAGGGTGCTATATAAAGGAAATCTACAGACATCGTCAGACGATGAAACAAATATCACCAATGTGTCTAGAATGGTCAAATTAGCTAGGATAGTGTCACGACCCGCACCCGCTTTTCGGATACGAGTCTGTGTCCAAGTCCAGCCTACGCTGCAGTATCGGTGGTAGAACGCTGTCTAGTATACACAAGTCACAAAATCTATAGGACTAACACGGCAGTCTAGATCTCATCCACAAAATATGATACAATCAACTAACTCAAATGAAACTGAATAATGAATGATAATATAAAATTGAGTATCAAGTTTATCAAGAATTCCAGTTACGTCTGGTGGACACAAATCCACTACCAATAGACGAAAATAAAAATTAAAAACATGGCAACGAAGTGATTGAGTCCAAACTGCTAAATATCAAAGGTACCCTTAGCTGCAGTGGTACTGTGGTCCAATGCTGGCTCAAACCTGCTCGTCTGTACCTGACTCAAATTCGGCTAAACCTGAAGAGATCATCAGGTCCTTAGAGGACTAGCAAGATACATAAAAATATGCCTACTAATATGACAGTAACAGGTAATGGAAGATAAGAACAGTACAAGGAGAACATCTAAGAACGACGTGTCATGTGGAGACTGTAGTACTAGACTTGGCTAACAATCAATCAAAAACTCTTATAGCTTGTAATACAATGCAAGATACTCCCAATTTATAGTAGGTTTCGATGGTATTATATTCGTGAATAGCCAATTCTAGTATCGATCTCCTCTCCTAAGGAATACAAGGTCAAGTAGACTCCTATAAATCGTAGTACAATACAAGATACTCTCAATCTATAGTAAGTCACAAGTCAAGTCAAGTCAATCAATATCAAGATAAAGAATGGGCTATAGGTCGTAGTACAATGTAAGATACTCCCAATCTATAGTATGTATCAACTGTAGTACAATGCAAGATACTCCCGGTCGAGAATGGTCAAATCAAGAACAAGGTATAAAAACTGACAACTCTATCACAAGACAAGATAACATAATAAGACCAATAGACAAGCAATAACGAATATCCTATACGTGCACGTAGTCTAGAAAATAAGTAAAGTAGTCGATGACAACCAATCACAAGATGAGAAACAGGTAACCATATGGAAAAGTACAATAGAAGAATATAATGTAAATATTGCATATGTTCGGCAAGGTAAACTTGCCTGTGGTCCTGAGCTGCTGGCACGGACCAAGTGTTGGGTCAAGAGTCCAATGAACTTGTTTTATAAATCATACTGTCAATGAGTAATTCCAAACCATTTGCAATCTATCTACTTGGTCTCTTTTAAGTCTCTAGACCAAATCCTACTTGATCGGGTCTATTAGCTATACTCATTTATCTATGTTCCAAGATACTCCTTGATATGATACCCATGTTTTAGGACTCATGTGTTTCCTGTGAGTGTGTCTATTGCAGGATATGCGAGGACCTGGTTTGGTGTTACCCCTGTTTATACAAGTACAACTGGCTCATAATTAACTGACACCAGTAAACCCAACTTATCCCTACAGCAACTGCTACTCGTTTGTCCATATAACTCATCTCTGTAATATATAGAGCCGGCAACTTGTACTAATATAGACACTCCTAGCCATTGCTCACATCCCTCTACTCTAGCACTCTGTTTCTTATTAGTGAAACTTTATTGGGCACCCTTGCACTCTCCTAAACTGCTTCTGACTATTTTCCCCTTGGAATTATACAACTACTTCGATTGAACCTGCTAACACTTATTTCCTCCAATCTGGTCATACTGGAACCATACCAAGATAGGGGGTTCTTTAGAGATACTACCCCAGACTGAAGTATTACCCACAGCTCTTGTGTAGTACATAACATACATCCATATATGGGCTACACATTGGGCTTTCTATCTCGATACT
Source organism: Iris pallida (assembly GCA_029216955.1). Taxonomy (NCBI): domain Eukaryota; kingdom Viridiplantae; phylum Streptophyta; class Magnoliopsida; order Asparagales; family Iridaceae; genus Iris; species Iris pallida. Next base: position 446,272 of record JANAVB010003000.1, read on the forward strand.
GGACTGCTGCCCACCCACAGGGTTTGCCCCGACCTATTGCTATGTTTTTGACCCTTAAGATACCACACGTTCAGAGATTCTCACTTCATCCCCTTAGCCTACCCTTTTCTTTCCTGAACATTTTCTAATAGTCCATACCTATTGAATATTTGGCACACTCAAATCTTCTACTGCTTATGACAGATGGTATACTACTGCCACTACCCTTCAAACTAACACAAAGTGATACTTACACATTGTCACGACCCGCTACCCAAATTGTTGGGCTAGGCCGAGTCATGTCCAGCCTACGTTGAGATAAAATATAGTAAGCTGTTCTAAAGACAACAGGATAAGACTAAATGTGCTAACAGTTCTATAAGTGAAGAAGAATCATAAATGCTCCAAACACAAAAGTCGTCGTATATAGTAAAATATCCAAGTACAAGTAAACTGAAAAGTAAAACTGGATACATGTCCAGTTACAAAATGATATAGTCTAATACATGTTTACTCTCAAAAGTCTAAGTAAACAAAAGACAACTAGGCGAGGTTCCCTGCAGGAACATCCTCGTAAAGCAGAGCCGGATCCTCGGCAGTAATCCCATAATATGAGTCACAGAGTAACTCCTCCTCAGTAAGGACACCTACAACGTTATCCTGTCATGACGGGAGCAAGTACTAAATCTAGCAAACTAGCATATGAAACATGGAAATGAACATGAGAGGAATAACTGGAAAGCATGGCATCACTCAATCTATCATGGCAAGGATACACGTGTCATAGAGACAGATGTATATGTAATGTTTAAAACTGTAGCAAGTACGTGATCGATCAATAGATGTACAATGTGCTGGAGGGCACATAATGAAATGTACATACGTACAAGTTAACAAGCATAAGTGTACATTCGTACAGACATGCGGGGTAAAGGCCTGCGGCAAGGTATGCATATAGAATGCGACCGAGCTCGCTACTGTAGGGGGGTCGTGATCACGTACAATACTATCAGTTTTCCCATAACCCATATTCTAATCATGTGAGAGATACATCAAGACTGTTCTATGCATGGTAGTAACTGAAAGTACAATATGTAAAGATCTAACTTGCTACTCCAAGGATCAGCATTTAACATGGTGGGGTTTGCAGTTCATTTATGTGACAATATGTAAAGTTCGTAGAAAGTACTTGCCTCTAGCAAAGCAAAACAAAACAAGCTACGATAACAGTACTATGGATGTCCAGTAACTCGTCGCTGTAGAAGTAAAATATAATAACTTAGTTTTACACTAAGCTAAAACACTAGGACACTAATTGGTGAAACACGACTTGTGACTGGGCACCTAGCCAAAATGATGACTTGGCATAGGAGACCAATGTGGGGTGACACACTATGTTAACTAACTTTCTAGGGTCTTTATACTAGTGAGGGATGGGGTTCAACACGACTAAAACTCCAAATAACACAAAAAGCTACAAGTCGTAATTAATCAATAAATAAATCAAAAGATCATTGTGTTCTAACAATTTTTGAAGTAGACAAAAAGCCTAGTTTTTCTTAAAGTAAAGTACCAAGGTGATCCTTGTTAATCATAGAAATTTATTATAATTTTTTTGGAATTTATTAACCAGTACAAATATTTTATAAAATCAGTTTTCCTAAGTATACAGAAAATGAGTTTTGGTTTCATATGCCAAACTAGTGGCAAAACAGTAAATTAAATACTACAAAAATTATACTAAATTAGCCAACTTAACATAGTATCTAAAAACTATTTTTCCATAATTTTAGCAATACTTTGAGTATTTTTAGAAAATCAAAAACAGTATTGCACACAATAATTAATTATCTGCGTATTTTGTCCATGTATATAATTTGAACCAAAGTTCAAATACAGGACCCAAGGCCATGAATCAAGTCCAATATGACTTGTACAGGTCTTGAATGTGTGAAAACACATTTGAGCCCAAATACCCATGCTAGGCTTGGACACCAAATGGTTGCAGTAATTTAAATATAATAAAAATACAATTTGGTAATAATCAAAATAAATATTATTATTTTAATAAGGCAAATTTATACAAAAGAATATATACATACCTATGCTAAAAGGATATATATAGATATATAAGGAAAAATACTTAATTTATAAAGTATATATATATATATATATACAAATATATATATATATATATATATAAGAACACACTTAATAATATAGTGTATATATATATAATATATATATACATAGGAAAATATATATATAAACATATATATATATAAAATTTACTAACTATAAAATATATACATATATATTAAATACTGTTAAAATACAGTATATACATATATATATATATTAATATATATATACATATACATATATATATAAAAATACAAAATAAAAAGAAAAAGAAAAGAAAAGAAAAAGGAAACAGAAAGGGGGGCTCGAACCTGAGCCAGCGGGGGGGGGGGGGGGTTTAGTTACTGCGAGCTGGCCAGTGGGCCAGTTGGCCCGACTGTTAGGATTAGGGTCTTTTTTCTTTTATTTCATTTAGGTTAGACATTAAATAATAATAAAAAATAATATAAACACGAGCCTGTGTCCGGACAGTTAAGGACACAGGATTTCTCGTGTCCTTGCTTAGCACGACACGTACGAGCACAGTCTCGTGTGTCCGAGCACAGCATTGAGCTCGTCGTGTCCTGGCGAGTCTCGTGCGTGAAGACGAGACACGCACGACACGACTCTGGTCCGCTACTCACGTGTCCGACTTCTCGAAGAAGTTTCGAAGGCGGAGGCGGCGGTTTGGGGCGTCGGGACGGTGGCGCTCCGGTGGCGCTGCGTCCAGCTCGGCGTGGCGAAGCGGATGGCGGTGGTGGCGACTGACGACGGCGGTCGGTGAGGCGGTGGTGGGGTGTTGCCGGAGTTAGGGTTAGGGCTGGGGGTTTTGGGGAAGAAATGGGGCTGCGGTCGGCGGAGATGGGTCGGGGTGAGTGGTAGTCGACTGTGGGGAGTGAGGGGGTTTAAATAGGCGGGTTGAGGCGGTCGGGGGGTCGTCGCGCTGGCCGAAAATGGCGGGGGCAGTCGGCTGGTCAGTCGTCGGTCAGTCGGGGTGGGTAGAATAGGGTTTAGCAATTAGGTCCTCCTAGTTTAGGTTATTACAGATAGGTCCCTAAGGTAGATAAATGCAAATTAGAATTTGCATTCCGCATTAAAAATAATTTATTTATTACAAACTGATATTGTAACAATTCTAATAATTACAAAACTATATTAAAACAATTCTAGTTATTACAAAATGATATTAAAACATTTAAATAAATTACAAAGTGATATTTTTAATATATAAATCTTATTTAAAATTATTTAAAAATTCTAGAAAATTCCTAAAAATCTAAATAATTATTTTAAGGCTAATTTGTCACAAAAAATTAATTAACACTAATGAAAAATGAATTTTGAAAAATAGGGGCTTACACACATAACCTGTTACACGCACTCCTTATCCCAACTTACTTATTGTCATGACCCGCACCCTAGAGTAAGGGCACGAAACATGGGCACGTCCAGCCTACGTGGCAGTATCGATGGTAGAACGCTGTCCTAGGTCAATCATCTAACAATATATAAGGTACATGTACAGTATATATACTCCGAATGGAGGTGACATAGCAATACCGTCTCAATCATAATTAAGGTAGAATACGATAAAAAGATCGATAGATATGGAACGAAATGAATCCACAGAGATAAAATCAGATATAAGTCTAAGTGACTAAGATAATATCTCCAAAAACATCAGATGAAACAAATAAAACAAACTCCCAGTATATACAATAATGTATCAATGAGAAAGACAAGGTAAGAGTCTAAGCTAGCAGTCTAAACCACTGGTGGTAGATCCTCTACTGCAAGTGGGTCCAAGTCGCAAGTGTTGTCTAAAGTTGCATCATAATGTGTAGACACCAGAGCCTCATCATTCTCTGTAAAATTTTCAACAGGTCCAGTCAGGACAGGAGCGAGCACAATACATCTCAACAAATCATAACATGATAGGAAATATAATCATGCTAGAGAATAAGATACATGAAACTGAAGAATAATATGATATAAAAGAGAGAGACTGTAAGTAAATATCTACAATATGATAGAGAACTAATCAGTGACTAGTGATTCAGAGTACAAGATAAATATGTGAACAGTTGGAGGGTGATTCATGACTATACTAAAGAGGTGATTCATGACTATACTACTTTGGAATTATCCACATGTTCATTTATACTCCTCTATCCCCAATCAATACACAAGGATCCAGTCAAGTTACGTTAAGATTCATGACTATACTACATTGCCCATAAAGGGTGATTCAAGAGTGATTCATGAAGATTCGTGAAGGCTCTGTGATTCATGAGAGTACAGGAATCACAAGCTGATACATGAAGATTCATGATAATAGAAGCATGAGATACATGATGTAAGTGAAACACACGAGACAAGAGTATCTGATGCTTCCGAGGGGGATAACATCTCATGAAGGGATCCATATAGTACCAATCCGCGTTACCAACGTGTCAGCATCAAGTAAGGTAATCTAAAGCAGGAAATATTATCCTAAATAAGATATGAAATGATCAGAGAATGTACTCGCCTGGTATCCTGAATATCTGAAGAGAATATACTGTCCGAGGAGTGGTGTCTGTCTCCTATAGAACAGTACAAGTCACTACATGTCTAAAATAATAAAATAGACTGCTACAATGTATCTACATGATGTTTGGGGTCAATCTAGGCTAAAGTCAACCTTTGGTCAACTCTAGTCAACCCTAGCAGTCAAACTAGGTCAACTCTAGTCTAGTTAGGTCAAACAAGGTCAAACAAGGTCAAACAAGGTTAAACTAGGTCAAACAAGATTAAACTAGGTCAAACAAGTCTAGGTTGGTCAAACCTAGGCTTAACATGTCAATCTAGGCCTCTAACCAATTATTCTAATCAAGCACACACCATTCAAGTCATACTAGTCTACAATACACTAAAGTCATGTGGATACAATCCATATACACAAGTCTTCCTCATTAGGATACCATAGGCTAACTACATAGGCCATGAGCCATACACAAGGCCATACATCTATATACACATTATCTACATAGGCAATGCAATATTTGTATTACATTACCACATTACATATTCACACTAGGCTATATATATATATATTACACTCACACACACACACACACACACACACACGCATATATATATATATATATATATATATATATATATATATATATATATATATATATATGGAAGCTATTAGGAACTAGATTACATTTCCATATATATATGTAGAGACATACATGTGTGTGTGAGTGTAGATAGGTGTACATGTAAATGTATGTGGGTGTGTGTGTAGGAATGTGTGACAGGGAATTAGAATAGAGTGTGTGTACATATGTGCCTGTGTGTGTGTACATGAGTGCATGTGTGTGTGTACATGAGTGTAGGCTATAGTGTTCAGGTTTTAGGAAAATCACAAAATAGTGTAAAATATCAGTATCAAAAATCAGTGTCGTGTGTGTGTGTGTGTGTGTGTGTGTGTGTGTGTGGATGCTATGTGTCTCGGGAATGTGGAGTGACAGGAAGCAGTGGGTTAGTGTAGGAAAATCTGTGTGAGTGTGTAGATATGTATGACAGGAAATTAGTATAGAGTGTGTGTGTTAGTGTGTACATGAGTGTAACAGGAAAGCAATAGTGTGTACATAGGTGAGTTCTCAGTTTCCAGCTCTAGGTGACAGTTTAGGTGATGTGTGTGTGAGTGAAACAGTGGTTTAGATAGGAGGCCATGTGTGTGTTATAGTGTCACATAGGGGTGTGTCAAGTGACTGTGTAGGTGTGTGTGTGTAGGAATATTAGGCTCTCTGAATGTGGAGTGTGTAGAGTGTAGATAAGGACATAAGTTCTCAGGTTTGAACTAAATAATAGTTCAATGAAAACAAACAGTTAACATACCCAACCCAATCAGTTCAAATGAATTCAGCCTAGCAGTGTATATCCAAAAATCAAATTCGAAACCCAAGTCCAATCATAAAACACAAATTAACATGATCCTCAACCCTTACACATGTAGGTGAGTCTCACCTAAACATTTAACATCATTAAATCAGAAAAAAAAATGTAATTTAAGAATAGAAAATCAATTCAGCAAAGGGGCGTATCAGTGAAGTATCGGGTTTAAGGAAAATCCCATGATTCGAATCTAACTAATCATCTAATTTACAATTAAAGAGTTGGTAATAAGTGTCACATATGTGAGAGTGTCCTGTGAGTCATTTGGTGTCCCAAAAATATGACACAGACGTGTCCACATCAATGCAAACACGTGGGGTGCACCCAATGTAGCACAGCGTCGTGCACAAGTGCACACGCGTGTAGGACACGACACTTCGTGTCACGTGCACACACCCACGTGTTCGCCTAGGATAGGTCTACACGTGGGACAGCCTGACACGTGTCCACGACGTGTCCATATTGGACACGAGCACGTGTTTGTGCGTGTCTGTGCGCGTCTCGGCCGTCAGCGCGCGACAGTGCGCGGCCAGTACAGGCGCGATTGCTCCGCGTGTAGTGCACCATCTGCTCCCAAATTTTGGGATCATGATGACAGTCAGTGCCCCCTACTCTCCACAAAAATTCGTGTCCCGAAGTGTCCTGTGTTGTGAGTTATGGAGCCCGATAGGCAGGACACAGGCCTAGGGCTCGTACAGCGTGTCCAAAGCCAAAAACACGACACAAACCGACACGAAATACTAAACATCCTTCACAAAAATTCATACACACACCTAGATCTAGAGATCTATGAAATTAAATTTTCAAAATACGAAAATAAATCCCTAAGGGACATTTTAACAAACACCTATGTATCCATTATATATGTGTCCGATACGGACACTAAATGGACACGAATTGTGCCCAAATTTCGGGGACAACTAGGGGATTCTTAGACCTAGCCCTATATGCAAAGAAAATAGGAAAAATAATGGGTTTGCATGGTTTACCTATTGAGTGTCAATACTCAAGAAAATTTTAAGAAGGATTCCAAATAGCAACTCCCAAGCTCCAAATGGCACAAAAACTGAGATGAATCTCCAGAAATAGTAAACATACAGAAATTAGATCCTAATGCAAAAGACTAAGGTTAAAAAGGAGTTGAAATAAATTAAATAGGATTTTAGGAGAATGGAAAATTACCTTTCCTTCAAAATCTAGGTCAAGAGCAAAAGAGGCAAGAACACATTAAGAAAATACTTATAGGCAAGGAAAAACCCTAAGTGTGGCTACCATGGGTGGGTTTGATTGGGTTTTGGGCTTAAGTCATGGGCCTATGGCTTAATTGCAAGTCATGAAATTGGTAAATCATAAGTCATTGAGTTAAGTCATAAGTCATGAACCATTTCACTTAAGCTAAACATTCCTACTTTAAAACTAATTTCTAATGACTAAAAGTAGGTTAATTTAAGTTAGACTAGGGTCACCGTAACTAGGGTTAGCTTCTAGGCTAGTCTACAAGGTCTTAACTAGTCAAATTCAACAACCATCAATCAAATAATTAATCAAATTATTCTAATAAGTCAAAATAACCAAATTACTCCTAGGCTAAAAATGATAATAGATATTCCAAATCACAGGGTTAGGCTCTAGGTCAGACAGTCTCTACGATTTCACTAGCTGCACATCAAAATCACAAGTCATGATTTTTTATAGTTTTAAATGATTAAAATCACCAAAAATCATATTATTATTTAAATATCATAATTAAATAATTAAAAACACAAAATTTTAAAATTACCCTCATTTAGAAAACTGGGTGTTACACTTATTCATCTGAACATACGTGTAACATCTATATGGATTGGTATTTTATTTGCATTTGAGTACATGTAGAATTCCTCCAATACTCGACTGCCCCTTCCTACTTCCTTCTAGTTCATTGCATTGGTGTGATCCTTCACTTTACTGATACATCATCTTAATGACTGATACCCATGTTTTCGATTGAAAAGAATTCAATATCAGGTATCCAATCGGATATCAATTCCGAAACTGATACAAGATATACGAATATGCAACCAGGTATCGGATCCGATACCAACCATCTATCCCCGATACTCGAAGCTACACCATATTTCCTATAATTCAAATCATCCATCATCATAACCTGTTATTGCTTGGATGGTCTCACAGCTGGGTTGACTAGTATATCAATGTGCTAGCTGCTACAAAATAGGTAATCTGATACTTGCCTACCCAACTCGGATACATTGGTATCTGGTACGACTGATACCTACTTGTCCAGTATCCTACAAGGATACTCAGGTGTTCCCTTACACGTGAACACGCCCTACATCTCTTCCCAAATTTCTGAACAGTTGCATTAAAATCAAGTTGCTCACTGACCCCTCTATTCCACATGTCCCAATATACACTCATCTACGATGCATCTACAATCAAGTGCGTAAACCCAATTGTAATCTTTTAAACAACACAACACAAGTGTCAAAGACTCTGACACCCTGTTATCCTTATTGCATACGAGGATACATCTGTATATGACACATCCCCGGACACCCTAGTCTCTATCAACCACCTGTTGTTGTTCGTTGGAATACAAAACAGTAACCCCTTGTATTAACTACATGTATACTCAGGAACATGACTCTGAACACGCATCGACTTCCCAAACACAACCCAACTCTACTTATGGTGTGTCTAGACGTGCTAACAGTTAGAGTTGAGGTTTTCTTCTTAGGGATTAATTCGAATACCTATAATCTTATTAGGAATACTTCGCAAGCATAAACAGTTTAACTAGTAATAGATGGTCGATTGATACGATCGAAAAGTAGAGGGTTACCTGCTGAGTTGGTGGCTATTGCTCGACGGTCCTCCCAGGGTTGTCTCGAGTTGGTAAAGAACAAGCGACGATAGAAATTTGATTGCTAGGGTTTATAGGAAAGGATCAGTTGTCGGCTGACCCCTCTACATATATATAGATATTATGGTCGAAGGAAATGGATAGAGAGGTGAAGTTTAAAACTCAAATTTGGAGTTGATCCTCCAAATATTTGAACTATCATGTATTCAAACAGGGATTTGAGTTTCAGAGTCGACTTCGAAAAGTAGAGAAGGGTCGGTTCTGTTTAAAATTAAGTGGCAGTTAGGATTTGAACTCTAACATTCCAATTGAACCCTTCCCAATTTGCATATTTACACCCTACTCTTTCATGGATGTTTGAGGAAATAAAATAAATGAGAATTAAGTAATTAAGGCAATTAATAAATGAGCATGAGTTTTTAATAGCTACTAAAATGAGGATACTTGGTCTAGGGGTTTACAAATCTACCCCCTTGAAAAAATTTTGTCCTCGAAATTTAAATTAACTATTAGAAATGAGGGCAAACACCTATATAGTTATGACTTACTAGAATAAATATTCTAAAATATTCCAAGTACTCTCAAGCTAAAATCTAATATAGGTTAATCAACAATATCATTACTATAACCTACTAGGAATTACCGTCAGCTCCTCCTTGCATTGCTGGCGTATCCTCCATGATCATGGCAAAAGCTTGCCCTCCTGGTGCTACAGGTCGACGCTTTGGGCAATCTCGCAACTGATGTTGATCTGAACCACAGTTTAAACATTGGCCTAGTCTCCAACGACAATCGCTCTCAATGTGTCCCTTCTTTCTGCAATACTGACATGTTGGAAGCTCCCGATTCGGGATGTCTCTTGGTTGCTGATGATACTGCTGCGGTGAATTATTCTTTGGAACATTGGGACGTTTTGCCGATACCGATTGGTTTTTGCTTCCTTCGTATGCATTTTTGTCCCTCTTCTGCTTGCGCTTCATCTCCTTCTCTACTGCTTGCACAACCTTCAGGATTCTTTCATAGGTGGTGGCCTGGCTGGTGGCGATGGCGATGGCGATGTAAATTTCATGCGATAGCCCTTTTCTAAACTTCTTCGATTTGGCTTCAGTGGTCAAGGCATCTGCGAAGCGACTGAGGCGGGAAAACTCGGCGGTGTACTCGTCGATGGAGAGGTTATCCTACTCCAGGCTCTCGAACTCATTTTCTAACTCTTCTTTGGCCACGTCGGGGTAGAACTTCGTCTTGAACAGCTCCTTGAATTCTTCCCAAGTCACATCTAGCGCGGTGAATCGGGGCTCTTCTCTATACCATGTGCGGGCGATGTCGTAAAGTTGCATGCTAGCTGACTCGATCTTCAGGTCTTCAGGAACTCGAGTCATCCGAAGAATTCGATCTACGTTCTTCAACCACTCATCCGCGTAGAGAATCTCTTCCGTCCCCTTGAATTCCCTGGGCCTAAAGTCCATAAAATTCTTGGAAGTTCCAGGACGCGGTCGTGGAGCATCTCTAGTCTGGAGAGCCTCTCTCAAGGTGTCGCGAAAGGTGTTGTCATGTTCCGTCTGGGAAGTGATGAGCTGCTGAAAGATCCCAAGGAGCGTAACATTGTCCAGTGCAGGTGGCGGAGGCAGAATATGTGCTGGATATACGGCAGGTACTGGATACATCGCTGGTGCTGGATGCATGGTAGGTGCTGGATGCATGGTAGGTGCTGGATGGAGGACATGTGCTAAATGCATGGTGGAAGCTGGATACATCGCTGATGCCGGATGCGGAACTTGCGCTGGTGGTGGGACAAGTGCTGGGGGCAGAACGGGTGCTGGTGGTGGAGTATGCGGAGGAAACTGTAGGGGTGGTGGAATATTGTCTCTGTAAAATCTCGAGAATTTCGGTTGTGGCGGATTGCCAATATGAGTAAGTTGGCCTCCCTGCGTCGGTGGGGTCATGTACGTAAAGAATCCTCCTGCAGTCGGTGGGGTGTTCAGGGAAGCGTTGTTCATGTCTTGAGAATCTATTTACTGTAATAAACGAAAACATTTAGCCGCTGAAGAATTTCAAGCAGGATGCAAGTCAAGGATTCAATAAAATCAAGGATAGAGACCAATAACGTATCAAGACATGTGGATGAGATCCTAAGAATTCTAATCCTATTTGCAGGCTCACGTCGGTATAGTAACGTAACCGAAGTGATTAACGTAGACCTGCATGGACTACCAAAAAAACTTGTCACGACCCGTACCCGCTTTTCGAATACGAGTCTGTGTCTAAGTCCAGCCTACATCGCAGTGTCGGCGGTAGAACGCTGTCTAGTATACACAAGTCACAAAATCTATAGGACTAACATGGCAGTCTAGATCTCATCCACAAAATATGATACAATCAACTAACTCAAATGAAACTGAATAATGAATGATAATATAAAATTGAGTATCAAGTTTATCAAGAATTCCAGTTACATCCGGTGGACACAAATCCACTACCAATAGACGAAAATAAAAATTAGAAACATAGAAACGAAGTGATTGAGTCCAAATAGCTAAATATCAAAGGTACCCTCAGCTGCAGTGGTACCGTGGTCCAATGCTAGCTCAAACCTGCTCGTCTGTACCTAGCTCAAATTCGGCTAAACCTGAAGAGATCATCAGGTCCTTAGAGGACTAGACATAAAAATATGCCTACTAATATGACAGTAACAGGTAATGGAAGATAAGAACAGTACAAGGAGAACATCTAAGAACGACGTGTCATGTGGAGACTGTAGTACTAGACTTGGCTAACAATCAATCAAAAACTCTTATAGCTTGTAATACAATACAAGATACTCCCAATTTATAGTAGGTTTCGATGGTATTATATTCGTGAATAGCCAATTCTAGTATCGATCTCCTCTACTAAGGAATACAAGGTCAAGTAGACTCCTATAAATCGTAGTACAATACAAGATACTCTCAATCTATAGTAAGTCAGAAGTCAAGTCAAGTCAAGTCAATCAATATCAAGATAAAGAATGGGCTATAGGTCGTAGTACAATGTAAGATACTCCCAATCTATAGTATGTATCAACTGTAGTACAATGCAAGATACTCCCGGTCGAGAATGGTCAAATCAAGAACAAGGTATAAAAACTGACAACTCTATCACAAGACACGATAACATAATAAGACCAATAGACAAGCAATAACGAATATCCTATACGTGCACGTAGTCTAGAAAATAAGTAAAGTATTCGATGACAACCAATCACAAGATGAGAAACAGGTAACCATATGGAAAAGTACAATAGAAGAATATAATGTAAATATTGTATATGTTCGGCAAGGTAAACTTGCCTGTGGTCCTGAGCTGCTGGCACAGACCAAGTGTTGAGTCAAGAGTCCAATGAACTTGTTTTATAAATCATACTGTCAATGAGTAATTCCAAACCATTTACAATCTATCTACTAATTGGTCTCTTTTAAGTCTCTAGGCCAAATCCTACTTGATCGGGTCTATTAGCTATATTCAATTATCTATGTTCCATGATACTCCTTGATAGGATACCCATGTTTTAGGACTCATGTGTTTCCTGTGAGTGTATCTATTACAGGATATGCGAGGACCTGGTTTGGTGTTACCCCTGTTTATACAAGTACAACTGGCTCATAATTAACTGACACCAGTAAACCCAACTTATCCCTACAGCAACTGCTACTCGTTTGTCCATATAACTCATCTCTATGATGTATAGAGCAGGCAACTTGCACTAATATAGACACTCCTAGCCATTGCTCACATCCCTCTACTCTAGCACTCTGTTTCTCATTAGTGAAACTTTACTGGGCACCCTTGCACTCTCTTAAACTGCTTCTGACTATTTTCCCCTTGGAATTATACAACTACTTCGATTGAACCTGCTAACACTTATTTCCCCTAATCTGGTCATACTGGAACCATACCGAGATAGGGGGTTCTTTAGAGATACTACCCCAGACTGAAGTATTACCCACAACTCTTGTGTAGTACATAACATACATCCATATATGGGCTACACATTGGGCTTCCTATCTCGATATTGGACTGCTGCCCACCTACAAGGTCTGTCCCGACCTATTGCTATGTTCTTGACCCTTAAGATACCACACGTTCAGAGATTCTCACTTCATCCCCCTACTACTGTATAAACCCTTACCCTACCCTTTTCTTCCCTAACATTTCCTAATAGTCCATACCTATTGAATAATTGGCACACTCAAATCTGCTACTGCTTATGACAGATGGTATACTACTGCCACTCCCTACAAACTAACACAAAGTGATACTTACACATAACCTGTTACACGCACTCCTTATCCCAACTTACTTATTCTTCTGAACATATGTGTAACATCTACATGGATTGGTATTTTATATTTCATTTGAGTACAGGGAGAATTCCTCCAATACTCGACTGCCCCTTCCTACTTCCTTCTAGTTCATTGCATTGGTGTGCTCCTTCACTTTACTGATACGTCATCTTAATGACTGATACCTATGTATTCGACTGAAACGAATTCGATATCAGGTATCCAATCTAATATCAATTTCGAAACTGATACAAGATATACGAATGGGCAACCAGGTATTGGATCCGATACCAACCATCTATCCCCGATACTCGAAGCTACACCATATTTCCTATAATTCAAATCATCTATCATCATAACCTATTATTGCTTGGATGGTCTCACAGCTGGGTTGACTAGTATATCAATGTGCTAGCTGCTAAAAAATAGGTAATCTGATACTTGCCTACCCAACTCGGATACATTGGTATCTAGTGCGACTAATACCTACTTGTCCAGTATCCTACAAGGATACTCAGGTGTTCCCTTACACGTGAATACGCCCTGTATCTCTTCCTAAATTTCTGAACAGTTGCATTAAAATCAAGTTGCTCACTAACCCCTCTATTCCACATGTCCCGGTATACACTCATCTACGATGCATCTACAATCAAGTGCACAAACCCAACTATAATCTCTTAAACAACACAGCCCAAGTCTCAAAGACTCTGACACCCTGTTATCCTTATTGCATACGAGGATACATTTGTATATGACACATCCCCGGACACCCTAGGCTCTATCAACCGCCTGCTGTTGTTCGTTGGAATACAAAACAGTAACCCCTTGTATTAACTACATGTATACTCAGGAACTCGACTCTGAACGCGTATCGACTTCCCGAATACAACCCAACTCTCTACTTATGGTGTGTCTAGACGTGCTAACAGTTAGAGTCGAGGTTTTCTTCTTAGGGATTAATTCGAATACCTATAATCTTATTAGGAATACTTCGCAAGCATAAACAGTTTAACTAGTAATAGATGGTCGAATGATACGATCGAAAAGTAGAGGGTTACCTGCTGAGTTGGTGGCTATTGCTCGACGGTCCTCCCAGGGTTGTCTCGAGTTGGTAAAGAACAAGCGACGACAGAAATTTGATTGCTAGGGTTTATAGGGAAGGATCGGTTGTCGGCTGACCCCTCTACATATATATAGATATTAGGGTCGAAGGAAATGGATAGAGAGGTCGAGTTTAAAACTCATATTTGGAGTTGATCCTCCAAATATTTGAACTATCATGTATTCAAACAAGAATTTGAGTTTTAGAGTCGACTTCAAAAAGTAGAGAAGGGTCGGTTCTGTTTAAAATTAAGTGGTAGTTAGGATTTGAACTCTAACTTTCCAATTGAACCCTTCCCAATTTACATATTTACAACCTACTCTTTTATGGATGTTTGAGGAAATAAAATAAATGAGAATTAAGTAATTAAGGCTATTAATAAATGAGCATGAGTTTTTAATAACTACTAAAATGAGGATACTTGGTCTAGGGGTTTACAGATAGCCTATACATAAGTCTAATTTGGACACATGGGTAAAATGATAATTTCGGATCAAAACGATATCCGCCGTTGGACACACTTTTCACCGAAAAATATGCTAAGATAAAATTCCTCTAAACCTAGCAAATTATATATGTTCACAAGTCCAGAATGACGATACAAACCCAACTGTATATCCGAAATTGGATTCCGATGAGCCGATCTCAAAATGAACCGTTGACCCAGAAGTTAGAATCCATTTTACACAGAAATACGTGCCGGAGCTCAAGTCCACTGAATCTAGAAAAATATATGTCAACGAGTCCAGAATGACGATACGAACCCAATGGTATATCCAGAATTAGATTTCGGTGAGCCGTTCTCAAAATAACCTATTGACTCGGACAAAGGGATCCGATTTGCACCGAAATGCATGTCAGGGCCACGTTGCTCCAAACTCGATAAATTTTGTATGAATTTTAGCCAGAACGATGTCACGAGTCCACTGGTTGCATCAGAATTGGAATCCGGAGTCCCGGATTCAAAATTAGAGTTCTACAAGTTGAAAATTACAGTTTCGAGAGGCCACCTTTGGCGTCGATTTTGACCAACCAAACGATATCCTATCAAGCTGAAATTTTTATGGCATGAAGGTGGTTATAACTGCTACGCAGCGGACTTGGTGGTTCATCGGCCGAAACTTCGACAAGAGAAATGAATCTGCGAATTTGGCTCCATAAAACTGTCCAAAAATAATACAATTTATTCGAGCAACTTGGTGGTCAGTTTTGATCTATCAAACGATTGAATTAATAGTTGAAATTTTAGGTGTGTGAAGGGGTATATACCAAGATTACAACGAAGAAAAGTGTTTGACGATCCAACTGTCTAATTTCTCGAAAAAAGTGCACGAAGTCACTGTCCCAAAGCACGATTTCTGAGTTCAAATCTCGCATGTCACGACGGGATTTCGTGCGAAACGCACGAATAGCCCATGTTGTGGCATCCAAGGGGGAGTTTGTTGGGGCATCGCCGGGCATAGGGGGTCGCGGTGGCCGTGCGACGGCGTACGGTGTTGTCGTCGTCGCTGCCACGACTGCTGCTGTTGTGCGGTGTGGTTGCATGCCAGCACGCGCACACGCGTGGCACCATTGGCCGCGCTTGCCCACAGAGGAAGGCCACAGTGGGGTGTTCGTGGGACTCACAAGCACCGGAGGTTGTATACACAGTGGTCATGGTGGCTCGGCAGGAACCGTAACGAGCACTGCGGTGTTCGCTGGTGGTGTCATCGTGGTTGAAGTGGTCCACGTCGGCTGGATCGGGGCATGGAGATTGGAGGAGTGGTGGAGGATGGGGAGGTTGATGATCAGGGAGGTGTGGTCATGGAGCATTCGTTGTGCTTTTAGAAGAAGAAGGTGATGCATAAGAATAAGAAGAAGTGTAAAGAGAATATATGTAGAGAGGGAGAGAAACTGATGTATATAGAAGATGATGGGGGAATGAAAGATTCGCCAGCTGGGGAGGAGGTTGCGGGTGCTCATGTATTCCAATCTGGATATGTTGCTGTCCGTTATCATGGTTCGAGGGAAGAGTCCCCCCTGCAACCCAAAGATATTAAAATTTATACATTGTATTTATAGTCAAATATTTTACCAAATAAAAATAATATTGATAATAAAACAACTATATAAAAAATCATTGAATACACAAATGCTATAATTAAGTAAGTACTTAAATTAATAAAACATGGGGGGTAAATTATATTTATACTACTAACAATGAATTAACTAGGCCAGGGCATAGGTATAGCTATTTGATTAATACTATTTTTAAAATATGATTACTAGCGATTAAATAATTAAAAGAGGATGGGGGTTTACAATTAGGTGTTTTATAGAGAGAAAAAATTGGTGTGGGGTGTTTGGGTGTGTCTTGAGGGTGGTGTCATGCCCCAGTACCGGAATACGAGGACGGACGTAGGCCAGCTACACCGTATAAGGTATGAAGACGTCATACGGCGATCTTGGCTGTCAATCTTGTTGGGTATCCTAGCATGCAAGCAGTCTATGGCCTAAATCTGATCTCATATCCACAGGCAATAATCAATGAAATAATAACAAGAAGAATAATCATATGAAAAGCAGGAAATACTCATATGATAATCAGAAAGTCTACAATAAAAAATAATGTAGTCAAGAATACCTTCCCACACAGTTCCCATATGGTCACGAACTGAAGCACGTCCTCCAAGTCAAGTCTGGAAGATCCATAGGATCGATCACTGGCAATCTGGGAACAATCCAGGGTTGGTCAGGCCAACCGCAGCAAGTACCAGAAAGGAAGGCTCAAGGACGGGCGAAGAAAACCAGCATGATATAATATATGACAGGAATAACATGTATGAACAGCAGTAATGAGGGTAAAGGTTCGTGCGGTACCAATGCACGAACACAGAATATAAGGCCGCAATCCAACAACTAATACATAAGTAACCAACAATCATCACAGTCATCCTAACATCCACTAATACTTGCATCGCCAACTGGAACTCGTAGTTTGTCATCGAAACAGTAACCCACTCCTACATCAAACAAGAATAAGGGAATGAATTATCGCACCGGGACAGTGTTACGTGCCAGCCAGCTTAGCAAGCAACAAGCCATACAATTTAGGTGAATAAGCGGCCACTCAAATGTCTACAGCTATCTATGTGGAGGTTGGGTTACCCCAACAATGCAATATAAGAATCCTCAGATCGTGCTATATCTAGCAGGGCTAACGAGGCCAAATAATAACGCATAGCACATGAACAAGCACTGGTCCCTCAAAGGCAACCATGTGAAACAGATCAATCATATGGTAATACAAATAGTATTCGGATACTACCATCCGCTATTGCGGACGATAACAATATCCGGGGCGGTCAGCCTTGCACTAGATAGGTAATCATAACACCTATGGTGGCTGGCATGCACGATCTCAAGATTCTGCTCCCTTCCAATGCTTCTACCATCTTTAGTTGCCTAGATTAACCCTATATTTATCTGGAATCACATGCCGTGGTCACATGCTCATCCTCCTAGATGCAGTACCTCAGTACGGGTACACTAAGTACGAATCCACCTCGACACCCAAAGTCTCAAATCTGGATTCATTCTTAGTATAATGCAACAAGCAGTCAATCAGTCCTAACCACGTTAAAACTATAGGCCAACTACCATGTCCGTGCTGGAAAATGAATGCATTGTCATATAACACATAGACTCATGTAGCACCTTAGTGCACGCATAGAATAACACCTCAGTGCACACATAGAGTGCTACCAGCACGGGTACAAGCAGTCAAGTCAGTAATATGGTCAATCGTATTAAATCCTCTGTCCACCTCGTAGTAGGGGTATCAGGTCAAGTACACGGTCGAAATCTCTACTATAATAGCATTCCAAGTACACATGTGGGTTTACAGCTCTAATCATCAAGTCGGTCTACCCACCGGATCAATCTATCAATAGTCTTCCCATCTCCGATGGAATAAATATCATATCAGGAAAATACGATCACTTGGTACTAGGCTAATCACTATAGACAATGCTAGGCCCTCTGGCTCACAAGAATCCTCCGAGTCAATGATCACAGGCTATCAGCAACTAAGTCTCCCAACTACCGGGATACAACAATGGTACCAGGTTTTGGGCGCTTGGAAAGTCGAGTAAAAATCATATATCGATATCCTCGGTATCTTCCTCGTTCCGCGAAACATTCGCACAATAATCAGACTCCAGGAATCCAATGAGTCTACCAATACATTATTCCAGATCAATCCTCCAATAATACGTAATCTAAATATTCCCAAGGTCACAATTCCGATACATAAGACAACTGTCAGCCCTATCTAGCTATACTATGACAACTCCTAGAATGAATGGTCAGGGTACAAGAGTTTATTAATTAATGCCGCAGGAAAATGGCAAAGATTGCATGAACCACTCTGGAGCAGATCCACAACCCTTAAACCAAACAAGGACCAGGATTGCAGACCGTCTCCCGAGTAGAACCGCGCTCCTTACGCTATCCGATGGACAAGACAGGTCAAGAGCTAGGCGACTAATCTAGTCATGAGTCTACCTAGCAGGTACTGGGATCAGGCATACTATACTATGATAAACTTGCATGAGGCTGGTTCAGCAAACCAAAGGAACGGTTCTGCCCAACTCTTCAAACCAAATTCCCGGTCGAGAATTCTGAAAAAATTTGGCAGAGTCTCATCTGTATTTCTGAACGGGAGCTCCCTGCGAATTGGGGCTAATCCACTCGTCGCAACCCGCCACAGAATTGCAGACCGAGAATACTAAGTCCCGGGTTCCAGCAACTCTACAATGCGTACTGAAAACCAAACCGTAGCCGTGAATACTAAGTCACGGCCTCCAGCAGCACTACGATGCGTACTGGGTGCCAAGCCAACACATGCAACAGAACTGCCACACAGGGCGCATCACAGACCCACAGTCATATCCAAGCCACAAGCAAAGTCATAGAAACAGTTAGCCAAGCCGTTACTCGACCGCGAGTCGGACACAGAGCATATGGGGACAATCCATACATGTGAGTCGTGCTCGTGTCCTCGGAGGTGTGGATGACCCGTCCGAGTTGTCCGATACGGTCGTAAACCGGTATCGAACCAAGCTATCCAAGGTTATCATCATGGCAGTTCTACTACTATGCTACACTACTCATGGTTATGCATTTTCAATTACAATTAATTAAAATACAATAAAATCCAGGAGAGAGGGCAAGAGCCGTCGATGAGCAAGGAAAACTTGCCTAGAGGGCTCGGCTAGGTAAGCAAGTCTTTGGCGTCCGGAATCCAAGCTTGCACGCCAAATCGAGGTCCTCGGAACACAAAATAAACAATCATTAGCATTAATAAAATAATAATGGAAATCATGATGGATGGCAGGAGGCCATACCGTGTAGGTCCCGCAAGCAGCACAGGAATCTGGCACGGAAATCGAGACACACGGATCAACACGGATACGCAAACCGAGACGTGCACGTATATCGAGACACGTACGAGAATCGAGATGACTCGAAGATCGAGATGAACATGAGACATAACGTGCACGTAAATCGTGACGTGCACATTGATCGATACGGGAACGTAAACCGAGACATGCACGTCAATCGAGACGCGCACGAGAATCGAAACAACATGAAGATCGAGACGAATGGGAAACACAACGTGCACGTAAATCGAGACGTGCACGTAGATCGAAGAAATCACGAATATCAAGATAGCGCACAAATCAACGCGTGGGCACAAATTAATGCGACACGGAGTCCAAAGTGGTACGCAAACCGAAGCGACACGCAAATCAGTACGGCACGAGAATCGAGATGGATACAAAGGCCGAGACACGAAAATGCGACGACGTGCAAACCGACGGCCGACCCTTATTAAATCACTCTTAACTCTCTCTCTCACTCTCATTTCTCCAGCAAAGGAAAACCTTTGCTCGGCCGACCCTCCCTTTTCCCCTTTCCGAACGGCCAACGGCCGTCTCCTCTCCTCCCGAGCCCCTTTGGCTCCCGTAACCCCCACATCACCCCCTATTAAACCCTCTCCCTCTCTATCACACTTCCTTACAACTCGTCCAAAACCCATTTTTCCAAACTTCTAAGCCCTAGCCGCATCCTTCTGGCAACTCTCCGGCCGACCACCCCTGACTCCGGCGCCGATCCCGACCCAGCGCCCTTCGCCCGCTTCCAGGCCCCGCAGCACCCCGGCCAGTGCCCCTCCCGGAGATCCCGAGTTCCTGCCGGCTTCGACCGAGCCCGACGACCGCCCAGGCCAAGCGGCAACCCTCATCCGCTGTCCCCGGGCCACCCGCGGCCAGTCCGACCGCCGGCCACCAAGGCCGATCCCGCCGCCGTTCTTCCCCGCGGTCGCGTCCAGGCCATTTCCCGGTCGACCCCCTGCAGCGACTTCCCGAGTGGCCCCGATCTGTTGTCCCGTATCCCGATCTGCTGTCCAGCACCTCTGTGATCGACTCCAGCGCTGTTCGGACTCGATTCGCTGCTATCCGCGTTCCGTTCCCACTATCCACGGATAATTTTCCTTCTTTATTCACTTGAGAGCTCTAGCCGAGCACCCGAGGTATATTTTTGTATCTTTGTGTCCCTCTCTTAGTGTCGATGATGATGCGGTCCCCGATTCCGACATGGGATTCAACATCGATAATTACGATGTTGGTTTTGGATTTTTTCGAACTTAGTTTCGGAATGGTTTTGTGGCTTGGATGTTGTTGTTTGATGGTTCTGTGGTTTCTTAGAAGTTCCGAGAGAAGTTCGGATTTTTGGAAATGGCTCTGCGACCATTTTCCTTAAAGAGGTTCTGTGGTTTTTCGGTTTTCCGAGTTATATTTCGGGTTTTTCGAATTTTATAGTTCGAAAAGTTTTCTGTGATTTTGATATAAACCTACTCTTGGGTTGGATAAATTGGAACTTCTGGTTGGGAATGTTTTGTGATTTGGAATATTTTGGGTGTTGGCATTTTCCCAGGATTGGGTTATCCCAATTATAGAGGAAGTGCTGCCCAAATTTTTGAAAATATATTTTAAAACTATTTTCAAATCCCGATCTTTGCAAAACAAACTACATTTTGGAGTGTTGGTTTTAAAATGGATTTTGTATCTTTTCGGGCGACGACCATATTGGTCCATGGACCCTAACTAAATGCAAACGAAACCGGCCAACCCGGACGTTGAGGCATTAGTTAAAACATGAGTTTTTGAATGACCAAGTCTGAGACGCATTTTATAATTATCTTTAATTTATTATTATTTTTAGAATGGGTTACTGTTGTTAGTATTTTGGTGCAGGGCTTCGGCCTACTGTTGGACCGTTCGCGGTATTCAGAGCTCGCCGTTAAATTAAATTAATTTCTGTAAAATATTTGTAAGGACATAAGTCCAAGTTTTCTTTTCTATTTTCTGTGGACCTATAATAAGTAGTTTAGTTTTTCCTTTTATTTTCTGGATTGTTGTTTTGTAGGTAAACGCATAAATAGTAAACTGAATATTTATCTTTTTTAGAAAATTAATAAGAGTTTTCTCACATTAAATAAAATAAGATTTCAAGTATTTCATGTTTTCTCATTAAAAGAAAAATAACTATATATATATATATATATATATATATATATATATATATATATATATATATATATAAAATATATATATATATATATATATATATATATATATATATATATATATATATATTACAAAATACAAAGTTTTGTTAAATAATTGAAAAATGCGAAGTTTCCCAATAAAAATGTTAACTAGACTTAAATTAATAACTTTGAATCGTATCGATAAACGTGTTTGTTTATAACAACATAAAATTTGACTAGGATCAAATTTTAGAGATTGTAACTAGCACACCTAGATATGGTTTCCTCATTTATGCTAAGTCGGGATTCTCAATGTAGGATTTCGAGGACAAGTCTGATTTTCTTTCCGGAACCGACTCTTCAAACCCAGTCATAAACAAAGGCAAGTACGGTTGTATTTATTTTTCAATTTAGTTAATAATTGTAATATTGCAAGATTAAACCACATTGCTACACGGAACTCTCTCCTAGAGTATTGATTGTATTGATTGTGGGATTGGGGGAGTAGTGTAGTGTATTATGACCAATACCCCTCATATTGTATATTGATTGTGCGAGCTTACTCCTTTTCACACGGGGATAAGCCGTATCGTATCACTAGGATACTATTATACAACCCAAGCCGGACATAAGCATTACATACTCAAATCACATTGTTTTCAATTGTGGAAAATTGCTAGAAAATATTGTTCAAGTATTTAAACTGTTTAAAATTGCAAATTTCTAATTATTATTTGAATTGTTAAATTTTCATAATTGTACTTTGCTTCTTTCCTGACTGGATTCCCCACCCCCAATAGGTTCATTTGATGAAGCTGAGCTATTGATAAATAGCTACTACGACCCGGTGCTTTATCCAGCTGTTCTGCCAGAGTCCCACTTGGAGGACGATCATCCTGTGACTGACGAGCCAACTTCCTAGACGATGTTATTTCCTTTCTAGATTGATGTTTTGAATAAAAAGACAGTTTAATCCAGTTTTATTTCAGTTGTATTTTGTTGGACAAAGTTTTTAAATATTCGAAATTTAGATGTTGTGGCAAAATAGATTGTGTTGTTGTGATTACCTGCATTTGGATACAGCTTACTGCCGCCGTCTTCCAACGGTGCAGGCTGGGCATGATCCGATTCGACCCAACAATTTGGGACCGGGTCGTGACAAGTAGGCTCAAAATATGTCAAAATTATATATTGGGTCGATTAGGTTGGATCGATGTCGAGCCCGAAATTAAATTGGAAGTTAGGTCAAGTTTTTTGGTAGATGGTCAAATGACCTAAATTGACCAGAAAGTTGTGCAATGTAAATAAAATGCAAGGGGCAAGTTTGAGTGGGATATGATATATCAAAATGAAGATGATCTTGTCTACTATAAAACTCATGAAGGAAGTTTTGAGAGATTGACATCTCTGGCGCTCTAAAAATTAAAGTCACGGAAAGATACATTTAACGAACAAAACTAATTATAATAAAATTATTGATTGAAATAATTCATTTGAACTTTTTTAAAAGAACCCAAAAATCCAAGGGGCTTACAAAATTGCTGGGATTGATAACTGCAATTCAAGATTTTGTTTAGAGGGGGACACTGCCATCTGTCGTCTCCTCTACCATGCTAGTTCTATTACCTAAAGTTCATCAGTTCAACAGTTTGAGGCCAATCAACTTGCGCAACTTTGTTCACAAAATCTTATCTAATAGAATTCTTTCCACCAGCATGTTTAGCATCACTCAAGACATTATAAGCAGTAATTTATATATCCACGACCATCCAGATTCCAAAGAGGTCATGTTGCAATGTGGATTATGCGGATTTTGGATTATGTTGCATCTTTGCCATTGCGGTCATCGATGTACTGCAGATTATGTGGATTTTGTTTAGGATTGACAAAATTTTGTCAAGCCTAACAATAGTCGGGGATGTCAAAAGTCATAATGCAAAACAAATCTTTTTAATGATTATAATTTTGACAGTCCTGACTATTGTGAGGACTGCCAAAATTTTTTGCAGTCCCGAGCCGTCCCAAACGAGACTGTTTCGAAGCTTCAAAACTCTATTAGTGGAGTTCAAAATTTTAGAACTAGTAAAAAAAATGAGACTATGTAGTAAGAAACTATGCCTAAAAAAAACATGGATTAAGATTTACGAATTTGGAAAAAAAAAGAGGGAGACAAAAAATATATATATTTTATACTTTAGTTTGTGTTGGCCTCTAACAAATTTTCAAAGATGTTTTGGTAACTAATTTTGACTATTTATAAGGGCACATCAAATTTTACTCAAAGCTAGTCCGGATTGGGGCTAGCCCTAGTTTGAGGAAAAATTACTCAGGACAGCCTAATTTTTTACTCTTTTGGTTGTCCCAACCCAACACCCCCTCTCCAAACCCAAATTTTGAGTTTCATTTCAACATTTCACTCTCTCTTCCAAAACCCTAGTTTTTCTCTCACATTCTTCTTCTTCTTCTTCTCCACCATTTCCCCCCTTCCCCCCTTCCCAAGCTACATATTCTTCTTTATCTTAACCCCTTCCCCAAGCCCTCATTTCCAATTTCGATGGCACCCAAAGGCTCATCACAAACAAGTTACAAATCCTAATACTTTCTCTATCTCTTCCCAAAACCCTAGTTTCCCTCTCATATATATTTTGTAATGTTTATTCCCAAAACCCAAGTATACATTATCATGATAGAAAACATATAATTTAATTTTTATTTCAATTATTTATAACCAATTTCATGATCGAAGTAAACCTTAGCAACATTCGACCAAGTCGACTTTAGGACTGCCATAGTTTCTGGCAGTCCTAGATACTGACAGGACTGCCAAAAATTATGGCAGTCCTGATGTACAACAAGTGTATTTTAGGACTGCCATAATTTCTGGCAGTTCTAAAAGTATTAAGGACTGTCCGAAATTGTGGCAGTCCTGATGTACAGCAAGTACATTTCAGGACTGCCACAATTTTTGGCAGTCCTAGAAGTATTGAAAACTATCAAAAATTGTGTCAGTCCTGAAATAGACTTGATGTACATCAAATATAGGACTGCCAAAATTAGATTTATTTTAAAATGAAGAAAATTGAAGATTCATCTATAAGATAGATTTAAAATTTTGAGTTTTTTTTAAATAGATTTAAATAGGTTTAAAATTTTGAATTGAATTTTCTAGATTTAAATAGATTGAAATGAACAAAATTGAGAGGGCTTATTTCCATACATTGTTTGGAAGAAAGTATTAGTGTTTATTAGGTTTTATTTCCAAGTGTTGTTTGTGAGAAAGAAAATATTAGAGTTTGTATCTTGTTTGTTATAAGCCTTTGGGTGCCATCTCTGAAATTGGGAATGAAAAAGAATCTAGGATTTTGATGGAGATGGGGAAGATGAAGATGGTAGAGAAAAAGTAGGAATTTGAGAGGTTTTGGGAAGAAAGAAAATGTTTAGGATTTTGGAAAGAGAAAATGTTTAGGGTTTGGGGAGAGAGAAGAGAAGAAGAAAGAAAGTCAAAAAAAAAAATTTGACTTTTATACCTATAGTTGAGCTAATCCTGAATAATTTTTTTAATGACAAACTTATAAATAAACCAAAATTAGATTTAGACTAGTCCTGATTAAAATTTAATGTGCCCTTATAAATACTCATAATTTTTGTTAACATTTGTGTTGTCCCTAATCAACTGTATAGTGGTCTAAACATTTTTTTTCCTCTCTCCATATTTCTTCTATAAATCCCTTCACTTATGCGGTTACTTGTTCTTCTTTTTCCTCTCCTCTTCTTTCTCCCCCGATCTCCACCGGCGTTTCCAGAACCCTAACTTAGAAACTCCGCTTCCCAATCCCCGAAATCTCCCCGATCGATTGGTTTTCTACAGCAGAACCCCTACTCCCAAACCCCTCTCCCCCTCCCTCTCGATCGATCTGGTCCTCGGCCGATGCGAATTTGAAAGATGAAGTACCGGCGGAGAAGGGTTCTCGAAGTGGTGAGTCCACGAAAACTTTGTTGAATTCCATCCATCAATTCAGTTCATCGCTTGCTTCTTGATGATTATGTGGAATTTAGTCGAGTTTAGAGTTTATTTTCATCTAAAGACTCTAAATTGGTGGTATTCGTGTGTAAATTCGATCGTTGTTTGCATGGTGGTTCTGCATGTGAATTGTTTTTGTTCTGAAAGGTGCGATCTTATCAAAATTTGGTGCATTGAAGGACAGTGGATTGTCGCCACAATGATCTTTTTATTAGTATGGATATGGATTAGTTTGAGTGTTTTGTTGGTTTCATGTTAGGTCCCCGGCCTAACTGTCCCGCGATTGAAGAAGCTCGAGGAAGATTCTTCATCAACCAGAAGAAATTGATGAGGAAAGAGGATGTAATCGAGGAATTGGAATGTAATTTCTAGGGTTTTCTTATTGATAGATCTAAGAAGAAAGTACAATTGACAATGTAATTAAAATGCTGTAAGGAATTTGAAAACTGGAATGAAAAAAGTTACAATTCTCTGATACTTTCTTTCTTCCCACTACCCTCTTATATACAGTGAGGATTTACATTCAATTTCATTACGGGCTGATTGGCCATGATTGTCTGAGCTGGAATTCTCAATTTGCTGAGCTGGATTGTTGGCTCAGATCTTCTTTGACTATGATACATGCTCCACTCTCTGATACTCAACTTCTACTGATACTCTTTCACTCTGCCAGTAGTCCCTAACCAAGGACAATGAACCTAACAGCCCATAATCTCCGAGACTGGTGTTGAGCCATGACTACAATGCTGATACTGAACTAAGCTGCTCTAGTTAGGTTCATATCATTCCCCTCCCCTTATTTTGACCGTCTCAAGGTCAAAGTAGGGGTAGTCTTTTACAAATTTGTCATAGGGCACCCAGGTTGCAGAGTTTGAGACGAGCCCCCCATCTTCCACTGGATTAACAAGTCTACTGTTGCCTTCCCTTTTTTTGAACTAGTCTTCTTTCTAAAATCCAGTCAGGTTCCGTGATGGCTTCTTCCAGATGACTGGGTGTTCCAGACTGAACTTCAGTTGTAACACTGATGTGCTTCTTTAGTTGTGACACATGAAAAACTTGGTGTATTTGTGCATCCTGAGGTAGTTGCAGCTTATAGCCCACATTCCCAATTCTGGCCAGAATTTTGTAGGGACCATAGTACTAGGTGACAAGTTTTGAGGTTTCCTTTGGGCAATAGTGATATGTCTATATGGTTGTACTCTGAGGTAAACCAAATCACCTACTGAGGACTCCCTGTCAACCAGATTTTTCATTCTTTCCCTGAGCTGTCAGCAGGTTGTCCTTCAATATTTGTAATGCATTATCTCTGACTGACTAACTAAGCTACTTCTTTATCTCTAGCAACATCTGGTACATAAGTAAGCAGATTAGGAGAGGGGGTCTGCCATAGACAATTTCAAAAGGGGTAGTCTTTGTAGAGGAGTGCCAGTTGGTATTAAATCAATACTCTGCCCAAGCTAGGAGTGCCAGTTGGTACATAAGTAAGCAGATTAAGGTTGTTCTCTTCTAGCTTCTGGAGGACCTTCTTTAGGTGTATACAATGAGTTGCCCTTTGACTGCTGTAAACCAGTATTTCATCAAAGAATACTAGGACAAATTTCCTCAAGTGTTCCTTAAAGACATCGTTCATAAGTGCCTGGAATGTAGAGGGGGCATTAGTTAACCCAAATGGCATAACCAGGAACTCATAGTGCCCTTCACGAGTTTTAAAAGCTGTCTTGTGGACATCTTCCTCAGCCATTCTCACATGATGGTACCCTGCCTTGAGGTCCAGCTTTGAAAAATACTGGACTCCGTGCAACTCATCAAACAATTCATCTATGAAGGGAATGGAAAAATTGTCCTTTATAGTATTTTGGTTTAATGCTCTGTAGTCTACACACATCCTCCAGCTGCCATTTGACTTCTTGACTAATATTACAGGTGAAGAATAGGAGTTGTTGGTCGGCTTGATAATCCCTGAATCTAGCATCTCCCTGACTTGCTTCTCAATCTCATTTTTGTGTATATATGAATGCCTATATAGTCTACTACAGACTCGTGAAGCTCCTGGAACTAAAGGTATTCTGTGATCAAAATTTCTTTTGGGAGGTAATACTCTAGGTTCTTCAAAGAGTTTGTCATACTTCCGTAGTAGCTCAGCCACCTCCAAACTGACTTCTGGTTCAGTCTTTAGTTCTTTCTTCATTGAAAACAACTGTAAAGTGTAGACTTATGAATTCTGTCTCCAATCTTTATCCACTGGTTCATTCAAATGGTTATACAAGGGTTGTATTCCTTTGAACTGCTGCACCACTCCCTTGTCTTCAAACTTCGTGGTTAAATCCTGGAAGTTCCAAATAGTATCTCCTAGTGTGCTTCACCACTTTGCCTCCAGCACTATCTGGCAACCTGTGATAGGTACGTGTAGAAGACTGATCACAATTTTATGGCCCTGGCAGTCTATATTGACCTCCTTACTGAGCTTACTCAACCCTTGACTGTGCAACTTTTCTCCATTTGCCACCATCACCTCAAATGACATGTCTTCATTTTAAAGAAGTCCCAGCCTCTCACTGAATTTACTATCAATGAAACTATGTGGAACCAGAATCTACAAGTATTATTACACGTTTGTTGCGTAGTGTACCTCTCATTTCCATAGTGGAGTGGTGTGTGATTCCTGACAATGCCTGCAAGGATATAGCGAGTGTTTTCAGCAAACAATTATTCTTTTTCTTTTACCGACTCATTGTTTTCTGCATCCTTGTCATCAGTAGTCAACATATAGAGTTTCTTTTCTTTACACCTATGGTCCTTAAACCATTTTTCATCACAAAGGAAACATAAACCCAGGTTTTTTCTTCTATCTCACGGGGGGATATGATTTGAGTCTGCTGGGTTACTGCGGGTTGCTGTACTCCTACTGCAGGAGGAGAAAAGGGCTTTTTATTGACCTCATAGCTCTGCATGACTACTCCATTTGTGTTGGTGGTAGCCTTCACAGGAATAACAGTTGTTCTATAAGTCTTCTTCATGGCCAGTGACTTAGCAGCCTGGCTAACTGCATGGCTGCTGGCAATGTAGTAGGATTTGCAATCTGAACTTCTTATCTGACCTCTACCCTCAGTCCCCCCATGTACTGGCTCACCAAACAAGCTTCATTAATGACATGTATCCTCTTGGAGAGCCTATGAAATTGCAGGTCATATTCCTGGACAGTTCCCTCTTGCTTAGCCTTCAAGAGTTTAAGCTCTATGACATGGTTGGTGAATTGGGAAGGCCCAAACTCCATTATGAATTTATGATGGAATGACAGAAATCCTCCCAACTCATGAACCCACCTTGGATCTTTAACAGCCAATCAAACCAATAAGCAGCAGTCCTCTTCATCTGGACTGAGCACACTCTCACCTGTCCCACTCTGGAACATTGTAATAGTTGAAGTAGTGTGTCACCCTCAACAACCATTCTTGAACATCCATTTAGCCATCAAAGTCTGGTATCTTTAATCGTAGGGTACGTTGTCCCCAGCCTTGGCCTTGTGAATTGGAACTAGGTGCTCCCCAAGGATTCCCCAAGTGTGAGGATGCTGATACAGCTGGGTTGGAATACTGCACAGGACTGGGATTAGTTACTGGGATTTTTGGTGGTCTGTTGACAGTTCTAGAATTCAGATTTTGAGCATAGGTTTCCATTTGTTGGGGATTATGATAGTTATACTGTCCTATGTAAGGAACAGGTGATGATACTCCTTGAGTATTTGTCTGCAAATTAGGGCTGGCTGCATAGATCTGGGGATTTGGGGTTGGTGCAGAGGCTGCTACGCTTGACAATCCCATAGAAAGTGGTGAAAACTCAGGTTCTTTCTTAGATATGGCCGTTTCTTCCAAAACTTGATCAAATTTATCACTGAGTTGCAGAAATTTACCCTCAATATCTCGAAACCTCTGCCCATTGGGTGATGCCGACCTATCGACGGGAGATCCATGCCGAGATCCGTAGCAGCTCGAACTGTGCTTCTTGTTCGTCCCGATCACCGGATCCAAGGGCTCTGATACCAAATTGTTAGGTCCTCGACCTAACTGTCCTGCCATTGAAGAAGCTCGAGGAAGATTTGTCATCAACCAGAAGAAATTGACGAGGAAAGAAGATGTAATCGAGGAATTGGAATGTAATTTCTAGGGTTTTTTTTATTGATAGATCTAAGAAGAAAGTACAATTCACAATGTAATGAAAATGCTGTAAGGAATTTGAAAACTGGAATGAAAAAAGTTCAATTCTCTGATACTTTCTTTCTTCCCACTATACTCTTATATACAGCGAGGATTTACATTCAATTTCATTTAGGGCTGATTGGCCAGTGATTGTCTGAGCTGGAATTCTCAATTTGCTGAGCTGGATTGTTGTCTCAGATCTTCTTTGACTATTATACAGGCTCCACTCTCTGATACTCTTTCACTCTGCCAGTAGTCCCTAACCAAGGACAATGAACCTAACAGCCCATAATCTCTGAGACTGGAGTTGAGCCATCACTACAATGCTGATACTGAACTAAGCTGCTCTAGTTAGGTTCATATCATTTCACGGAACTCTTAAACCATTGTTTGCATTGCTTTAGCCAATTCGTTATCTTGTTTGTCTACTTCAGCTCCGTGAACACACACATGCACGCAAACATACCGAGTTCTGATGACAAATATGTCATTGAAAATATTAAGAGCAATTATGACTTTCCTATGGATTGAGAAATGTCCAAGGCGTACAAGTATAGTGGATAGTTTATCGCTTATATGCAAATTTAAAATACTAATTGTTCTAAGGTCTTATTGGAAGTTCTCACGACGCCTTGCGTTGTTTCATCATTTGTGGTGGTCATGATTTCAATCCATCCTTAAGGTAAATAGGAACTAGATTGTCTTCCCTTTTAAGATGATCAAATCCTCTATTAATGACTTTTAAGCATGGTTTAAAGTATCGGCCGATACCGATCCGATACGGCCGATACCGATACGGTTTGGCATGTCCCGATCCGATACACTGACCGATACCCGATACTTACCGATACCAACATTGAGGGTCTCTTTTCCGGTCAATTCGGCAAAGAAAATTAAACGAAAAAGACAAATCATCAAGGGTTTAAAGCATAATAAGATTGTAAAAACATGTAAAAGAAGAAAATCAATCTATTATATGTAAACTAATCGCTAAGGGTGATTACAATGTTATTTAATTTCAAAAGTACTACGAAATAACACTGAAAATACTTAAATTATGCCTAAACGTATAAAATATATGTTTTTAAATGTAAATAATTTATTAATAATTATTTTTTTCCGATACCAAAAAATCCGATACTCCGATCCGAAACCGTCGATACTACCGATATCGTCGATACCAATACTCGTAGGAATAGTCCGATACCGATTCCGATACCGATACTGTGAACCTTGCAAAATATAGGGGGTCTTAGTCATTCTGGGAATGGGTCTCAGGCTCAGTTGTCAGTATCAACCAAGGTTCACAGTATCAATATCAGAGTCGGTTTTGGAACCTTCCGATGACTATCAGTAACGGTAAATTAGCAGTTTCGATGGTTTAGGATCAGAGTTTTGGTGTTCTTAATTTCGAAATGGTTAATTTCATTATGTCTTTTAGGCCAAGCATATATATGAAATACACAGTGTTAGATAAATAAGACAACTCAGACTCTCTCGTGAGCCTTCTAGATGGCTGCAACTCAGACTCCCTCTTGCATTGCAGATAGCCTCATGACTCTCTCTTTTGGTTCTACATTCTCTCTAAGCTGGACTTGATTGTTATCTAAGATCCAGCATGCAGGGGAGTGCAAACGGATATATTTATTTATTTTCCCTTTTTTACATAGTTCTAGTGATATTACCAGTGATGTCACATAGGCCATCTATTATCTAGTTGTCTTTTTTTTTCTTTAGCACTTTATATTTCCTATATATGCTTGGCCTAAGGGTCCTAATGAAATTATCTTATTCTAGTCACAATGTACTTTCACTTGTGACTAGTGTTTGATGATGCTTTATCATAAGCTTGTGACTAGTGTTTGATGCAAGGTTCACAATATCGGTATCGGACTATTCCTATGAGTATTGGTATCGGCGATATCGGTAGTATCGGCGGTTTCGGATCGGAGTATCGGATTTTTTGGTATCGGAAAACAAATAATTATTAATAAATTATTTACATTTAGAAACATATATTGTATACATTTAGGCATAATTTTAAGTATTTTCAGTGTTATTTCTTAGTAGTTTTGAAATTAAATGAAATAATAGTCACCCTTACCGATTGATTTACATACAATAGATTGATTTTTTTCTTTTACATGCTTTTACAACCTTATTATGCTTTAAACCCTTGCTGATTTGTTTTTTTATTTTAATTTTTTTTGGTGAATTGACCGGAAAAGAGACCCCCAATGTCGGTATCGGTGAGTATCGGGTATCGGTCGGTATCGGATCGGGACTTGCCAAACCGTTTCGGTATCGGCCGTATCGGATCGGTATCGGTCGTATCGGATCAGTATTGGCCGTATCGGATCGGTATCGGCCGATACTTCAAACCATGATATTTTGTCGATCCTGCTACTGGCCATGGCTGTCCCTGTGTTCGAGTAAAATTACTATCCAAGAAACTGCCTACTAAATTTCATATCTAAGCTAACTCTATATCAGATAATCATAGGATGTTGCATGCTTGTGGTGTTACGGGTTGGAAGCACATTCAACTCTTGCCAGTTTATGGTGTTTTCAATAAGCTAAACGTGAATTACAATAGGCTCAATTTGCTGTTAGACTTTGTTTAGGTTAACCAAATACAATTCCTAACAGGGTCTGATGTATAAAATCTGCCATTGAGTTTATATTCAGTATCTAGTTTGTTTTTACAGGACCTGAAAATTAATTTGGCTAGATTTGGGTGCTGGTTGTAGCAAGCAACTGTGTAGCTTAGCATAGATAAGCTGCATGTAGGTGTGCACGAGCTAATGTACATATTCGACCTTTAAGTGACGCACAATGGAAACTCGAACTGACACAATCCTAGTGGCTGAGAGCCAGAAACTAATAGGAAAAAAAATTTGCAGGGTGGCCAAAACTGAAACCGAGTTCATTTGCCCTGCAATATCTTTTTTTGCTTTTGGATTATTTTCCTGTAAACTTTCATGATTTTTGTCACCTTTTACATCTTTTACAAAGCTGAGAATAAAAATCAGATTGCAGCTCCTTATTATATTTATGGAAATAATTTTTTTGGATTGGTGCGTCCATTCATGTGCTGTCCTTATACTTTTGGTTATATACTTTGTGATGATTGATTTGTTTTTCTCAGCCTCAAAGAATAAGATCCATCATCAGCAGCGTCACAACTGCTGCTTTAGAAAATATAGAAGAATCGTTGAAAGGCTTTATCTGGGATTTTGATAAGGTATGGTTTCTAATTTTGATAGAGGAAGTGCTAAAATGCATAAATATCTGATCATCGACTGTGTGCACAGGGAGATTTTCATCATTGGGTGGACCTTTTTAATCATTTTGATACATTCTTTGACAAACTCATAAAGCCAAGGAAGGATTTGCAAGTTGAAGACAATTTTCCTGAAGCAGATCCTCCATTCCCAAGGGAAGCAGTTCTTCAAATTCTTCGCGTAACCAGGATTATATTGGATAATTGTTCAAATAAGCACTTGTATAGTTCTTATGATGTATGTTGTCACTTTTAATTTTCATTACTTGTTTCTGATTTGTTCATATTTTAATTCGGTGTCTATGAAATTTTATTCTTAAAATGCAGAGCAGCAAAACTTGCTCCTAATTTTTGTTATATTCTATTGATGCTAATCTTTCTCGAGTTTTTCTACAATTATGAGCGAATTGATCATTTTGTTACATGCATATTTCTCATTCTAGTAACTTTTATGTCTGCAGCAGCATCTTTCATCTCTCCTAGCATCTACAGATGCTGATGTAGTTGAGGCAAGCCTCCAGACCTTGGCTGCATTTCTGAAGAAACCTGTTGGTAAATGCTCTATTCGAGATGCGTCTTTGACTTCAAAGTTGTTTGCAATTTCACAAGGTTGGGGAAGCAAGGAAGAAGGACTTGGATTGATAGCTTGCTCTCTGGATAATGGGTGTGATTCGATTGCTTATGAGATTGGTTGCACACTACATTTTGAGTTCTATGCTCTCACAGATTCTCCAGAAGAGTCCAATGATT
The DNA here is from genome assembly GCA_029216955.1 of Iris pallida. Lineage (NCBI taxonomy): Eukaryota > Viridiplantae > Streptophyta > Magnoliopsida > Asparagales > Iridaceae > Iris > Iris pallida. Next base: position 480,451 of record JANAVB010003000.1, read on the forward strand.
CAGGACATGCAGCACAGAGACTGCAAGTTATTCATATTCCAAACATCAGTTTATCTAACGATAATGATCTTGTAGTTTTGTATCAGTTGGTGAAAGAGTACAGCATTCCTCCCATGTTTCGCTTCTCGTTGCTTATGAGACTGCGATTTGCAAGGTCTTTTTCCTCGTTGACTTCCCGACGTCAGTACGTTTGTATTCGACTATATGCTTTTATGGTTCTTGTGCAAGCAAGCACTGATGCTGATGATTTGGCAGCCTTTTTTAACAATGAGCCAGAATTTATAAATGAACTTGTATCCCTCTTGAGTTATGAAGATGAAGTTCCTGAAAAGATTCGTATTCTGGGGATTTTGTCATTGGCTGCTCTCTGCCAAGATCGAACTCGCCAACCAACAGTGCTAACTTCTGTGACGTCTGGTGGTCATCGTGGAATTCTTCCGAGTCTTATGCAGAAGACTGTAGAAAGTATTACCAATGGTTCTACAAAATATTCTGTCGCTTTTGTGGAAGCCCTTTTGTCCCTTGTCTCTGTTTTGGTTTCATCCACTCCTGGTTCAATAGCTCTGCAGGAAGCAGGATATATACCTACTATCCTACCCCTTCTGAAGGACACCAATCCTCAACACATTCAGTTGGTTAGTACTGCAGTGCATGTTGTTGAAGGCTTCTTAGATTTTAACAATCCAACTGCATCATTATTCAGAGATTTAGGTGGTCTAGATGATACTATTGCACGCCTGATGATTGAAGTTTCATTTGTTGAAAAAGGGTCGAAGAAAAGTGAGGAATCTCAGTGTAAAGGCAAGCAAGTTATTGACAGTTCGTGCGAGCTAAATATTCAACCAATTTATTCTGACACCCAGGTTTCTTATCACCGAAGATCACTCATGAAAGCATTGCTTCGAGCAATATCACTTGCAACATATGTTCCTGGAAGCTCTGCTCGCATTGGTGGATCAGAAGAAAGTATACTGCCAGTTTGCTTGTGCACTATCTTCAGGAAAGCTAAAGATTTTGGTGGAGGAGTGTTTTCCCTTGCTGCAATTGTCATGAGTGACCTCTTGCACAAGGATCCCACATCTTTTCCTGTTCTAGATGCTGTTGGTTTGCCCCGGGCATTTCTTGACGCTATCATGAGCGGTGTCCTCTGCTCAACAGAGGCTGTTACGTGCATACCGCAATGCTTGGATGCCTTGTGCCTGAACAACAGTGGACTTCAGCTAGTGAGAGAGTGTAATGCTTTGAGATGCTTTGTGAAAATATTTACTTCGCATTCATATTTAAGAACCCTCAGTGGAGATACACCAGGGACCTTGTCTAGTGCGTTGGATGAGCTAATGCGCCACGCATCCTCACTGCGTGCTTCTGGAGTTGAGATGCTCATTGAGATTTTAAGTACTATAACAAATATTGGATCCGTCTCGGAGGTTGGTAGTTCCACTGTCTCACCGAGTTCTTCTAATGTGGTTCCAATGGAAACTGATCCTGAAGAAAGAATATCTGTTTCATCAGTTGAAGGGAACCTTGCCAATATTGGAGGTTCTGAGCCAATGAACGAGTCAGCTTCAAATGTTGCATCAATAAGTACTGAGTCATTTCTTCCAGAATGCATAAGCAATGTTGGTCGTCTTCTTGAAAATATTCTTCAGAATGCCGACACATGCCGTTTATTCATCGAGAAAAGGGGTCTGGAAGCTGTTCTGAAGTTATTTACTCATCAGTTGATGCCTGCTTCTGTCCCAATTGGTCAGAGCATATCTGTTGCTTTTAAAAAGTTTTCACCACAGCATTCTGCTGCCTTAGCTAGGGCTGTGTGTTCCTTTATTAAGGAACACATTGGCTTGGTAAATGAATTGTTAGGAGAACTTAAAAGAGATAAGATTGCTGATATGGAGTGTGCAAAGCAAACTGAGCTTATGAAATGTCTTTCTAGCTTAGAAGGCCTGTTGTCACTTTCTAATTTTCTTTTGAAGGGAACAACAAGTATGGTCTCTGAGTTGGGATCTGCTGATGCTGACTTCTTGAACGAATTGGGGCACACTTACAAAGAAGTGATCTGGCAAATCTCTTTATCCAGTGATTCCAAGATTGATGAGAAGCAAGATAGCCATCAAGAAGTTGGAAATGCAGAAACTTCTGTGTCTAATGTAGCAGGAAGAGAGAGTGATGATGATGGTCATGCAGTTCCAGTAGTCAGATACATGAATCCTGTCTCAATAAGGACCTCTTTTGCTTCTCATTGGAACTTGGAACAAGACTTCGTATCTGTTGTGCGTTCTGCCGGGAGCATGCACCGGCATGGTCGTCATGGGTTGTCTCGTCTACGTGGAAGCAGGTTGAGTCGTCAGCTAGATGCATCACATGCCGGTTCTGAACTATCTGTTGATGTTATGGAAAATTCCATCCTTCAAGACACAAAAAAGAAAAACCCTGCTATCCTGGTTTCAGAACTCCTGGTTAGACTTGGTTTCGCCATCCGTTCTTTCTTTGCTACTTCTGTGAAAGGATTGGCAGCCCGCCGCAGAGCTGATTCCAGTTCTCTGAGTCCCGCTTCTAAGAACCTTGTGACAGCTCTTGCAAAACTTTTTCATGATTCTCTTAGTTTCCATGGACATTCTTCAGATGTTGAGGTGAAATGTCGATATCTTGGGAAGATTGTAAATGACATGGCTGCACTTATCTTTGATAGCAGACGCCGTGCATGCAATGCAGCCTTGGTGAATAGTTTTTATGCTAATGGGACATTCAAAGAACTTTTGACTACATTTGAGGCTACTAGTCAACTACTATGGACACTGCCATTGTCTTTTCCCTCACCAGGTCATGATCAAGGAGCATCAACTGAGGGAACTAAGGCATCTCATAGTTCGTGGCTTCTTGATACCCTACAAAGCTATTGCATATTGCTTGAATATCATGTCAACTCGTCATTACTTTTATCACCATCTTCTCCATCTCAGGCTCAACTTCTTGTTCAACCTGTTGCAGCTGGTCTTTCAATTGGCCTTTTCACCATTCCCCGGGACCCTGAGGCATTTGTTCGCCTGCTGCAATCACAAGTTCTGGACGTGGTACTACCTGTATGGAATCACCCTATGTTTCCTAACTGCAGTCCAGTTTATGTTACCTCTGTGGTTTCTCTTGTCACTCACATTTACTCTGGGGTTGGAGATTTAAAGCGGGGTCACAATGCTGTGACAGCAAGCACGGGTCGACGAATTGCTGCTCCTACTCTTGATGAGTCTACTGTTGCTACTATTGTAGAAATGGGCTTTACTAGAGCACGGGCAGAGGAAGCTTTGAGAAGTGTGGGTACAAATAGTGTTGAGATGGCGACAGATTGGTTATTCAGCCATCCTGAAGAAATCATACAAGAGGATGTTCAACTTGCTCAAGCTCTTGCCTTATCACTTGGAAATTCCTCAGAAGCAACCAAGGATGATAGCAGTGACGAGTCAAGAAATGTATTTACTGAAGACAGAGGAGCAGAGACCCCCCCGATTGATGATATACTTGCTGCTTCTAGGAAGTTGTTTCAAAATAGTGATTTGGTGGCATTTCCCTTGACAGACCTGCTAGTGACACTCTGTAATCGTAATAAAGGCGAGGATCGTCCGAAGGTGGTTTTGTTTCTCATTCAGCAGCTGAAGCTATGTCCATCAGAGGACTTTACGAAAGATACAGGAGCATTGTGCTCAATCTCACATATATTGGTTTTGGTATTTAGCGAAGATAGCAGCACCCGAGAAATTGCTGCAGAGAATGGTGTCGTCTCTGCTGTTTTAAATATCCTGTTTAACTGCAGAATGGGAGAATCTATTAATGAAGGTTCATTAGCAAAATCTGTTAGTGCTTTGTTGCTTATACTTAATAATATGCTGCAATCAAGACCCAAGGTTCCTACAGATATGCCTGAAGGATCTTCTAAATCCTTGTCTGATTCATCTGGAGTGGATATTAACCTTGCAATTCCTTCCTCTAACGCAGAGGTGAAATCTAATGATTGTGCAGCGAAAGAACCTTGCAATGTTTTTGAGAAGATCTTGGGGAAGTCTACTGGTTATCTAACCCTTGAGGAGAGTCAGAGGGCAATGGCAATTGCTTGTGAGTTCATAAAGCAGCAAGTTCCTGCTGTTGTTATGCAGGCTGTTCTTCAGTTATGTGCACGCATAACTAAAACACATGCTATAGCTACACAGTTTCTTGACTCTGGAGGTTTGGCTGCTCTTTTTAGTCTTCCTAGAACCTGTATGTTCCCTGGATTTGACAGCCTGGCATCAGTTATTATTCGACACCTTCTTGAAGATCCTCAGACCCTACAAACTGCTATGGAATTGGAGATAAGGCAGACTCTCGCTGGCAGTCATAGCAGGCATGCTGGTCGGCTTTCTCCCCAGTTATTTTTGACATCGATGGCACCTGTAATTACCAGAGACCCTGAAATATTTATGAGAGCTGCGGCTGCTGTTTGTCAGTTAGAATCTTCGGCAGGGAGGATGAATGTAGTGTTGCTAAAGGAGAAAGAAAAGGAGAAGGACAACAATAAGTTGATGAAAGCTTCTGGAAATGAGAATGTAGGTCCTCCAAATGAGTCTATTCGTATTTCTGAAAATAAGTCAGATACTCCTGTAAAATGTTCTAAAACTCATAGAAAGGTTCCAGCAAGTCTTTATCAGGTGATTGATCAGCTTTTGGAAATTATTATGAGCTACCCATCAGCAAAAAACCCTGATGAGTGCATTAATTCCTCGAGTCCTATCGAAATTGATGAGCCAATTATGAAGGAAAAAGGAAAATCAAAAGTTGATGAGTTGCGAAAGGACTCCGATATCTCTGAAAAATCTGAATGTTTGGCGAAGGTAACATTTGTCCTCAAGTTGATGAGTGATATACTTCTGATGTATGTGCATGCAGTAGGTGTTGTATTGAAACGGGATTCAGAGACATGTTTATTACGGGGTTCTGGTCAAGCAAGTAGGCCTGGACAAAGTGGTTTCCTATATCATTTATTGCACAAGTTACTTCCATTATCTTCAGAAAAATCTACTGAAACTTCAGATGAATGGAAGGGCAAGTTATCTGAAAAAGCATCCTGGTTCTTGGTTGTCTTTTGTGGAAGATCTACCGAGGGCCGCAAGCGAGTAATTAATGAAATTGTGAAAGCATTTTCTTCTTTCTCCGATATGGAGAGGAATTGCTCTATGAGAATTTTGTTGCCCAACAGAAAGGTCTTAGCATTTGCTGATTTGGTAAATTCCATTTTGTCTAAAAATGCTTCTAGTACCGTGCCTGGACCTGGATGCTCACCTGATATTGCTAAAACCATGATAGACAGTGGAATGGTTCAGGCTCTTTCCAGCATCCTTAATGTGATTGATCTTGACCACCCAGATGCTCCAAAGGTTGTGAACCTGATACTGAAGGCCTTGGAGAATCTAACAAGAGTTGCCAATTCTAGGGATCAAGTGATAAAGTTGGATCATATAAGTCATGGATCATCTGGTGCACATGAAAGAGTTGAAGAGCTGAGGACAACAGTGACGGAAACTTCAGAAAACGAAGATAATGCAATTCGTCAGCAAGAAAGCACTGATGCAATTCAAACTGAGAGTAGACATGTTTATGCATCTGATCATAATAACAGGGATCAAGATGCAAATCCAAACCAAGCTGTGGTGCAAGATATGCCAGTCGATGGGGAGGGGAATGCCATGAATCCACCTGTCGAAAGTGGGGGGGATTTTATGCAACAAGATATGGATGGTGGCGCACTCCCAGATGCAAATGAGGATAGATTGGCTTTTCATGTTGAACATGGAGTGCATGATGAAATGGGTGATGAAGATGAGGACATTGGGGAGGATGGTGAGGATGATGATGAAGATGACGAGGAGGATGAGGAGGATGATGATATAGCAGAAGAAGGAAATGCTATGATATCATTAGCTGATACTGATGTTGATGACCACGATGACAATGGTATGGGTGATGAATATAATGATGAGATGATTGACGAGGAAGATGAAGACTTCCCTGAGAACCGTGTTATTGGAGTCAGGTGGAGGGAAGGATTAGGTGGTTTAGATCAGTTAAGAGTTTTAAGGGGAGCTGGAGATGCAAGTGATTTCATTAATATTGCTTCAGAGCCTTTCCGTGGAGTAAACACAGATGACATATATCATCCTCACCGACCACTGGGAGTGGAGCGTCGCCGTCAAAGTGCTAATAGAACTTTTCTTGATAGGTCAAGTTTGAATGGTAGTGCCTTCCAACATCCACTGCTTTTGAGGCCATCACAATCGGCAGAACCAATTTCTTCAATGTGGTCTTCGGTTGGAAACTCATTAAGAGACTTAGAAGCTTTGTCATTTGGAAGTTTAGATGTAGCTAACTTCTACATGTTTGATGCTGGCCTTTCCTCTGATCATGCCGCTGCAACAGTAATTGGTGATCGCTCTGTTGTTGCTGCGCCACCACGTTTCATTGATTTCTCTTTTGGTATGGATTCATCGCATATGGGTAGGAGGGGACCAGGTGATAGTTGGTGGACCGATGACGGCCAGCCTCAAGCAGGAGGCCATGCTACTACCATCGCACAGGCAGTCGAGGAGCATTTTGTGTCTCAATTGCGTGGGGCATTTTCTATTGATAACCCCCCAGCGCAGAGACAAAATGAGCATTCTACTGGACAAGCTAACCAACAATTACCACTGTTGAATACCAATAGCCCGTCACCAGTAAGAGTGGATAATCTTTCTACTGAAATTGGTGATCAGCACCATGAAACAGAGATTAGTCCTTTGCAACAGATGGTGGATGTAGCTATTGAAGTTGGTCAATGTCTTCCCAACCTCTTTCAAGGAACAGTTGACACACAATCTGTTGCTGGAGCAGGGGAGAACCATGGAGCCGCAGAAGGAAGACAAAGCTATCCTGGCAATTTGGATGTTGGAGATAATGGCCACGATAGTATGAATGTTGAGGAAGCGATTGGCCGTACCAACATACTTTCAGATGCTATTCCTGAAATTAGTACAACATCTGCTGATTTACATGTTTCAGATCACCAGATGCAAGACGCTGGTGAAATGATTCGTAGTGCTAACAATGCAGAGGTTCACAGTAGACCGTTTGGTGTCGATAGCCATTCTAGTAGTCATGCAGTAATTGATTCAGGGTCAACAGTTCCGGACTCCAGTGACGGTCGTGCTGGATCAGCACATGCAAGTGCTGACTTCAGTATGAACGGTGCAGATGTTCTTGGGAATCAAGCTGAGAGTTCTCTCCCTGTTCCTTCTAATGAGGAAGAGTTATCCACCAGAGCAGTTCCTGAAGGGGATACTCTGTCAGATCGAGCAAATATTAATAATGAGGCCTCAAGCACAAATGCAATTGACCCAACTTTTCTGGAGGCACTCCCGCAGGATCTCCGAGCAGAAGTTTTGGCTTCTCAGCAAGCTCAGTCTGTGCAAACTTCTACATATGCTCCACCTCCTGCAGAAGATATAGATCCTGAATTTTTGGCTGCCCTTCCACCAGATATCCAAGCCGAGGTCTTGGCACAGCAACGGGCACAAAGAAGTATGCATTCTCAGCAAAGTGAAGGCCATCCAGTTGACATGGATAATGCTTCTATCATAGCAACCTTCCCTCCTGATTTGCGTGAAGAGGTGTGGTACTTTATGTGTTTAGTTATATGTAATGTTTTTTCCCCCTTGCAGCAACATAATTTGGTTCTGCTGTTTGCATCAGGTGCTTTTGACATCATCAGAAGCAGTATTATCAGCATTACCTTCAGCTTTACTTGCTGAGGCCCAAATGCTCAGGGACAGGGCAGTAAGCCACTATCATGCTCGCAGCAGTCTTTTTGGAGGTAGCCACAGACTTGGTGCCTGGACACTGGCAGTTGACAGGCAGACAGTAAGAGATAGAGGAGTAGGAGTTTCAGTAGGTCAAAGAGCTTCTGCAATTACAACCAGCTTGAAGGTTAAGGAAATTGAAGGGAAGCCTCTTTTGGACTCAAATGCTTTGAAGGCTTTGATTCGCCTCTTAAAATTGGCTCAGGTAATATTTCTTTTCCAGTGATTGGTGTTTTATGCTGAATTTTTCACATACAAGATATGGGATGTTGTGTTTCTTAGTAAATCTTCAATTCATATTAAGTTTGTCATTATTTGTTGTAAGATAAGGAATTTAAGTTCTGTCTACACGACGATTTACATCATCAATTTAAGGTGACTAATTAAGTGAAGAGAACACAATAGCTATCTGTGCTAGGGTGGCAACACAGGGTTTAAAATGTACAGATAAGCATTAGGCTTCTACAAGAATATACATCTATCACTTACCACCAATAATCTTCTCAATAAACCCGTTTCAAACTTCTTAATTGGAATAATCATTTATAGAAGCAACAATCTTCTTAAAATATCTAGATAAGCATTTAGGCTTCTACAAGAATATGCATCTATCACTTAGTTTACCACCAATAATCTTCTTAATAAACCTGTTTCAAACTTCTTAATTGGAATAATCATTTATAAAAGAATAATCATTTATAAACATGTTTCAAACTACTTGCCATATTAATATACTTAACGAGTCTTTATGGAGCATAAGAAAGCTCAACAAAAGGATTGACAAAGTTTTTATGAGCGAATGTTTACTTGACGTCAATTCTTTATGTTGGTGCAAAATTCCTATCCAAGATTGCTATGAGCATGAGATCTTCCTTTTGTCTGTGCACTTTAAGCTCATGCAACCAAGGTGTATCCTCGAACATCCCCTAGTCTATAAAGAATCTAGACGAAGAGGTAAGATGATACAATTTGCTATAAGCAATCACATTGATCTCCATGACACATTAAGCCAAATAGAGAAAAGGAATGACATTCCCATTAGTTATACTCAATCTATAATGGCATATTTATTCAATCCAAAATTTAAGATCAGAAGAGTGTGTATATCTATAAATAAACCCAATGTTGTAGTTACTGGGTTATAGATATCATATCTGTAGCTGCGAAAAACTAGTTGCCAATATAGTAGATGCAAATTCATATTAAAAGTAATTTCTTTAAGTTAAATAATCTTAGTTATTATTTTCTTACGGAAAAAGATCTATTTTAGATTAAATCAAATCAAATCATATAATAATCTTTCCCATCATAATTATCTAAGGTTAACATAATGTACTCAAAATTAAATGTCTAATGTTTAATCATTTTGGGTTAAAAATATCTAATCATAAGTCAACTAGTAATATCTTACATTTTCTAAAGCTTTGTTTTAGTTTTCTTCTAATTATTTAAATAGGTAATCATGTTCTTTAATTTCTTTCGAAATTGTACGTGGTATTCAAATTTCCTACACACTCAGCATGTGCCCAGGTGCTTGTATATAACAGGGTTTCGATCAATTAGTGACTGTTAGAATTGTTAGATATATATAACAGGGTTACAATCAATAAGTTGTTAGATTTCGTAGTCTGTAGGTCTATGTAGTTACTTTAGTCCAAGGTTAACAATACTGATGTTGGAAGACCCTTCTTATGAGTAATTGATATCAGCGGTTTGGACAATTTCAAATCATAGTCTCGGAGCTCTTTGTTTCAGAAAGCCAAAAGAAACAAAATGTTATTTAAAAACTTGCCAACTATTTGATACAATTAGTCATAATTTTATGTATTATTTGTTGTTTACTGGGGATAGTATTCAAAGTTGATGAATTTCACTTTGTCTGGATATTACTGTTTGTGTACTTGCTTTAAGATAAAGTACATACTTAATAGATACTTATGAATCGAATAGAGTGTGTTCCACAATCCGGTAATACACGTTTTGGAACTTGGAACGATGACGTACTAAAACTTGGAAATCTACATTTCTTCCCTACAAGGTTTTGGGACTTGAACACCGACGGACTAGAACTTGGAAATCTACATTTCTTCACTACAAGATGACAAGATGTACTTACTGGTTTTCAATAACCTTTTCAACTTCCAACAATCTTTACTTGTCGATGTTGCCTTTTGCCTCAGTCGTATCCACTATCTTCAACCTCTCCTCCCATGACGGTGGAAGGGATTGTGTTGTTGGCAAGGAGAAGGCTCAAGGGAAGTGTTGAAGAAACGAGGAAGTGGGTGGTTGCTATGGGTAGGTTATATAAATAAAGTATATATGTGGGCTAATATTCCTTTCCTACCTACATGGGCCGGACTTATTCACACACACATAAATATATAGGATAGGGAAGAACATGTAGTTCCTTCAGTTATGTTTTTATTACTACTTTAAGAGATTGGGAGTTGGTACTTTATTCTAAAAGACATTTTTAGTAGGATTGTTTTTGTAACTTATGAATTATAATTTTGAATGTCTTTGTGATGCTATATTAGGTTAATCGATTAATTTTGGATCTTAAAGTACATCATATATTATATTTACAAATAAGCATGCCATAGAAGCTACCCCTAATGTACTTTGCATACTGGGACCCTTGGTTTAGCTGGTTTATGTTTTCATTCCATGTTCCAGTTAATCTTGGCCCTCCTCTACCAAACCCTAGTCCTATAAAAAAACACTATAACTCAAATCCTTGGCCTACCGTCAACAAAACACCAATTCGTAAACATAAACTCAAAATGCTAACCAAAATCTAACTTTTCAACCCTTCCCTTCAGCCCATCTAAACCCAACGTTTTTCTGCAGCCCATCTAAACCAAACGTTTTCAAAGGGGTGAGACGCTAAGGTCTTCTGGAGCCTAGGCGCAAGGCACTCAAATAGACTTGGGCTTCAATGAAGGTACGCTTTCTTAGAATTTTCAAATAATAGGGTTTCGAATAAACAAACTCTTAGTATATATAATCAATTCATAATTCTATTAATATATTAAAATGTATAGTAAAGAAAATCATGAAGATAACAACTTCATCGTCAAACTTAAAAGAAACTATCACTAGTTCATAATAATAGGAAACTGAAAACCTCATCCTTCGTCATCTTTATTATCATCTAATACAAAATTGATTAATTACAAATAGAGTTGATTAGTTGGTTGACTTGATATGTTTGATGGTGTTTCTATCATTAGGATCCACTTGGTGATAAATATTTTCAACCAACGTTACTTTTCTTGATCGACTTGATAACATCAAAAGTCAAGTAGAAAAACTTTATAACCAAAGCATCACTTGAATCATTATATAAACAGTAAAAGTATCTATTAAGGAAAGCAAAAACATTATAAAAAGAAAGGAAATATTTAATGAGCATCATGCACTTCAACTGGTCCTCAAAAGTAAACATGAGGGGCACGAGGTGCGCATGGACTTTGCAAAGTAGGTGTGAGGTGCAAATCTCAAGTGAGCCTTGGTGAATGAGCCTCACCCCAAAGAAAACGAGTTTGGGGCGCACGCCTCATGGACTTTGTAGATCACTGTCTAAGCCTAAAACGAATCCTACCAAAACTCCTCTTTGTCGTTAAAACCCTAGCCATTACCCCAATTATCCCCAGAATACCCTTGCTACCATGATATTCAACTCCATCTCCCTTCGACTCGAAATTACAAATATTATTAGAAGTAGTTTAAAGGAACACTAGTCTTTTCCCTTCCAGTTTTTCCCACATGTATCTTCCCTAGCCCACAATATCCCATCTGTCTTTGACTCCAGCGGGCTGTGTCGAACATTAATAGGTAAATCTCTTTTTTTTTTTTTTCTCTCTCTTGGTCACCCTTACTCTCATTGTACTCTCTTTTTTTTCCTCGCGAAGTTCTAAGATTCTGACGCTGAAGATTGAGTTCAGATGCTCTAACGATTGTGATATCTCCAATAAGTTGGTTTCTTTCTCCCTCCCTTTCTTTGTTTTGACGTATTTTCATTCTTTGTCTAGTACGTATCTTTCTAACCATAAATACGTCTAGTTATAATTTCAAAATATATTCTGCAGCGGGTTAGTGATCGTTTGATTTTTTTTTTAGTGTCAAAAGAGATAATATGTTCATAAACTTATTTGTGGGCCATTAGGTGGCCAACAAATTGTAATAAAAAATGCCATTTCAACATATATATATATATATATATATATATATATATATATATATATATATATATATATAATCCAGAAAAATATGCCCATCCCTGTCATCATGATGTGATGCCTGATAGTGAGGATAACTTGTGAATTTGGTGTCTCGAAAAGGTGAGGTCCTCAGGCCATCAAATGCAATGTATGTGTTGTGGTAGGTGGATTATCACTTGTGGACCATAATATGCACCACCATAACCTAGATGGTTTTGCTTCTCATGTGTTGTAGTTACCGGAGTAATTTGACGAGGGCCATGAGGAATAATTCCTGCATACTGTACTGCAAATCAGGCGCTGCCGCAGAGTACAACTTTTCTAGCATACATGTCATCCACATGGCTCTTTATTACGTAGTAATTTTGCTATTGCCTGTCAATATATGATTAATACTCTGAATTATCGTGTTCCCAACTTTTGTCAGCTCAAGATTTCAGTGTATCTCTATTGCACTATCGTTACTATTATCCTTTTGTTTCCCGTCTCCCAAGTTTGGCCACTCTCTCCTTTCTGGATAGTTGATATCAACCATCTCTTTGGCATATAGAGCGTTGGATTTACAGTGATGATAAGCACAATATGTGTGTGTGGGGGTGTGGGGGGGGGGGGGGGGGGGGGGGGGAGGGGATCTGATTTTTGTATATTGTATGATAATAAACCTAAAGAAGTGTGACGGAAATGTACTAAATATAGGCTGTTATTTGATAGTAACATGATATGAACAGACCCTTTATGTCACAAGTAGCACTGTCCTATGTAAGTATGTATGTGGAAATCGGTTGTCACTATTCTGTACAAGTGGAGTTTGCCGAATTGTAGTCCAAACTTGAGTTATCTTTAAAGTTCTACTTTAACTTCATCATCTGTAAAAAGTAGTGATGGTAGTGGCATTATTATATTTGTGAAAACACACTTGTGTGACTGCTATGCTCAAATTCGTTATTAGTACGTATATCGCCCTGCCTATATCCCTTCCAAATGTTAGGATTATTCTGAGGCCACATTTATCTTCTTTTTGTATATTTTCTGTAGCCCCTTGGAAAAGGCCTTCTTCAAAGGCTTCTATTGAATCTATGCGCAAACAGTTCGACACGTGCAATTCTGGTTAGGCTTTTAGTCGACATGATCAGACCTGAGGCTTGTGGATCACGTGGATATGCAACCACAGATGCTCAGAGGCTTTATGGATGCCAGTGGAATGTTGTTTATGGACGCCCACAACCATCAGATGGTATTTTTGTTGAAATTCTATTTATTATATTTTACAATGATCATTGATTTTGTTCTGATCTTTCTGTCATTGGTACACAAGGTCTTCCGCCTCTCGTGTCACGTCGTTGTCTTGAAATCTTGACATATCTGGCTACAAATCATTCTTCTGTTGCAAACATCCTTTTCTACTTTGATTCTTCGTTGATCTCTGATTGTCCAACCAATGCCCTTGTGGATGCTGAGGGGGAGAAAAGTAAAGAAAAGTTGTTTGAAGCAAAAGACCTTTCAGATGTGGAATCTTCTTCTAAGAGTGACATACCCATAATTTTGTTCCTGAAGCTTCTGAACAGACCTTTGTTTTTGCGAAGTAGTGCACATCTTGAGCAGGTACTCATGAGCTTATTTTGTATGCAACTATGCATATGAATATACACTTCGATTTGCTTACATATTGTCTGCTGCTCGATACTTCACAGGTCATGGGTCTTCTACAAGTAGTGGTTAATAATGCTGTTTCAAAAGTAGATTCCCAGACACAAGATGGACAATCTGCAGGTATTACTGATACACAGGCATCTAATGGAGCCCCATCCAACATCCAGAGAGACTCTTCTAGTTCGGAGCAGAGTCAGAATCAGGAGTTCAATTCAAGTTCAAGTACTGAGTTGCCACCTTTATCTGGGAATGAATCCTTGAATATATATGACATTGTTCTACAACTTCCTAAGCCTGATCTGCGTAATCTATGCAGTATTCTTGCCCATGAAGGGTAATTTCCTGACCTAATCTTTGTTATCTGGCCACTAGCATTTCATATTGCATTTATAGTTAGAAACTCAATGTATACATAGTTCTGTCCTTACAAAATATAAAGATGAAAAATTTGAGATTGACGGAAATGTTTCTTTTAGATCAGGCAGATACTCAAAGTTTTATTGTTAATAACTATATGAATTTCTTTATTTTGCTAATACTTTCTAGGATGAATTGAACGCTATCTGCCAACTGGTCTTCAAGGTTTTGCTCATAGCTAACTTGGTTAAGAATTCAGCACCATAATAGACGGTTGATGTCATCTTTACAGCCAGCATAAAAACATTGTTGTTCAGGATGATGATGATGATAGTGATGGCGTTATCTTAACTGAGCTAGTCTTATTCCAATCAGATTTGTTGGCATCAAGGACCTCTAACAATACTGCATACTAACAAGCTGAATCCTCTGCTTAATCGGAGTTTCCTTGAAATGTTTTAAGTCCTTGTATTTTCTGTTTAGTAATCACACCACCTTAATCATGATGCCATAGTTATATAATATTTAATGCACTTCTTCAAATCTACTTCTTATGTTTTGACTAATTGAGATAGAATTATTCCAAGTCTACATCTTCTTATGGTTTGACCAATTGATATATAAATTCTTATGGTTTGAGTAATTGTTTAATGTATCTTGTTATTTGATCTTGTTAATGTTTACTTATTTCCTCATTTCTTGAGGTATATATAGTTTTGTTTGTTATGCCTTCTCCCCTCAGGCCACCTGCGTCCTCATCATACCAGCAATATGTACATTGGTTCAATAGTTTTTAGCCCAATAATTGGCTTGATCATCTTGAGATTGTTAATGAAATGGTGTAACAATAAGATTGCTTTAGGATGAACTATCAGAGTTCCTCTTCTTTTTATCACTTTTTATTAAGTTTGATCCTATGGTATTATATGTAGTGAGAAGTTGCATTACTTCACTGAACTCAGTACCTGTGTTCTTTTATTTTGATCCTGGGCAAAACTAATTAGATTTATTTGTTGGTCAGACTGTCAGAGAAGGTATATTCTCTTGCTGCTGAGGTAATGAAGAAATTGGCCTTTCTTGCTGTGCCCCACCGGAAATTCTTTGCATTTGAGCTAGCAGGTTTAGCTCATAACTTGAGTGTTTCTGCTGTGAGTGAGCTTGTAACTCTAAGGAACACTAATATGCTTGGCCTAAGTGCTGGCTCAATGGCTGGGTCAGCAACCTTACGCGTACTACAAGCACTCAGTACATTGACTTTGGTTGGCGGGAACAAGGGTGAGGAGGATGCAGATGAACATGAGGAGCAATCCATACTACTGAATCTAAATGAAGCTCTTGAGCCTTTGTGGCAAGAGTTAAGTGATTGCATAACCACAACCGAGGCAAAACTGGGACAGAGCTCTGCATTTTCTTCACATGTTTCAACGTCAGAAGCTGAAGATCTTGTTGGTGGTGGGTCTTCTCTGTCTCATCCTCTTCCTCCTGGTACACAGCGACTATTGCCATTTATAGAGGCTTTCTTTGTCCTCTGTGAAAAGCTGCAAACAAATCAAACCATTATGCCTGGAGATAACAATGTGACTGCAAGAGAGGTCAAAGAATTTGGTGGCAGCTCATCGTCACCATCCCTCAAATGTGGTAGTTCTGGAAGCTTGACATTCGGTAGAATAGCAGAGAAGCATCGTCGTCTTCTTAACCTTTTCATAAGGCAGAACCCGAGCTTGCTAGAGAAGTCACTTTCCTTGATGCTGAAAATTCCAAGGCTGATTGATTTTGACAATAAGAGAGCGTACTTCCGCTCAAGGATCAGGCTACATCATGATCAACACCCTTCTGCTCCATTACGGATAAGTGTCCGTAGGGCATATGTCTTGGAGGATTCATATAACCAGTTGCGGCTGCGTCCCACACAGGACCTCAAGGGGCGGCTAACAGTGCAATTTCAAGGAGAGGAAGGGATTGATGCTGGTGGGTTAACAAGGGAATGGTACCAACTTCTCTCTAGAGTCATCTTTGACAAAGGAGCTTTGCTTTTCACAAACGTTGGAAATAATGCAACTTTTCAGCCAAACCCTAATTCTGTGTATCAGACTGAGCATCTTTCTTATTTCAAATTTGTTGGCCGTGTGGTAGATATCCTCTTGACCTCTTCTACTAGTATTTTACTCTGTTCTTTTGGATACTCTCTTAAGCATCATTTCTTCGTATATTGATAACCCGACAGGTTGCTAAAGCACTTTTTGATGGGCAACTTTTGGATGTCTACTTTACTCGCTCATTTTACAAGCATATTCTTGGTGTGAAAGTGACATATCATGACATTGAGGCAGTTGATCCTGATTACTACAAGAACTTGAAGTGGATGCTTGAGGTCAGTGTCTATCGCATGTAAGCCACGCTTGTAGAACATATTAAGGAAACAAACTAATTTTGGCTAATTACCCTTAACAGAATGATGTCAGCGACATTCCAGATTTGACTTTTAGTATGGATGCTGATGAAGAGAAGCACATACTTTATGAGAAAACTGAGGTATGAGGCAATAGGTATTAAAATGTATCTTAAAATGGTTAAAAGCGATGAAGGTTCTCTTGGCTATTATTTTCTTATGATGATTTGCATATTCTAGGATTTCTGAAGTTTTGTGTCATTATGTTAAAAAAATACTTATTAGTGTAATGCTTATTTGCTGTGATTGCTGATTCTAATGAAGGTCATGGACTATGAGCTTAAACCTGGAGGAAGGAATATAAGGGTTACTGAAGAAACAAAGCATGAGTATGTGGATCTTGTAGCTGAACATATATTGACTACAGCCATCCGTCCTCAAATCAATTCCTTTCTAGAAGGTTTTAGTGAATTAGTTCCACGGGAGCTTATCTCAATATTCAACGACAAGGAGCTTGAGCTTCTCATTAGTGGACTTCCAGAAATTGATCGTGAGTGTACCTGGTTAATTAGTTTTAAGATTATGTACTTGTTGCCTTCTTGTTCCTTCATATATACATATATTTCGTTTTGGTAGTTGATGATCTGAAAGCCAACACGGAGTACACTGGGTACACAGCTGCATCTACTGTTATTCACTGGTTCTGGGAGGTTGTTAAAGCATTCAACAAGGAGGACACTGCAAGATTTCTACAGTTTGTAACTGGAACTTCAAAGGTAATCATCTTTTTCACTTATAATTATTGTTTTTTAGGTCATTTGTGGTGGAGATCAAACACATTGATTTAAACTCATTGTTTTGAATACGTCCTTGAAAGATGATTAAGTTTAAGAGAAAATGTGAAGAACACAATTCCCTGTAGTGATTTATCATCTTATCTCTTCATCTAGACTATTTATAGTCTAGTGGAACTTGGACGACGCTCCTTGGTTGCATGAGCTTGAACTGCATAGCCAAATGGTAGGTCTACCAACCTGCCAACTGGCCCTCTAGGTTTTATGGCATAACTCTCTCATCTTCATAGATGCCTGGTGAGAAATTTGACACTGACTTAGAGAGGTTAACAGGCCAGGCAGTCATAAGAACTTTGTCAATTCTTTTATGGATCTTTCTTATGATCCATACCCAACCCCATCTGATGGGAGAATGCTTCAATGATGATGATGACCATGAAACACTTCGGTTTAAATTCTGATGTGTTTTGAACAAATGTGCCTGATAGGTGATTCAGCTTTCGGAGAATCTGTAAAGAATTAAAATTGGAGCAAATTTAAGGTGAAACACAAAGCATACTGTGTGACATTCTAGGAAGCACTGAGACCAATTTTTTTGTTGCATCATGTCCTTGTCTGTGCAACATGGACATTTTACCTCTAGCGGAAATAATTTTCCTGTGTTTATGTGGATACAGTCTACCAATCATATTGCGCTTGTGTGTAACATGTTTTGTTTTCTGCCTTCTCGACAGCATATATGAGGATTCAACTACCGTTTGCTCTCTTGGGTTTCATGTTGTTTTATTGTCCCACTGCCTACGGCAAAAGCGATGCCGAGAGCGGATGACGAGAGCGGCCGCCTAGCGCCTAGGTGCCGCCTAGACGACTGCCATTTAGAATACTGTTTTGATGTGACTTCTGCAAGTCCCTAATTCCACTTATGAATTCAGTTGAAACTTGCAACAATAGCAATTTGCTAATTCCTATTAATTTATAGCACAGTTTAAAAAATTAGCCAACATCATTACATATTGGTCGGTTCGCGTTGGATCAGGAAATGATCCAATACAACAACAAAGCCTTTATCCCAAATTTATGGGGTCAGCTGTTTGATTCCTCTTCTCCCATTCGGCTCTATTAAGGGCCATATCCTCTGTAACCCTAATTGTAAACACTAACAAGATAAATATCTTTCTTTAACACTTCAAACCATGTTAGTCTAGGTCTACCTCTAGTCCTAGTAGCTCCATTGACTACTATATTATCGTTCTTCCTTATGGCGATATCTATTGGTCTGTATTACACGTCCTCCAAACCACCTAAGTCATTTTTTTTTAATATCTTGTCCTCAATTGGCACCACCTCTAACTTCCTAGGGATACACTTATTTCTTATCATATCATATCCTTTAATCTATTGCCACTCATCCATCGTAGTACTCTCATGTCAGCTATACTAACTTTATGGACATTATTTCATGCTATGATCAAATCTGCAACTAAATTAATATTATAGGGTTTGGTTGAAAGGGATGTAATTAAATTGGGGTTATATAGTTTGGCCCTGAAATGTCCAAAATGGCTGAAATTAAACCATAATCTTACTGAAACGCTATATGTATTTAGAAGTTTTTTTTTTTGCATAGAAGTCTCCTAAATCTACCATATATTGTTATTTACTTAGAAGTCCCTCAAATCATAGATAAGTGTTACGAATTCCTATGGATGACTTAACTTATGCAAACAAGAATATTCAATTAAGTTACACGTAGTATTCTAAAAGTCGGCCTAGGCGCCTGGTGCCCGCCCGATGCCCGTTTAGGCGCCCACCTAGGCCCCCGACCCCCGACTATGTATTTTTTTGTGTGTAGTATATGGACTTTTTTTTTTTGCAAATTTCAGTAGTTTTTTTTTGGGATTTTTAAATTTTTTTAACTGACGCCGCCTAGACAGGCTAGGTGCTAGGTGCCCGGTGTCCAATCGACTAGCTAGTGTCTTTTACAACCTTGGTTAGATGATATATATACTACTATATAATAAGAAAAGTTGGCTTCACCCTGAAAATTTTCTTCTTCCAAATATGTCTTTATCTAACTTTACTAATTAAAAATTCATTAATTTAATGAGGGCAACTAGGTAATTACGTATATTTTTATTTAAACAAAAATGTTGTTTATTTATTGTACCTTTTGCTCTTCTCAAGTACAGAAAAAATTAATTAAAGGTCGGTTAAAATACGTTATATATATATATATATATATATATATATATATATATATATATATAAGAGAGAGAGAGATAGTTTTTAGTTAAATTATAGAACCCAAACCAATCGACAATCCATCCCAAATCCATAAAACCGATATGAAAATATCAGGTAATATCAGCCGATATATCGATGTTTTCCTAACATTTTTAAAATGTTATGTAGCCGATATACGGATAATATATGTTATTTTGGTCACAAAATGATATATTGACCGATATATTGGTTGATATTTTCGGATTCTCGAAAACTCGTATATTTTTTTTGAAAATTTGACTGTGTTCTTCTAAACCTCTATTCCTCCTCCCCCTTCTCCTTCTATGTCCCTCTTCCACGCTCATTGCTCTTACATGCGAGTAGTGGGAAGGTGGAGGAGGGGAAGGAGAGTGAGGATGAGTTGGTGATGGTTTAGAATGATGGAGGGATGAATTGATAGTGATTGAGAGTGGTGGAGAGATGAGTTTGGTTATGGTTCGTAATGGTAGAGAAGGGGGAGTAGAAGAAGAGAGAAAATGAGGAACATGTGAAAGGGAGGAGAAAACGGGTAAAGGGGAGGAGAAAGGGTTGGTTATAAGGTAAAATGGAATAGAATTGTGGATTTCAAGATGAAGGAGAGGTGAGTAGGGTGAGGAGGAATGAAGAAAATGAGGGTAAAAAGGTATTTTTACACTATTAGATAATTTTGACTAGGGATGGACTTATTAATTATGTTCCTAATTTGAGGGACTTCTAAGCAAATCTGAAGGAGAATGGCGGGTTGGAGGAGGTATCGGTGAAGGAAGGGAGGTGAGAGGGTTTATTATAATGAGAAAAAATAAAGAAGAATGGTGGGTTTCAAGCATAGTTTGCAGTATTGGCCAAATTACCGTCCGATACTGCTGAAACTTATACGGTTTGGCATGTCCCGATACCGATACTCACCGATACCTACATCGGAGGTCTCTTTTTCAATCATTTCGGCAAAGAAAATTGAACGAAATAGACTAATCAACAAAGTTGTAAAAGCGTAGTAAGTTGTAAAAGCATGTAAAAGAAGACAACTATCTATCGCAGGTAAATCAATTGGCAAGGGTGACATTATTTCATTCAATTCCAAAATTACTTAGAAACAACACATAAAATACTTAAAATTATGCCTAAATATATTTAAAATTTCTAAATTTTTAATAATTTAATAATAATTATTTGTTTTCCGATACCGTGAAATTCGATACTCTGAACCGAAACCGCCAATAGTGCCAATAACGTTGATCCCGGTACTCATAGGAAGGGTCCGATTTCGATACCAATACTGCGAACCTTGGTTTCAAGGTGGTGGAGAGGAGGAATGAAGAAGATGAGGGTAAAAGGTCTTTTACACTATTAGTTAAATGATTTAGTTAATTTTTACGAGAGAGGGGCTCATACCTCACATTCCTAATTTGAGGGACTTCTAAGAAAATAACAAAATTTTGCAGTGATATATTTAAAGGTCTAATGTGCAAAAAAAAAAAAAAACAAAAAAAGGTAGGCAAAAGTTTGAAATGAGAAACCATATAAATTTGGTAGGAACAATCAATTATTTTTCGATGAGAATCCACTGTCAAAGTCTTCTAAATAAGACAGTAAGTCGCGAAGTGTCTGTCTCACGAGTTATCTATGACTCATAAAATTGAAGTATCTGGATAACACTAACATAACATAACAGAATATTCTCAGAAAATAAGGTCATAATTGTAGCCTATTCAGATTTTCTTCAACCTTTTTTCAAGAACAAATTGACTTCGATTTTTGCCCCTTAGTGGACCTCATTTAATTGGTGAAAGCTTGGATTGGTGATTGTGATTACAGTACAAAGAAGATACCTTCCCTTCCAATTCTCCTATGAAAATAGCCTTGTTTGTAGCAATGATAATGGTTCCCAGAATATCTTGTTAATTTGTTCTAACCCACATTCTGGACTCCCAAACTATTTTCTCATTCAGGTTTTCGTCTCTACATTCTTTACTCGTAACCTATATCTTTTTCTTTCATTGCTATCAACCAAAAAAAAAATATCATTTCATAGCTGCAATTTTCTTTATTTTAGTTCTGGTCCGTGTATTTTTTTTATTTTAAATATAGGCATTTTTTCACTATATTTTGCACTCAATCTTTTTCTTCCCAGCGATATCAACCAGAAAATAGCGTATACATGCGTGTTGTAAGATGCTGACCCCAACAATATGGCATAAGGTTTCATTGTTGATGTTACATGTGTACTTGGCTGTTGTATAGTTGTGGTCCATGTATTTTTAAAAAAAAATATAGGCATTCTTTCACTATAGTTTGCATTCAATCTTTTTCTTCCCCAGCGATATCAACCAAAAAATAGCGTATACATGCGTGTAGTAGGATGCCGACCCCAAAAATATGGCATAAGGTTTCATTGTTGATGTTATATGTTACTTGGCTGTTGTATAGTTGTGCATTTGATTTCACATTGAAGTTCTTTTGCTACTTGTTCCTAAACTATTTATTCATGCACTTGTGTTGCTCCTTTCTGTAATTGTCAGTAAAAACTTTCAATACGACACTGTCAACATTATTGAAAGACTGTTGACTCTTATTAATAATAATTACATATGCTAGGAACATTATTTGATTGTTCCTGTTTCTGTAATTTCCAGTGGGTTGCCCGTAGGAGGAATTTATAAATAGGTGTTGAAGCATGAGAGAGAATTGCTTTTGAAATGCATGCATGATATTTGAAGTTTTTGCCTTTGTTGTTTCTACTGAATCACGAGTACTGTATTTTTCTTGTCATATATTTACCCCTTGGTCGATTTTGCAATTTTTATGTTTTGCTGGTACTAGCATGTTAGCAAGTTTCTTTTTTGTAGGGGATTGAACTTGTGTGTGGTTATTGTTTTCTTCTAAGAGTACAATTTGCTGATACTGAGTCATGAGTACTGTATTTTCTCGTCATATATTTACCCCTTGGTTGATTTTGCAATTTTTATGTTTTGCTGGTACTAGCATGTTAGCAAGTTTCTTTTTTGTAGGGGATAGAACTTGTGTGTAGTTATTGTTTTCTTTTAAGAGTACAATTTGGTCTGGGTAATTTGAATTCCTTTTACATCTCTGACTAAAGCTGTTGTGCAATGTTATTCAGGTACCATTAGAGGGCTTTAGAGCATTGCAGGGTATTTCTGGCCCCCAGCGGTTTCAGATCCACAAGGCATATGGCGCTCCTGAGAGGCTCCCTTCTGCTCATACATGGTTAGATTTGTGCAACTATTTATTTATACAATGTTATATTCAAAAAACACACACCATGTTTGACATTTTTCTCTTGATTAGTTGATTTGGTTTGAAGATCATGATTTGCTTGTAACTACTACGTTTGCAGTTTCAACCAGCTAGACCTACCCGAGTATTCTCACAAAGAACAATTGCAAGAACGATTGCTGCTGGCTATCCATGAAGCCAGTGAAGGTTTTGGCTTTGGTTGAGATACTGTCCTCGTCAACTCGCAAGAGGCAAGCAAGAGGGTCTTTCCGCTTGCCATGTACAGGTCATGTACGACACTCAATTGCAACAGTTCATTTTATCTTGGTTTGCTGCTGCTGCTTGTTCTGTCACACTGTTTCTTTACTATGCCTTTTAGCTTTTGCATATATCATTCTAGTTTCAATGGATGTGATATTCTCTGTTTGTCAGTAAATGATTTATGAAAACTCTTTCAAAGTTGTATCCAACATATTTTCCTGATATATGTGCATGATGGTGTTGCAGATTTCAACGGCAACTTGTGAGATTGAGAAGATAGCGCTGTGTGCCTAGCAGTCAGCTGGACGAAGCCCAGTGTTAGATCCAAATCAAATCTATGAGAACATCGCCCTAGAATTCAAGGACATCCAGTACTAGGATCCTGGTTTTGATGGGGGGTGAGTGTACATTCATTCCTTCCAGACATTTTTGCTAGTGACGACAGCAGCTCAAAGTTTCTGTCAAATTCTTCTCTTAACTGATGCTCCTGGTGAGAGAACTGTATATAGGTTGTGTACAGAAAAAAGTTGAAGATACCCTCATATTTCCGATGGGTGTCAGCTTTCAAATAGAATAAATAGGCTCCTTTGCATTTAATTTTTGAGAGCTTAGTGACGAAATCGAAATATATGCAAGGAAGTTACCAGGTGGGAGAAGTTTACAGCTTTTGTGCGATTTGGAAGCTTGTAAAAGAATTTTGACACAGCATGAAATAACCTAGGGCTTTCCATTTAAGGGAGGTACTTGTATATGCCAAATGTCAGAGAAAGAGGGAGCATAGCCATTTTGAAAAGGAAAGCCTGCAAGAATATAATGCGCACAACTATTTTGCAGCCGTAAATAAAGCCTAATGCTAAGGATATTACATTTATTGACGTTACAGTTTTTGTAGTCCTGTGTGTATCACGACTGTAAAAAGTTTGTTAGTCCTTATCATGCTTAGGACTAGAGAAAATTTTGGTAGTTCAGTACGGGTATGCACAGGACTATTAAAATCTTGACATTTCTAGGATTGCAGAAAATTGTGATAAAATTCTAATGTCTTTTAATAATAAATGTAGTCACATTAGTATTGGCCTAAATAAATGATACATATCATAAAAAATGTTGAAAGCTAGCAAGAATGATGATCTTTAACTTAAAATGATGGAGAAATAAAATGAAATGATGGAAAAGAATAAATGAAATACTTGTAGTCATTACCATTTCATTACACGAAAAGATAATAAGTATGTCTATTTGTATGATATAAGCTGAATATTGAAACTCATTTAAGTACTTGTATGATTCAGTACTCACTTGTTCCGAAGTCGTCAACTGGAAATGGATGAAAGAGAATCATCAATCATACATGTCCTTAAAAGTCTCTAAGACCATAAGAAATTAGATTATAATCTTAGCAGTGAAAACTGCTATTAAGAATTCAACATCAGAATTGCTATAAGAATGATCTGCTACAGAAATTGGAGCAGTAAGAGGCACCACTAAGATCACCACTAAAACTAATCAGGAGTACCTCCTGATTATGGTTAGTTACGAACTGAACAATCAGCAGCTTGGCAACCAGTAAGAGGCTATCGCACTATAACCAGTAGAGCTACCCGCGAAGCGACTCCAAGGAGGATAGCTACGAAGCTAATACAGAGCCTACCCGTGAGGACGCGAACGTGCAAAGTGTGCCACTAAAGCGCCCTTCACCCACGTCCAGTGGTGATAAAAACAATTGTTGATTATAGGATTTGAACCTTGTCCACTTGTAAAATCCTGCACCACACTTACCACTTGGGTTAACGTATCATATGTTACAAGTCAATAAATGAAGAATCAAATATCCCAAAATAGAATAGTGGGACCGGGTCATAAATGGACTTAACCCCCAATGTGTCTCCGTGTGTCACCATGCTTTAGTAGATTTGATGTAATAAAGCTAAAGCCTTGAGAAAATTAAATGGTTAGAAGGTTCAAGCTAAGGAATGTACAACTAGGTTCAAAATCTCTTTTATGGCAATTTGTCCAAGGGATTATATATTAGTGATTATCTACTTATGATGGTCAAATAGAATTTGAACATGGTATTGATGTAGATTCAACAACAAACAACAACAAAGTATTTATTCCAACTTTTTAGGGTCGGTTATTTGAATCTTTTTCTTCCATTCAGCTTTGTTTATGATCATATCTATTTAACAATAACAAAAAATATATCATTCTTTAAAATCTCAATCTATGTTAGTTTAGACCTATCTACAGCCTTATAAACTCCTTTAACTAATATATTATCAATCCTCTTTATTAGAGCATCTATTGGTTTATGTTGCACATGTCAAACCACATAAGACTGATTTTCTCTCATATTGTCCTCAATTGGTATCACCACGTTTCTTATCACATGTTTCAATATATTGCCACTCCTTCATCTTACTGTTCTAATTTATGGTACACAAATTTTTGGACATAAACATTATGGTCCATAAAGCATAGCTAGTCTTATAGTCATCTCACAAAAAATTATATTAAAATGATTTAGTAGATCCAGTGAATCTTCTAGATAGATTCCAGAAGAGTTGTTTCTATCTTTGTACATAATGTCATAATACCATATTTGTATCTTTCATATATTATAATAAGAAGTTACTATCTAGTATGTTGGTTTTCCTACTAGTCATCTTTCTCCACTAAATGAGGGCTAGCCACCATCTCCTACAATTTGTACACGAAGATCCCATAAAGCTCTCATTTCACTCTCACTTAGATAAATTTGGGCAAATGGAAGCTCTTAGGTTTTTGAGAGGTTTATCTTAATATTATGATAAGTTATTGTTGGTATTTTTGCCTTTAGACTAGGAAAGATAGTCCCACATCGGCTACACCAAATGGTGAGTATATCAATATAATGCATTGTTTGTGTTGAGGTGTGCACATGAGGTGTGGTGGAGCACAAGTGTGTGCCATATGAGAGTATTTTTCTAGAAGGAAAAAGGATTAATTCTAACAAGGATGCAAGTTGATTTTTGTTGTGCGGACTCGGACTCCAGGTTGTCTCGTGCAAGTACGGAAGTGTTCGGGGGGGGGGGGGGGGGGGGGGGGGGGGGGGGGGGGGGGGGGGGGGGGGAGGCGTGGACTGGCACACTACTATGCTGATTGTGGGATGATCTAAAATATCAAACTCTATTTTTGAGTATTGGTATTTTAGTCACACATCGAATATGAGAAAAGGTGAAGTCTCATTCCACTCTATAAATAGAGCCCCTTGGCCTCCTTTGGAAGATGTACTAAGAAGAGAGTTAAGGAAGTCCGTAAAGTCCAGGAAGTCCGTTCAAGTCTCAAATATTGACTTACGAGCGTTCCAGAAGTTCTTCGTGAACTTGCTAATTCCTGAAAGCAGATCGTGGTGGGGCGAATCTTGCTTTGAGCAACGGTGATCTTAATCACCCCAGCAAGAACCTTTCTTCTTCTTCTTTCTTCTCTTTTCTCTGAGTTGTAACTCAGTTCTATCCGTCAGCAACTGCGATTGCGAGGAAGAATGTGAGATTTATTTTTTGATTATTGTTGTTTTTGTAATCAGATTTATATTATAGGGTTCCTCGTGGATCTCGAGAATAATTAGAAGGAGAACGTTTGTTTGAACCTCTGATCTCGACATCTAGTTCTACCATCTTTGATCAAGCCCAAGGACTAACAATCTTAAAGCAAGATCCTTGTATATGGAGAACAGCCGTGCGAAACTTCTGGATACAAGTTTCAACAAACTTGAGAAGTTCGACGGAGATCATTACTACTCTTGGAAGAGGAAGGTATGCATGAATATGCAACTGGCAGAGGTGGACTACGTTCTGACAGAACCAGAATCGGAGATTCCAGATGAGGATGATGCTACTGTTCGGGCAGTTGCGATTGCAACCGCAAAGCAGAACAAATGGAGGAGAGACAACAATCTCTGCAAGCTGATAATTTTGAACTCCATGGAGGATACTCTGGCGGAGTCATACAGCAAGACGTACCATGCTAAGGTCGTCTGGGAGTCTCTAGAGAAGCATTATCAGGCGGATGAGAATCACAACAAGATTCATGTGACTGAGAAGGTCTGGAACATGCGATTTGAGGACGACAAGGCAATGTTGCCTCAAGTCAAGGAGTTCCTCAAGTTACGTCAAAAACTTGAGGACGATGGCATGCCACTTGTCGACACTTTTGTCGTAGGGGGTATAGTTGCCAAGCTTCCATCAGGATGGAGCAGTTTTATCTCGAACAAAAGTGTGGCACGAGAAGGGAGCTTGCTTCGTAGGGGGTATAATTAGCCTGGATCAACTACTTCACAACATCAATGTTAGAGATGAGTTGATGGCTAAAAACAAATTGGACACATTGTCCAAACAGTTGGCAGAGGCCAACTTGGTGCATGCGGGGGACTCCAAGGGGAAGCATAAGGTTTCTCACAACCAGAAGAAGAAGGACTTCAACCATCTGAAGGTGAAGTCGGCTTCGTTCAAGTCAAAGCCAAAGCCCAAGTCAGATGTGACTTGCTTCAATTGTGGAAAGAAGGGCCACTATCGTAGAGACTGCAGATCAAAGTCCAAACAGATAGAGCAATGTGAGCCTAACAAGGTTGCCATGATTGCGCAGGTTGCCACGGCTGGTGTTGACACCGACTGGTGGGTGGACACGGGTGCATCCTACCATATTTGTTCTAATAAGGAGTTGTTCACCACATACAAGCCTACATATGATAAGGTTATGGTGGTGGACCAGACATAAGCTGAAGTAATGGGGACAGGAACGGTGGTACTAAACCTGACTTCGGAAAAGTCGCTGACGCTTCAAGATGTGAAGCATGTACCGGTGATAGCCAAGAACCCGGTCTCTGGAAGTCTGCTATGTAATGCAGGCTTGAGGATGGACGTCAATGCTGGGCAGATAGTGATGTCCTACAAAGGAACATACTTCGAAAAAGCTTATTGTACCGAAGGGATGTTCAAACTTCAACTCCTGAAAAAATAATTAATGCAGTTTCTTCTTCTGGGTATTCTCTTGAGTTATAGCACAATAGACTAGGACATGTTCTTTGTAAAAGAATAAATAAAATGTCTAGTCTAGGGCTTATCTCCAAATATGGGGGTAAGGAGATGGAGAAGTATGAGATTTGTGCACAGACAAAGATCACTAGAAAATCGTTCAAACGGGTGAATCAAAGTACAGATCTTCTGGAGTTGGTACACTCAGATATCTGTGACTTCAGACAGTTCTCCACAAAGGCCAAGATGAAGTATTTTATTACATTCATCGATGACTACTCGAAGTACGCGTTCGTCTATCTGCTCAAGTCTAAAGACGAAGCATTCGAGAAGTTCAAGGAGTTCAGGGCTGAGGCTGAATGTCAAACTGGACAACAACTCAAGAGACTCAGAAGTGATCGAGGCGGAGAGTACAGGTCTATTGAATTCACATCGTTCTGCAAAGAACATAGAATTGTCAATGAGACAACTGCTCTGTATTCTCCTCAATCAAATGGAGTAGCTGAAAGGAAGAACATAACGTTGACAGAGATGATGAACTCAATGCTGTTGACTGCAGGTCTTCCAAACTGCTTCTGGGGAGAAGCTGCATTAACGGCTACGTTCATTCTGAACAGAGTGCTATACGCAGATTCTGAAGTCACTCCTCATGAACTCTGGTTCAAATTCAGACCCAACTTGAACATCATTCGAGTGTGGGAGTGCCTGGCATATGTGAAGCTTCTGGACTTAAAGATTCAGAAGCTTGAGACAAGGACTACAAAGACGATCTTCTTGGGGTATGCTGAGAAAAGTGATGCTCGGAGGTTTCTTGATGTTGAAACCAATCAAATCATTGAATCTCGTGACGCCGAATTCTTTGAAGATAAATTTGGGAGGCACAAGAACATTGTTATCGCGAATATTTCAGAGAATAATATGAGTGCACATGCGGCTATCACTTCCAAAGAAGATGCAGTCCAAGAAAAAAAATTATCATACCAGAGACAATTGTTGAACCAGAACTCGCAGAACCCCGATCTAAGCGGGTGAGAAGACAGAAGGACTTCGGAGATGAGTTCGTCACCTATCATGTGGAAGCTGATCCGCTTTCCTATGATGAGGCGATGAAGACCAGAGACACTGTCTTCTGGAGGGAGGCTATCAATGACGAGTATGACTCTATAACCTCCAACAATACGTGGGTGTTGGTCAATCTGCCTGAAGGAGCTAAACCAATCGGATACAAGTGGATCTTCTAGAAGAAGATGAAGGCCGATGAAACTATTGACAAGTTCAAAGCAAGGCTGGTAGCCAAAAGGTTTTCTCAGAAGCAGGGGATCGACTACTTCGACACATATGCTCCAGTAGCGCGGATGACAACCATCAGGATGTTGATTTCTCTGAGTACAATTCACAAGCTCGTCATACATTAGATAGATGTGAAGACAGCATTCCTGAATGGAGAGTTGACCGTAGAGATCTATATGCAACAGCCAGAAGGATTCATCGTCAAGTGCCTTGAAGACAAAGTCTGCAGGTTCGTGAGATCTCTATATGGTCTGAAGCAAGCTCCCAAGATGTGGCACGAGAAGTTTGACAAAGTCGTTAGATCAAACGACTACATGGTCAGTGAGACGGATAATATGTTTGCACAAAGTTTGCTGACGGGAGAGATGTCATCGTTTGTCTATACGTGGACGACGTGCTGATCCTGGGTACGGATCTAGCATGTGTCACTGAGACAAAGAAGTTTCTCTTATCTAAGTTCAGTATGAAGGACTTAGGGGAAGCTGATGTTATCCTAGGGATAAAGATCATCCGGACAGACACTGGAGTGGCGCTGTCACAGTCTTTTTACATTGAAAAGATGCTCATACGCTATGGATATCAGGATCTTCCAGGGATCGATACTCCTTACAGGTGTGACAAGAAGCTGAAGCTAAATCCTAGGAAAAGCGTCAGGCAGCTGGAGTACTCAAGCGTCATTGGGAGTTTGATGTATGCAACTACTGCCATAAGGCCTGATATTGCTTTCGCCGTGGGGATGTTGAGTCGATTCACGAGCAACCCAGGTGTGGAGCACTGGAAGGCCGTGAAGAGAGTTATGAGATATCTCAAGAGGACTCAGAAGTATGCACTGCACTACAGCGGATATCCGACAGTAGTGGAAGGCTTCAGTGATGCAAGCTGGTGCTCAGAAGTAGAGAGCGAAAGGTCCACAGGAGGATACATCTTCTCCATGGGTGGAGCTGCTTTATTATGGAAGTCGAAGGCAGACAATGCTCTCTCATTCCTCAATGGAATCTGAGTTCTTTGTACTGGCTGCTGCAGCAGAAGAAGCAGAATGGCTTCGGAAGCTCATGTATGATCTTCCAGTGGTTGGTGTGCAGATTTCGGTAGTACCGATGTAGTGCCCCGTCCCGTTCAGTCAATCGGAGGAATTGGAATGCCAACGACGTTCGGACTTAGCCTTGCAACGGCTGCTCGAAGACATCGCTCGGTCAAGGCGACCGCTCGCTCAGGTGAGGTAGTTTCGGTAAACTTGCCTTATCTTAGCCATCATATAATAAATTGCATGTTTTCAACTTGCACAAGTAGGCTTGATAATAAAAGAGACGAATCCACATAGATAAGGGAATAATCCCGACGGGTTGAATCGAGTTAGAATATGGCAAGGTCCAACGATCGGCTTAGAGTTTGTGCACGGCGTACTTTGAAAATGACACTCGATCCTTTGTCCCGTGGCTTGGGAGAAGGAAAGCTGGTTTGAGTTGGCGAAGTTATGAACGTAGCCTAAGTCATAGGCGTCGTCCGCATGAATGCTTCATAAAGCATGTACGGTCCCATCGTCCAAGGCTTGGCATAGCCTTGGCTTGCCTATGAGTTAAGTTGCGTTGAATGGCTTGTGACATAAGTCTAGGCACCCAAATGACTTGGTCATTCAAAGTCGAACGCGTGCACGGCACGTTCCATCAAGGCCAAGCTTGACGCAGCCTTTGCTCGTCAAGTTGTTGCGAAGTTAAGTTAGGTAATTTATGTTAGGCTATCAGAGTAGTAGCAAGTACGGTCATACGAGTTCTACGTATTAGGTATAACCACATAGTCTTACGGTCTCAAGGCCCGTCATATAGAGTATAACTTGGACGTTGGTGTCGCATAGAGTTCAAGTTGGTTTAAGACACGATGTCACAAACTTAGTGTTTAAGGCAAGGACCACAATTGATGCAAGTGAGTTTTGGAGAAAGAACTATCAAATAGGCATTCATGAGTTGAATGAAATGATATGGTAACATAGAAAGAATGCTCGCGACCGTGGATCGTCGAGGGGTCTCAAGGATAGAAGTCTTGAACTTGGTTTTGAAAGAGATGGTAACACTGGAAGAAGAATAATTGTGTGAGACGTCAGTTTGAGTCGAATCTTGCATGGTCATTGGACAACTTGTCGACAAGAAGGAGTTTCCACGAGCGGCAACCCTGGGCGCCATGGGACCGCGTCGTCCTGGAGGGAAACACGGTATAACCGTAGCTGGACGAACCGCTCGGGTTATTCGGGAACTTTCAGCGGGGCTAGCTACTTGCGTTGAAAGGGTCGCCGAATAGCAAGGCTATAGTCCATGATAGCTTGTGGTGTTAGTGACCAATTCATATAGATGGGTCGGCATGGACGACAATCCGCGTGTGTGCCTTTGGATTAAGTCAGTTGAATGTGTATACAGTTAGAATACAATGTTTGGGCCTAAGATTTGGCTGCAACGTAGGTGACATGCTTCAGCACGAGATGTAGCGTCAAGTCTCAAGTTGTCGGCATATAAGTTGCATAGTTTGGATTTGAGTTGTCTTGAGTTTAAGTCAGGAAATGCCGTAAGGCAAAGTCGGTCGAGTGACACTTATGTCACTCCCATTTTCCGTTATACGTATTTTCAGTATACGTGTATGGATTTCCGGCCCGTATTTTGACTTGTCTAGCTTGACTTTACCTATTTTGGCTTGACTTGGTTTACCTTGTTTCATTTTGGCTTGGCTTGGTTTGTTTTGGTTTATCATGAGAGAGGGGGGTTGATATATAAGTCAACTACACTCTCTTTCCTCCATAACTTTCATTTACTTCTTCATCTTCTTCATCTTCTTCATTTACTCCTCCCACCTACACCCAAGAGCTCTAGTCAAGTGCAACTTGCTTCATGATGGATCTTCTATTTTATTTTTCCATTCGCTTCTCCACTTGATTCTAAGCCTCTTTAGAGCTTGGCATTTTCGATTTTGATGGATGGATTTTTGTAGATCTAAGTTTTGATCTTTTCTTTTTTTTTGGTTTTGATCTATTAAAGCTTGGTATTTCCTAAAACCAGTCGTCCCAGGCTGTAGAAAATCTCGTTCTATGTAGTTTAGACCCTTAGAAGTCTCAATTTGGACTTGTTTTGAGCAAGTTATGGCATTTTGAAGATTTCGGGTTCCATGGGTTCTTTGATATTTTGGGGAAGAAGAACAGTGCCAGGCGCAACCTGCCCCATGCGCACTTCTTAGCGCGGTGCAACTTGACCCGCGTGTGCTTCTTAGCGTGGCGCAACCTGAGTCAGGCGCAACCTGAGTCAGGTGCAACCTGAGTCAGGCGCAACCTGAGTCAGGTGCAACCTGAGTCAGGCGCAACCCGACCTCGCACAGCCCAGTCCGGCGCATCCTAGCCTCGCGCAGCCTAGTGCCTGGCGCAACCAGACTTGGCTCGACTTGTTCTGGCACAACCCAGCCTGTCTTGACCTGACTTGCCTTGGCGCAACTTGACCTGATCTGGCGCACCCCATTGCTTGGCACCCCAGTGCCTAGGCGCAACCTAATGTTTGGGCGCAACCTGTAGCCTTGGCACCCCCTAGTGCCTGGCGCAACCTATTACCCTAACGCAACTTGGCTAATTCTACTTGTTGGCCATGGTACCCCTTGCCCCTTGCATGATCTGTCATTTAATTATTGGTTTTATGTTAATTGCTTATCCTTTGTACTTGACCTACTTGTGACGACCTGACTCGATAACTTGATTGAGCATAGCATGACTTGCCAGTATTGATGTTGACATGAACACGACATGAAAATCTGGATAGTGGCCCGTCGAGGCGCACTCTTGACAAGCACTCTTGACATGATAAGTAACTTGATAAAGCATGTACAATCTTGATAGTGGCCCGTCGAGACGCACTCCGGACAAGCAATCTTGACAAGTAAACAAGTAACCTAGCATGACGTGATAATCTTGAACGCTGTTGCGACAGCTACCCTGACTTGCTAAGTAACTCTTGTCTTGACACCGTGGTTGATTTTCTTGATTGTGCCTGTATAAGCTACATGTCTCGTCTTGCATCATGTCTAGGACATGAATTCCTGATTTCCCACGGTCAGGGATTTATACTGAATCTGACTAAGTTAATGACTAGATGGATCAAGTAGTTCATGTAGGAACGAAATCGTAAAGCAGAATACTCTAGGGGGGTGAATAGAGTAGGCAGCGGAATATTGCTAATTAAAAATCTTGTTAGCAGTTAGATCACAGATATAAAAATAATCACAAAGTAAATGACAGAAATAAAAAGTGATCAGAAGGAAAACGCAAACACCGAGATTTATACTGGTTTTCCTCTTGTGAGGACTAGTCCAGTCGAAAGAACTCTAGCTTCCAGTTGAATCCACTATTGGAAAATCCCGCAAGTTTTCATACGAAGTCCCTGCAACTTTTACAGACGCGAGCTTTGATACGAAGAACTCGACCAACTTCAATTGTGAAGAGTTGTATCTTCTATCAAGCCTCTGATTACAATCGCTCTTGAAACTTCTAGACCGCACCGTACTGGCAAATCGACTAGAGGATTGTAACTGGCTTGGAATTTGAAAATGAAAGCTTTTTAGAACTCTTTGGAAGAAATGTAAGCTTTAGAAGAGAAGAGATTGAAAGTGAATTGGTGATTTGAAATGATCGAAATACTTCTCTATTTATAGTTTTTCCAAAGACAGAACTCTGACAGAATTAGGGCAGAATTCAGACAGAACTCTTTGTAACAAACCGCAACCGCAACTGAAGGGTGACCAAGTTCAAAATCAAACGTTCACTAACGTTCATCTTGGCCGAACTCTGGCCGAACTCTGGCCGAGTTCTGCTAGGGTTCTGCCAGTTCATTTTTAAGAAAAATCAATTTGTCTTTTTGAAAATTCCTTCAGAAGCTTTTTGTAAAAAGGATGATTTTCAAAAACATAGGTCATTTTTAAAGAGATAGGTCAGTTTTGAAAAACAATTTCGGACAGCCTATTTGCCAGTATAACTTGGTGTACAATATATTCCTAGATTCAATAAAATGAAAAATTATATTGCTTTGAAGGAAATACATTCTAAATGGCAAACGGCTTCAGTCTTGAACATAGTAGATATCCATCGTTGAGCAGTGTCCAAAACGTCGTAGGTAAACATCTGAATTGACTTGCATTTATATCGAGACAGAGTTTGATCAATTATTAAAATCAGGTTTGACCATGACCAATGGGCCAACAATCTCCCCTATTTTGATAATTGACAAACCTTGCCGATATAACATCTAAGTTTAGATCAATTCAAAAATGTATACGAAAAATTGTTCATAACCTGTATTCATGAAGATGTTAGATCTATTTCTCCCCCGTTGTCACTTAGCAAAATAATTGCAAAAGAGAAAGCTCCCCCGCAATAAATGTATAAGTAACACACAGTGAAGAAACACAAAAAAAATATATAAAACATTCATCACAGGTATGGTATAAATAGTTAAAAAGATATTGTATAAACAACACAGGCATGGTATTTGTCACAGACAGTTTATATGGAAGCAAGAAAAGTAATGCTATAGTAAAGCTGAAATAAATAAAATGCTGAATAATAAACTAAGTGAAACGTATTCCAAACTGAGGCATAATAAAAAACGTGTCTATGAAGAGTCACAAATAATAACTAAAAGAGTGCTGATAATATCTTGGAATGTCGGAGCATTTCCAAGTAAACATAAGACAAAAGTATCAGTCTCAATATGTAACATCTCAAAAATCATCATCCTCATCATCATCGTCATCAGCTGCAGCGCCAGCATGTCCAGAAGGACCAGCTCCAGAAGTACCAGCTCCAGAAGTATGAGGAGTGGCACCAGTAGTACGATACCAATCGTAAGCGTTCCCTGGCTGGAACAGAGAGTGAACCGCCTCATCATCAATGTGGTAGCCAGAAACAGAAGGGTCTCGAGGTAGAGAGCTAGCAGAGTGACCCGTCTGCGCAAATCTCAAATCGACGAAGGAGTTGGCAATAGCCTGGAACCGAGTCACGTCACAGAACTCATGTTCCCTGGAAGTGTCAACAAAGAATGACTACAGATCTGACAGGTGCTGATGAATACCCTCAAATGTCATAGGGTAAGAATGAGGAGGACCAGGTACTGTGGGAGTAGGTACAGGAGGAGCAGGTGCAGTAGGTGGAGGAACAGTGGCAATGCTGCGAGGAGAGTTTGAGGAACTTGGGTTCAGGGTCAACAACATAAGTAGATAGGTCAATGTCAAATCTCTGAAAGATGTGTGGGATAAGCATCGCATAAGAGAGGTTGCGGTCTCTTCCGCGACATCTACCCATCATCTGAATGATAGCCATAGGGGCAGAAAAAGGAATCCCCTTAAGAATGTGATATAGAGCAGAAAGCTCAAGTGCAGTGACATCATCTTTGGAAGTGGATTTTGGAAGTAAAGTGGAATATATGATGCGATGTAATTCATAGTTAAACAAGTTTAAGTTATTTGCCTTGAACTTTCCAGGACGAGCATGTACGGGTGCACAAAGCTCATTCTTGAAACTAACGAAAGTCGTACCATCGAGGAAATCAAAATCAGTGATGTCATCGAGCGGAGCACATTCGTTTGGAATACCAAGGATTTCTTCTAATGTTTCATCAGTGAATTCGATATCGATCCCTCCGACACGTGTTCTCGCGGTAAAAGTGTCTAACACGAAATTACAATAGAATAATCTAATGACCTTAGTAGCAATAGGAAATTATAAGGTAATAAAGTATTGTAACCCTAATACCTCAAAGTAAAGGCGGTGGTCAGGAAAGACAGTCAATTTAATCGGTGATCCGGTACAGATAGTACGTATAATAAAATCGACATACCATAATAAAGCTTGGTCGGAAGTTTTAAAGTAAAACTCGTCCGATGCACCGTCATCCGATTGGACCAGAGAAAAGAGGAAATCCGTATGCGAATCCGAAGATGATGCCTCTTCACTGGCATTGGTCTTCTTCCTCTTGAAGGGATTGAACTTAGGCATTCTTTCTCAAAAAATTTCTAAAAACCCTAAGAATTTGAAAGTGGAGGAGAGAAGGAATTATACCTTCCAAGAATTGGATATATTGTTGAGGACAAAATTCTCCATACGAATCCAAAGTTTGAACGAAGATCTCCACGCGGATTGGAAGAACAAGGGTGGAGAAGAGCTAGGGTTTGGAGGCACGGCTGCTGCTGTTTGAGGATGTTTGGAAGAATGAAGAAGATGGGGGCCTCGGGTTCTGGCTGGTACATATATATACCCAGCCGAACTCTGGCCGAATTCGGACCAAGCTCGGGCCGAATTCGCCAAGGGTTGCCTGGCTATATATATATATATATATATATATATATATATATATATATATATTTTATATATATATATATATATATATGTATATAATAATGATGGGGCCACATCTTTTTTATTAATTCGTTTCAAATATTTAATTCAGAGTTTAGTAATTTTAAATCTCAAAATAATATAATTAATATTATTTTATAAATTAATATTTTTTACTCAGCATCTATCTCAGATTAGCTGTAGGAGTACCGTCCCAGCTAACGGAGGTTCACCGGGGAACTCTTAAATACCGCTTTGCTTCGACCGTAGTCGTGGTGACAGAAAGACTCTTTTTAGGCTTGTCTCGAAAACAGTTATCGAGTATCGAATAAATAATTAATAAAACAAAATTAATTAATATTATTGACATCTAAAATGCCTAATTTTCGACGTAAATAATTAAAACGATCTTCCGCTAGAGGTTTTGTGAGTATGTCAGCTAATTGATTCTGAGTGTCTATGTATACAAGGTCTATATCTCCATTTTGTTGATGATCTCTAAGAAAGTGATGTCTAATCTCGATATGTTTAGTACGAGAGTGACATACTGGATTCTTATAGGGGTGCAACTCGGGCGGGTTGGGTCGGGTTCGAGGTCAACCCGAGCCCAACCCGATAGATCATAAGCCTAGCCCGAGCCCAAGCCCAACCCGACTTCGGGTTCAACATATGAAGACCAAGACCAAGTCTGGAGGATCGGGTTGGGCTCGGATTGGGTCGGGTCCATCGGGTTTATCGGGCTCTAATATGATATTTGAAATAATTTTAAACAGGAGTAATATTAAATGCATAATCAAATAGCAATCAAGCCTCAATCATTACAAAATAAAACTGAAATGAGATTTAGGACAATGAGTTGAAGAGTTCAGGTGAAAAAAATTATAGTTTAAACTTTTTATTTAAGTAGTATGAAACAATATATATATATATATATATATATATATATATGTATATATATATATATATATATATATATATATATATATATATTCCGATTTCGGGTTCTTCGGGTTACCCAACACATGAACCCAAGCCCAACCCGATTTTTGATCGGGTTCAAATATTTTAACCCGAGCCCGAGCCCGAATCCGAATATCTTCAACCCTAATCCAACCCATTAACGGGTTTACCCGATCGGGTTCGGGTTTAGCCCGCCCGAGTTGCACCCCTAGATTCTTAGTTAAATTAATAGAACTAGTGTTATCACAGAAAAAGGGTATGTGTGTAAAATGCAATCCATAGTCTTCTAAAGTTTGTTTCATCCACAAAATTTGTGCACAACAACGTCCTGCGGCGATATACTCAGCCTCGGTTGTTGATAATGCAACATAATTTTGCATTTTACTAAACCAAGTGACTATAGCTTTTTCTAGGAAATGACATGTGCCGATGGTACTTTTTCTATCTACTTTGCATCCGGCAAAATTAGCATCAGAATAACCGGTTAGGTCAAATGATGTGGTTTTGGGATACCATAAGCCGACAGAAAAAGTGCCTTTAAGGTATCGAAAGATACGCTTAACTGTGCACAGATGTGATTCCTTATGATTAGCTTGAAAGCGTGCACATAAACAAACACTAAACATAATGTCTGGTCGACTAGCAGTTAAATACAGTAAGCTACCGATCATACCTCGATACTTACGTATGTCGATAGGTTTGCCTTGTTCATCAATATCAAGCTTGGTTGAAGTCGCCATTGGAATGCTAAGTGGCTTGACTGCTTCCATGTCGAACTTCTTTAATAGATCCTTTGTGTACTTTGCTTGATTTATGAACGTCCCATTGTTGGTTTGTTTGATTTGCAGTCCGAAAACGAATTTCCGCTCTCCCATCATGCTCATCTCAAACTCATTCTGCATATACTTTGAAAATTCTTGACAAGAAGATTCATCAGTAGATCCAAAGATAATATCATCTACATAGACTTGAATCAAAAGAATATTGTTATTCAAAGATTTTATAAACAAAGTAGTGTCAACCTTTCCCTTTGAAAAACCGTTATCAAGTAGAAAAGAGCTTAGACGATCGTACCAAGCACGAGGGGCTTGTTTCAAACCGTATAAGGCTTTCTTCAACTTGAAAACATATTCAGGAAATTTGAAATCAGTAAAACCGGGTGGTTGAGCTACATAAACCTCTTCTTTTATAAAACCATTTAAAAATGCGCTTTTGACATCCATTTGAAATAACTTAAAATTATGAAAACATGCAAATGCACAT
Source organism: Iris pallida (assembly GCA_029216955.1). Lineage (NCBI taxonomy): Eukaryota > Viridiplantae > Streptophyta > Magnoliopsida > Asparagales > Iridaceae > Iris > Iris pallida. The sequence goes on from JANAVB010003000.1 coordinate 519,356, forward strand.
AACATGCAAATGGATTCTAATCTCGTAACTGGGGCATAAGTCTCATCGTAGTCGATACCTTCTTCTTGATTGTATCCTTGAGCAACGAGTCGAGCCTTATTACGAGTCACTAAACCATTCTCGTTCAGTTTGTTTCGGAATACCCATCGGGTGCCAATGATCGGATGATCAATGGGCTTGGGAACAAGTTCCCAAACTTGATTCCGTTCGAATTGGTTTAATTCCTCTTGCATAGCATCTAACCAAAAATTATCACTACATGCTTCATCAATATTTTTAGGTTCAAAATGTGAGACAAAAGCAACACAAGAAGTTATATCTTTATTAGAGGAACGAGTACTTACACCCTTGGTAATCTCACCAATTACCAAGTCCTTTGGATGATTAGCCAAGAATCTCATCTCTTTTGGTGTAGTCTCAAGATTGCTAGTTCCGACTTCTTTGCTTGGAGGTTCATCTGATGCCTGATGTGATGGTTCTGCATCTTTGTGTGAAGGTTTTGCAGTAGCTGTACTTGGTACGATTATGTCTTCATTGTCATCATCGTCTAAGTGTTGATTTAGCTCATCAAACTTGACATTGATAGATTCTTCAATGATCATGGTTTTTTTGTTGAAGACTTTGTATCCTTTGCTCTTTGCTGCATAACCTAAAAATATACCTTCATCGGCCTTTTCATCAAATTTACTCAAATTATCTTTAGTATTAAGAATATAACTGTCACTCCCCGTTCTCAGAATGCGTATTTTAATACGTATATTGCTTGAATGTATTTATTTAGTATTTATCATGTATAATTATTTAGTATTTATCATGTATCATCCTGTATTTAAATTCCTATAATTCATTATCTGTATTTGTCATGTTTCATATTAATTAATTATCTGCTCTTTAATTTTTATGTTAATTAATTTCCTGCAATTAATTTTTGCAATTTATTATCTGCATTTTAGTTTTTCTGCAATTTTATTCTCTGCTTTAATTAGTCTTTTCGGGTTGGCCTTGATGGACCCGAATGCAACCCGGCCCAAACTCCCACCTACCACCCCCTTTGCTATTTAAAGTCACCATCTCTTTCTCTCTCCTCATAACTCTCATTCTCACCATTACTTCTTCTTCTTCCTCTCCTCACTCTCCACCCACCAGCAGTAGCAGTAGGCAAGTGCAATCTTGCTTCTCCTTCATCCATTTTTATGGATTATTACTCTTCCTCTCATGATCCTGAGAGAGTTTAGTGCTTAGCATTTTTGATTTCTGTGGCTTGTTTTCTCTAGATCTAAGTTTGTGCATTTTCGGCTGTTCATGGGTTTTTGGTCCACCAACTTAGCGTGTATTTCTGGCACTGGAGCGAAGGCTCCATAGGACTTGGAGTTTGGGAGATGTTGTACGCTCACGTTCTTACGTGCTCGCGTAAACATCAGCCCTTAACGCTCACGTCATTACGTGTGTGCATGTATCTTTAGTCACGCACACGTTCTTACGTGTCAGCGTGTATTTTTAGTCACGCACACATCCTTGCTTGCGTGCGTGTATTTCTTGTCACGCACACGTCTTTACGTTGTCTGCGTGAATTCTGAGTCACGCTCACGTCTATACGTGTTAGCATAGATTTTGAGTTACGCTCACGCTGTACTTGAGTGTGTGACTTTTTACGCTCATGTCTTCGTGCTTGCGTGCGTGACTTTTCACGCTCATATTGTGCTTGCGTGCATGAATTTCCTATCACGTCCACTCTGTGCGTGCGTGAATTTCCTATCACGTCCACTCTGTGCGTGCGTGGATTTCCTATCACGTTCACCCAGTGTGTGCGTGAATTTCTTTCCACGCTCACGCTTGCCAGTGTGTATTATTTTATACGCTCACTCCTTCAGGCTAGACTTGGCATACCCTTTTTACGTGCACGATTCTTGCGTGACTTTTGGACTTAGCATAGACTGGTTGGCGTGACTTCTTGACCTGGGTGTTTCTATTTATTCATTAAATGATGGCATGATAATTTTCCTATTATGTCCTTATGCCTTTTTACATGAACTTGATAATCTTAGCATGTTAATGATTGTGTATTAGTGCCCTGTGTCTTGATTGATTGATGGATACCTAGTAAGACTGGAACTTGACCTTGAGAGTTATAGACTCGACCCATTTAATGCTAAATGACTTTCATGCCTTGTCACCATTGATGACAATGGTATCTTGACTAAATTGATCATGCGTTCCTAGTTGGAACTAAGAGACTGGCTAGTCGTCTTATTGAAATGAATGAATGAGACACGTTCATGTTAGGAGCTATTGTGATCGACTGGCTGATCCCGAATATTGACATACATGCACATGCAGGCTTCAATCTATTTATTTAATTATTTATTTATTTATTTTCTATAAAAGAAGCATGTGTATCTTATGGTCAAGGCATGATTATTCCGTGGTTAGATTTGATTGTTGTATTACGCTATGTAAGACCTACAACCTAGCCGCACGGGTATCGTTGTAGAGTTGCGCATATCGTACCCCGTACGAAAGTACTCATTTGAATGACCATGATCCACGGCATGGGATTTCACTCAACGTAGGGACTATTAAGTTAAATAAAATAATGATTGCATGGAGAGAATAGATTTCCGAGTTCTTACATGGCAGCCCCCTTGGGACGAGTAGTACCCGACGGGCCGGCTGGTTCCCACAGATACTGTAAATCTGCCACACGGGCAGGGAACAGTATCTGCTTTTATTATTATTGTATATTGTATATTGATGACGGGCGTCCTGCTGGGACTCGTCTAATTCATGCATGGCGTAATTGATTGACTGGATAGACTAGCCTTGCTCGCACATGGTAAGAACTGAGGAATTGTTATTGCATAATTCTAGGATAACTTGGAACTCACATTAGCAAGCCGTAGTAGTTGATTGGCCGTTCAAGATGATTTGTTTGTGTACTGCACTACTCTGTTACCTAACCGGGATGATCAGAATGTCAGGACATGACGGGCCAACTTCTGTCCTTGTTTGGTTGGGAGGTTGGTTCGAAGTGTCGTGATGTGATGTGAATCCTAGTGGAGAGCAGAGATCTATTTATCATTATATTCTTTTACTTACTGGTTTAGTCCTTCATATCGTCCTTCCTTGTGGTACTTGCTATTAGAGGTCTAACCTCTCTGGTTTTGCATGGCCAGATTTAGAGCCGGTTTTCGAGGACTCAGCGTACTTCTACCTCTAAGATGGTCAATACTAGAGGAATGATTGCAGGAGGACTCGAGTGGGTTCCTTACTTCACCGCTCGTTTTGTCATTTACTTTATACTTAGCCGTTTGGCACCGACATGTTAGTCGGATTGTCTTGTACTTACTTTTACATAATTGTAACTAAGTCAGACTGCAGCTGATAATAATTGTGTATACTTGCTTCATCATCTGGCTATGTTTTGTAAAGCCAGATATCAAGAATATTTTGACTGAGCGTTTGGAACGCCTTACTGCTTTATCTTACATGTTCTCTATTTTTGCATCTTGTTTGAATGATTGAGACAATAGATGTGAAGTGACCATAGAAAGACTTTTATGTAGTATGCGCCCCCTCATCTGGTTAGACAACATTGATCGTATTATACGGTATTTATCTACCCGTAATACGTAGCTGGCTGAGTCATTCCCCCGCTCTCCAGTATTCTGGTTCTGGGGCGTGACAAGGTTTTAGTGGTAGCCCATGCAGGTCTCATTTTAGACATGTGGGATGTTTTGATTTATAGGATGTCTCAATCATACGTGTCCCCCCTTGATCCCATGATTCGTTGTTCTCAACCCTTGCTTGACATTCCGGTATCCTTTGACTTCATTGATCCTTCATGTCCGATCGTTTGATTGTTCTCTTATCCCTTTTCTTAGGGACACTTCGTCCGTATCAGTCAGAGCTAGGCAGCAACAACAAGGGCAACATGGACAACATGACCAGGTTGGTCAGCAACAAGGGCCAGTCTCACATCAGGAGACTATCCAGGAAGAAGTGATAGTAGAACCAGCAGTTGGACCGCAGTATCCGGAAGTTCCAAACCCACCCATAGTTCCACCTACTCCTGTGGAAGTGGATACACCAGCCCTTCTGGAGATCATGAGAGGAATGATGGCTACTCAGCAACATCAGATGTTAGCCCAATAATGCATGCACACTCAGCTACAAGAGCAGAATGTGTTGCTCAACCAAGGATTGCAGACGGCTTTGGAAAGAGGAGTGAGGACTGATTCAGGAGCATCAGCCAGGTTTTGCAAATACAAAGCCCGCCGTTTCGAGGGCACGGAGGATGCCATCTCAGCAGATGCATGGCTTAAGGATATGGAGGCTATTCTGACAGCAGCTAAGGTACCGGCAGAAGAACGTATGGATCTAGTGAAGTTGTTACTTCAGGATCTCGCACGTGATTGGTGGGAATCAGAGGAAGTGCGCATCAGACGTCCTGTGGCTTGGGACGATTTCACTGCAAGATTCAAGACCAAGTACTATGGAGTTGTGGCACGGTTTGAGCTACAACAGAAGTTCATCAGCCTCATGCAGGCCGGCAAGACTGTAGATGCTTATGCAGCGGAGTTCTGCAGATTGAGTAGATTCTTCCCAGAGATGGTAGCAACAGAGAGCCAGAGGGCTATGAGATTTCAGCAAGGGTTTCATCTTGAACTCTTGCAATTGATAGAGGGGCACAATTACCAAACTTTTGACGAAGTATTGACGGCGACTCGAAGGCATGAGATCACCATTCAGAGGCTTGCGACAAGGACTGGGGGCCAGAAGAGATCCCACAGTCAGATTGAAGGAGGAGGGGGAGCAGCGCCCCGAACAACAGCACCATCCACTGGCATTCGTATCCACGATGTGGCGATACGAGGACCAGCACTACCACCCAGGCAGCAGCAACAGCATCAGAGGAAGAACCAGCAACCCCCGGCGGGCTGCACTTATTGTGGGAAGATGGGGCACACTAGAGATGTGTGTCGGACATTGAACGGACTGTGTCTGATATGTGGAAATCCAGACCATCGGGTTACCACATGTCCCATGAATTCGAGGTCAGGAGGACCAGGGCAACAGTTTCTTGCTCTGCCAGCACCAGGGGCAGGCCAGTATCGAGGACCAGCGGTGGCAGTTAGGCCGTTGGCGCAGCGTCCGTTAGTACCGCAGGCTCAGATGTTTCGGCAGCAGGGGCCGCCGATACAACAACACCAGTATAGACCACCCCAGCATCATCAAGGAAGGGGCCAGCAGCCGCATCAGGCTAGGCCGCAGCATGGGAATCAGTAAGGAGGTCGAGGGCAAGCATTCACTCTGTCCTTAGAAGAGGCATTGGCATCGGGAGATGTTATGGCAGGTAACATTCTCGTCGCCTCATATCCCGCAGTAGCATTATTTGATTCGGGAGCATCCCATTCATTTATATCTGCACGATTTGCGACACGACTAGGAATGGAGTTCGAGGCATTGCCAGGGAGGTTGAATATACTCACTGGTAATGGGCTCGTAGGAGTTAGTAGAGTTAGTTTAGCATGTAGTATTGTAGTGTGCGGGCATCCTTTACCCGCCCGGTTGATAGAATTTCCTGTTGGAAATTTCGACGTTATCTTAGGCATGGACTGGATGAAAGACAGTCATGAGACAATAGATTGTCATAGAGGGAGTGTATCTTTTGATATTCCAGGCGTGGAGAGATTCACCTTAGTCAGATCAGAGGCAACTCAGCATGAGCAGGGAGTAATAACGGTAATGGAAGAAGTTCAGATTCCGAAGGTAGTTGAAGAATTTCTGGACGTATTTCCCGAAGAACTTCTAGGTCTACCACCAGTCAGAGATATTGAGTTCAGTATAGAATTGGCGCCAAGAACTAAACCGATATCAGATCGGGTTTACAGAATGGCAGATTCAGAGCAGGCCAAGGTATATCAGCATATAGAGGAATTGAAGGAGAAGAAGTTCATCCAAGCTAGCGTGTCACCATAGGCAGAACCAGTGGTACTTGTGGGGAAGAAGGATGGGTCATCCAGATTGTGCATTGACTACAGGAAGCTTAACGCGGCAACAGTGAAGAACAAGTACCTATTACCCAGGATCGACGACCTATTTGATCAGTTGAGCAAGGATAGAGTTTTCTCCAAGATAGATCTTCGTTCAGGGTATCATCAGGTGAGGGTTCGGAAGGAAGATATTCCCAAGACAGCATTCAGGTCGAAGTATGGGCATTACGAATTCTTAGTAATGCCGTTTGGTTTGACCAATGCTCCAGCAATATTCATGGATTTGATGAACCGCATCTTTATGCCATACTTAGACCAGTTCGTCGTTGTGTTTCTTGACGACATTCTCGTATACTCTGCTAGTGAAGAGGAGCATAAAGACTACCTCAGGAAAGTATTGCAGGTTCTGAGAGAGAACCAGTTGTATGCCAAGCTCAGTAAGTGTGAGTTTTGGTCGGATCATATTTCATTTTTGGGACATATTATATCAGGAGCTGGAGTAGCAGTAGATCCCAAGAAGGTAGAAGCAGTAGAGAGTTGGCCAGTACCCAAGACCGTAGCAGATGTGCGGAGTTTCTTGGGATTGGCAGGATATTACAGAAGGTTTGTGTCAGACTTTGCAAGGCTTTCAGCACCCATGACCCGCTTGACTCGGAAGGATGTACCATTCATTTGGTCGGCAGAATGTCAGGCATCCTTTAAGACTTTGAAGCAGAAGTTGATATCAGCGTCTATTCTTACATTACCAGTTGGACCCGGAGGTTTTACAGTATATTGTGATGCGTCAGGTAAAGGACTTGGATGTGTCCTTATGCAGCATGGGAAGGTGATAGCATATGCATCTAGGCAGCTTCGGGACCACGAGAAGAATTACCCAACTCATGATTTGGAGTTAGCGGCAGTAGTGTTTGCTCTGAAGCTATGGAGGCATTACTTATATGGTGACCGAGTGGAACTGTACACAGACCATAAAAGTCTGAAGTACATCTTTACTCAGAAGGAGCTGAATATGAGGCAGAAAAGATGGCTGGAGTTGATCAAGGATTATGACGTGGAGCTTCAGTATCATCCAGGCAAGGCTAATGTAGTAGCAGACGCTCTTAGCAGGAGAGACGGCACATTTATGTTGACAACGCAGAAGCATATCTTAGAAGACCTTCAGGAGATGGGCATCGAAGTTATACTTCCTAGTGATGTAGGAGTTCTAGCAAGTCTGCAAGTTCAATCCGACTTGGTAGGCAGGATCAAGGCAGCTCAGGCACAGGACCCAAGGATTCAGAAGCTTAGGGCAAAATGTGAGTCAGGACTCAGAAAGGAGATGAGAATTTATGAAGATGGTACACTTAGGTTTGGATTGCGTCTATGTGTGCCTAGTGGGGATATCAGAGAGGAGGTCATGGCAGAAGCTCACAGTTCTCAGTATTCTATTCACCCTGGAGGGACCAAGATGTACCAAGATATCAAGCAGCATTTCTGGTGGAACGGGATGAAGAGGGAGATAGCTAGATTTGTTTCCCGTTGCTTGGTATGTCAGCAAGTGAAGACAGAACAGCAGAGGCCAGCTGGATTATTGCAACCGCTTCCTATTTCGGAATGGAAATGGGAGCATATTACAATGGACTTTGTGACCGGTTTACCGAGATCACCAAGTGGTAAAGATGCTATTTAGGTGATAGTGGACCGACTTACAAAGGTAGCACACTTTCTTTATTTCAGAGTAGGGCAATCTACAGAAAAGTTGGCAGAGTTATTTATGCAACAGATAGTCAGGCAGCATGGAGTCCCTGTCAGTATTGTGTCGGATCGAGATACCCGCTTTACATGACATTTCTGGAAGAGCTTACATCATAGTCTGGGTACCAAGTTAAGATTTAGCACGGCTTACCATCCGCAGACGGACGGGCAATCAGAAAGGACGATTCAGACTTTAGAAGACATGTTGCGAGCTTGCACTTTGGATTTTAGAGGGTCTTGGGAGAGTCACCTGCACTTGGTCGAGTTCTCATACAACAACAGTTATCAAACCAGTATCCAGATGGCGCCATTCGAAGCATTATATGGTAAGAAGTGCAGGTCACCGCTTGCAAGGGATGATATCGGGGAGAGAAAAATGTTAGGCCTGGAAATAATTGTTCAGACGGTTGAAGTGGTTAAGGGAATTAGAGAGCGACTTCGTGTTACGCAGGATCGGCATCGTCATTGGGCGGACCAACATCGTAGGCCGTTAGAGTTCTCTGTTGGGGACCACGTATTCTTGCGGATCTCACCTACTCTTGGGGTCATTAGATTTGGCGTTCGCGGGAAATTGAGTCCGCGGTACGTGGGCCCATTTGTTATCCTTGATCGGGTAGGCGATGTTGCTTATTGTTTATCCCTCCCACCTTCGTTACGAGAGGTGCATGACGTGTTTCATGTATCTCAGTTACGTAGGTATGTATCGGACCCAAGCCATGTCCGCGATCACTCTGAGCTGGTTATTGGTACCAACCTGTCTTACGAGGAACAGCCTGTGTCCATTTTGGACCGAAGAGAGAAGATACTCAAGAACCGAACAATTAGTCTTGTCCGTGTTGCTTGGGGTCATCACTCCTTGGAAGAGTCAACGTGGGAACGTGAGAATGATATCCGATCACGGTATCCACATCTGTTTGACTTACAAGGTATATCTTTTTCTATATATCTTGATTGTCCTGATTCTTCATGCTTGTCACCTTATGGGTAGAACTGCTTGATATCATAGATTGATGGATTTACATATATGTTACTTGCTATGGACACTGTAAAATGATTGCTTGATCACTAGAATTGCTTGTACTTAGATTGGTTTAGTCCCGATGTTTCTATCTTGCTTGAATTTGAAATTCCGAGGACGGAATTTTTTCAAGGTGGGTAGAGATGTCACTCCCCGTTCTTAGAATGCGTAGTTTAATACGTATATTGCTTGAATGTATTTATTTAGTATTTATCATGTATAATTATTTAGTATTTATCATGTATCATCCTGTATTTAAATTCCTATAATTTATTATCTGTATTTATCATGTTTCATATTAATTAATTATCTGCTCTTTAATTTTCATGTTAATTAATTTCCTGCAATTAATTTCTGCAATTTATTATCTGTATTTTAGTTTTTCTGTAATTTTATTCTCTGCTTTAGTTAGTCTTTTCGGGTTGGCCTTGATGGACCCGAATGCAACCCGGCCCAAACTCCCACCTACCACCCCTTTTGCTATTTAAAGTCACCATCTCCTTCTCTCTCCTCATAACTCTCATTCTCACCATTACTTCTTCTTCTTCCTCTCATCACTCTCCACCCACCAGCAGTAGCAGTAGGCAAGTACAATCTTGCTTCTCCTTCATCTATTTTTATGGATCATTACTCTTCCTCTCATGATCCTGAGAGAGTTTAGTGCTTGGCATTTTTGATTTCTGTGGCTTGTTTTCTCTAGATCTAAGTTTGTGCATTTTCGGCTGTTCATGGGTTTTTGGTCCACCAACTTAGCGTGTATTTCTGGCACTGGAGCGAAGGCTCCATAGGACTTGGAGTTTGGGAGATGTTGTACGCTCACGTTCTTACGTGCTCGCGTAAATATCAGCCCTTCACGCTCACGTCTTTACGTGCGTGCGTGTATCTTTAGTCACGCACACGTTCTTATGTGTCAGCATGTATTTTTAGTCACGCACACATCCTTGCGTGCGTGCGTGTATTTCTTCTCACGCACACGTCTTTACGTTGTCTGCGTGAATTCTGAGTCACGCTTATGTCTATACGTGTTAGCGTGGATTTTGAGTTACGCTCACGCTGTACTTGAGTGTGTGACTTTTCACGCTCATGTCTTCGTGCTTGTATGCGTGACTTTTCACGCTCACATTGTGCTTGCGTGCGTGAATTTCCTATCACGTCCACTCTGTGCGTGCGTGAATTTCCTATCACGTCCACTCTGTGCGTGCGTGGATTTCCTATCACGTTCACCCAGTGTGTGCGTGAATTTCTTTCCACGCTCACGCTTGCCAGCGTGTATTATTTTATACGCTCACTCCTTCAGGCTAGACTTGGCATACCCTTTTTATGCACACGATTCTTGCGTGACTTTTGGACTTAGCATAGACTGGTTGGCGTGACTTCTTGACCTGGGTGTTTCTATTTATTCATTAAATGATGGCATGATAATTTTCCTATTATGTCCTTATGCCTTTGTACATGAACTTGATAATCTTAGCATGTTAATGATTGTGTATTAGTGCCCTGTGTCTTGATTGATTGATGGATACCTAGTAAGACTGGAACTTGACCTTGAGAGTTATAGACTCGACCCATTTAATGCTAAATGACTTTCATGCCTTGTCACCATTGATGACAATGGTATCTTGACTAAATTGATCATGCGTTCCTAGTTGGAACTAAGAGACTGGCTAGTCGTCTTATTGAAATGAATGAATGAGACACGTTCATGTTATGAGCTATTGTGATCGACTGGCTGATCCCGAATATTGACATACATGCACATACAGGCTGCAATCTATTTATTTAATTATTTATTTATTTATTTTCTACAAAAGAAGCATGTGTACCTTATGGTCAAGGCATGATTATTCCGTGGTTAGATTTGATTGTTGCATTACGCTATGTAAGACCTACAACCTAGCCGCACGGGTATCGTTGTAGAGTTGCGCATATCGTACCCCGTACAAAAGTACTCATTTGAATGACCATGATCCACGGCATGGGATTTCACTCAACGTAGGGACTATTAAGTTAAATAAAATAATGATTGCATGGAGAGAATGGATTCCCGAGTTCTTACATGGCAGCCCCCTTGGGACGAGTAGTACCCGACGGGCCGGCTGGTTCCCACAGATACTGTAAATCTGCCACACGGGCAGGGAACATTATCTGCTTTTATTATTATTGTATATTATATATTGATGACGGGCGTCCTGCTGGGACTCGTCTAATTCATGCATGGTGTAATTGATTGACTGGATCGACTAGCCTTGCTCGCACATGGTAAGAACTGAGGAATCGTTATTGTATAATTCCAGGATAACTTGGAACTCACATTAGCAAACCGTAGTAGTTGATTGGCCGTTCAAGATGATTTGTTTGTGTACTGTACTACTCTGTTACCTAACTGGGATGATCAGAATGTCAGGACATGACGGGCCAACTTCTGTCCTTGTTGGGTTGGGAGGTTGGTTCGAAGTGTCGTGATGTGATGTGAATCCTAGTGGAGAGCAGAGATCTATTTATCATTATATTCTTTTACTTACTGGTTTAGTCCTTCATATCGTCCTTCCTTGTGGTACTTGCTATTAGAGGTCTAACCTATCTGGTTTTGCATGGCCAGATTTAGAGCCGGTTTCCGAGGACTCAGCGTGCTTCTACCTCTAAGATGGTCAATACTAGAGGAATGATTGCAGGAGGACTCGAGTGGGTTCCTTACTTCACCGCTCGTTTTGACATTTACTTTATACTTAGCCGTTTGGCACCGACATGTTAGTCGGATTGTCTTGTACTTACTTTTACATAATTGTAACTAAGTCAGACTGCAGCTGATAATAATTGTGTATACTTGCTTCATCATCTGGCTATGTTTTGTAAAGCCAGATATCAAGAACATTTTGACTGAGCGTTTGGGACGCCTTACTGCTTTATCTTACATGTTCTCTATTTTTGCTTCTTGTTTGAATGATTGAGACAATAGATGTGAAGTGACCATAGAAAGACTTTTATGTAGTATGCACCCCCTCGTCTGGTTAGACAGCATTGATCGTATTATACGGTATTCATCTACCCGTAATATATAGCTGGCTGAGTCATTCCTCCGCTCTCCAGTATTCTGGTTCTGGGGCGTGACAAGATTTTAGTGGTGGCCCATGCAGGTCTCATTTCAGACTTGTGGGATGTTTTGATTTATAGGATGTCTCAATCACACGTGTCCCCCCTTGATCTCATGATTCGTTGTTCTCAACCCTTGCTTGACATTCCGGTATCCTTTGACTTCATTGATCCTTCATGTCCGGTCGTTTGATTGTTCTCTTGTCCCTTTTCTTAGGGACACTTCGTCCGTATCGGTCAGAGCTGGACAGCAACAACAAGGGCAACATGGACAACATGACCAGGTTGGTCAGCAACAAGGGCCAGTCTCACCTCAGGAGACTATCCAAGAAGAAGTGATAGTAGAACCAGCAGTTGGACCGCAGTATCCGGAAGTTCCAAACCCACCCATAGTTCCACCTACTCCTGTGGAAGTGGACACACCAGCCTTTCTGGAGATCATGAGAGGAATGATGGCTACTCAGCAACATCAAATGTTAGCCCAACAATGCATGCACACTCAGCTACAAGAGCAAAATGTGTTGCTCAACCAAGGATCGCAGACGGCTTTGGAAAGAGGAGTGAGGACTGATTCAGGAGCATCAGCCAGGTTTTGCAAATACAACCCCCGCCGTTTCGAGGGCACGGAGGATGCCATCTCAGCAGATGCATGGCTTAAGGATATAGAGGCTATTCTGACAGCAGCTAAGGTACCGGCAGAAGAACGTGTGGATCTAGTGAAGTTGTTACTTCAGGATCTCGCACGTGATTGGTGGGAATCAGAGGAAGTGCGCATCAGACGTCCTGTGGCTTGGGACGATTTCACTGCAAGATTCAAGACCAAGTACTATAGAGTTGTAGTACGGTTTGAGCTACAACAGAAGTTCATCAGCCTCATGCAGGCCGGCAAGACTGTAGATGCTTATGCAGCGGAGTTCTGCAGATTGAGTAGATTCTCCCCAGAGATGGTAGCAACAGAGAGCCAGAGGGCTATGAGGTTTCAGCAAGGGTTTCATCTTGAACTCTTGCAATTGATAGAGGGGCACAATTACCAAACTTTTGACGAAGTATTGACGGCGACTCGAAGGCATGAGATCACCATTCAGGGGCTTGCGACAAGGACTGGGGGCCAGAAGAGATCCCACAGTCAGATTGAAGGAGGAGGGGGAGCAGTGCCCCGAACAACAGTACCATCCACTGGCATTCGTATCCACGATGTGGCGATACGAGGACCAGCACTACCACCCAGGCAGCAGCAACAGCATCAGAGGAAGAACCAGCAACCCCCGACGGGCTGCACTTATTGTGGGAAGATGGGGCACACTAGAGATGTGTGTCAGACATTGAACGGACAGTATCTGATATATGGAAATCCAGACCATCGGGTTACCACATGTCCCATGAATTCGAGGTCAAGAGGACCAGGGCAACAGTTTCTTGCTCTGCCAGCACCAGGGACAGGCCAGTATCGAGGACCAGCGGTGGCAGTTAGGCCGTTGGTACAGCGTCCGTTAGTACCTCAGGCTCAGATGTTTCGGCAGCAGGGGCCGCCGATACAGCAACACCAGTATAAACCACCCCAGCATCATCAAGGAAGGGGCCAGCAGCCGCATCAGGCTAGGCCGCAGCATGGGAATCAGTAAGGAGGTCGAGGGCAAGCATTCACTCTGTCCTTGGAAAAGGCATTGGCATCGGGAGATATTGTGGCAGGTAACATTCTCGTCGCCTCATATCCCGCAGTAGCATTGTTTGATTCGGGAGCATCCCATTCATTTATATCTGCACGATTTGCGACACAACTAGGAATGGAGTTCGAGGCATTGCCAGGGAGGTTGAATATACTCACTGGTAATGGGCTCGTAGGAGTTAGTAGAGTTAGTTTAGCATGTAGTGTTGTAGTGTGCGGGCATCCTTTACCCGCCCGATTGATAGAATTTCCTGTTGGAAATTTCGACGTTATCTTAGGCATGGACTGGCTGAAAGACAGTCATGAGACAATAGATTGTCGTAGAGGGAGTGTATCTTTTGATATTCCAGGCGTAGAGAGATTCACCTTAGTCAGATCAGAGGCAACTCAGCATGAGCAGGGAGTAATAACGGCAATGGAAGAAGTTCAGATTCCGAAGGTAGTTGAAGAATTTCTGGACGTATTTTCCGAAGAACTTCTAGGTCTACCACTAGTAAGAGATATTGAGTTCAGTATAAAATTGGCGCCAGGAACTAAACCGATATCAGATCGGGTTTACAGAATGGCGGATTCAGAGCAGGCCAAGGTATATCAGCATATAGAGGAATTGAAGGAGAAGAAGTTCATCTAAGCTAGCGTGTCACCATGGGCAGCACCAGTGGTACTTGTGGGGAAGAAGGATGGGTCATCCAGATTGTGCATTGACTACAGGAAGCTTAACGCGGCAACAGTGAAGAACAAGTACCCATTACCCAGGATCGACGACCTATTTGATCAGTTGAGCAAGGATAGAGTTTTTCTCCAAGATAGATCTTCGTTCAGGGTATCATCAGGTGAGGGTTCGGAAGGAAGATATTCCCAAGACAACATTCAAGTCGAAGTATGGGCATTACGAATTCTTAGTAATGCTGTTTGGTTTGACCAATGCTCCAGCAATATTCATAGATTTGATGAACCGCATCTTTATGCCATACTTAGACCATTTTGTTATTGTGTTTCTTGACGACATTCTCGTATACTCTGCTAGTAAAGAGGAGCATGAAGACCACCTCAGGAAAGTGTTGCAGGTTCTGAAAGAGAACCAGTTGTATGCCAAGCTCAGCAAGTGTGAGTTTTGGTCGGATCACATTTCATTTTTGGGACATATCATATCAGGAGCTGGAGTAGTAGTAGATACTAAGAAGGTAGAAGCAGTAGAGAGTTGGCCAGTACCCAAGACCGTAGCAGATGTACGGAGTTTCTTGGGATTGGCAGGATATTACAGAAGGTTTGTGTCAGACTTTGCAAGGCTTTCAGCACCCATGACCCGCTTGACCCGGAAGGATGTACCATTCGTTTGGTCGGCAGAATATTAGGCATCCTTTGAGACTTTGAAGCAGAAGTTGATATTAGCGCCTATTCTTACATTATCAGTTGGACCCGGAGGTTTTACAGTATATTGTGATGCGTCAGGTAAAGGACTTGGATGTGTCCTTATGCAGCATGGGAAGGTGATAGCATATGCATCTAGGCAGCTTCGGGACCACGAGAAGAATTATCCAACTCATGATTTGGAGTTAGCGGCAGTAGTGTTTGCTCTGAAGCTATGGAGGCATTACTTATATGGTGACCGAGTGGAAATGTACACAGACCATAAAAGTCTGAAGTACATCTTTACTCAGAAGGAGCTGAACATGAGGCAGAGAAGATGGCTGGAGTTGATCAAGGATTATGACGTGGAGCTTCAGTATCATCCAGGCAAGGCTAATGTAGTAGCAGACGCTCTTAGCAGGAGAGGCGGCACATTTATGTTGACAACGCAGAAGCATATCTTAGAAGACCTTCAGGAGATGGGCATCGAAGTTATACTTCCTAGTGATGTAGGAGTTCTAGCAAGTCTGCAAGTTCAATCCGACTTGGTAGGCAGGATCAAGGCAGCTCAGGCACAGGACCCAAGGATTCAGAAGCTTAGGACAGAATGTGAGTCAAGACTCAGAAAGGAGATAAGAATTCATGAAGATGGTACACTTAGGTTTGGATCGCGTCTATGTGTGCCTAGTGGGGATATCAGAGAGGAGGTCATGGCAGAAGCTCACAGTTCTCAGTATTCTATTCACCCTAGAGGGACCAAGATGTACCAAGATATCAAGCAGCATTTCTGGTGGAACGGGATGAAGAGGGAGATAGCTAGATTTGTTTCCCGTTGCTTGGTATGTTAGCAAGTGAAGACAGAACAGCAGAGGCCAGTTGGATTATTGCAACCGCTTCCTATTTCGGAATGGAAATGGGAGCATATTACAATGGACTTTATGACCGGTTTACCGAGATCACCAAGTGGTAAAGATGCTATTTGGGTGATAGTGGACCGACTTACAAAGGTAGCACACTTTCTTCCTTTCAGAGTAGGGCAATCTACAGAAAAGTTGGCAGAGTTATATATGCAACAGATAGTCAGACAGCATGGAGTCCCTGTCAGTATTGTGTCGGATCGAGATATCCGCTTTATATGACATTTCTGGAAGAGCTTACATCATAGTCTGGGTACCAAGTTAAGATTTAGCACGGCTTACCATCCGCAGACGGACGGGCAATCAGAAAGGACGATTCAGACTTTAGAAGACATGTTGCGAGCTTGCACATTGGATTTTGGAGGGTCTTAGGAGAGTCACCTGCACTTGGTCGAGTTCTCATACAACAACAGTTATCAAACCAGTATCCAGATGGCGCCATTCGAAGCATTATATGGTAAGAAGTGCAGGTCACCGCTTGTATGGGATGATATCGGGGAGAGAAAAATATTAGGCCCGAAAATGATTGTTCAGACGGTTGAAGTGGTTAAAGGAATTAGAGAGCGACTTCGTGTTGCGCAGGATCGGCATCGTCATTGGGCGGACCAACATCGTAGGCCGTTAGAGTTCTCTGTTGGGGACCACGTATTCTTGCGGATCTCACCTACTCGTGGGGTCATTAGATTTGGCGTTCGCAGGAAATTGAGTCCGCGGTACGTGGGCCCATTTATTATCCTTGTTCGGGTAGGCGATGTTGCTTATCGTTTATCCCTTCCACCTTCGTTACGAGAGGTGCATGACGTATTTCATGTATCTCAGTTACGTAGGTATGTATCAGACCCAAGCCATGTCCTCGATCACTCTGAACTGGTTGTTGGTACCAACCTGTCTTACGAGGAACAGCCTGTGTCCATTTTGGACCGAAGAGAGAAGATACTCAAGAACCGAACAATTAGTCTTGTCCGTATTGCTTGGGGTCATCACTCCTTGGGAGAGTCAACGTAGGAACGTGAGGATGATATCCGATCACGGTATCCACATCTGTTTGACTCACAAGGTATATCTTTTTCTATATATCTTGATTGTACTGATTCTTCATGCTTGTCACCTTATGGGTAGAACTGCTTGATATCATAGATTGATAGATTTACATATATGTTACTTGCTATGGACACTGTAAAATGATTGCTTGATCACTAGAATTGCTTGTACTTAGATTGGTTTAGCCCCGATGTTTCTATCTTGCTTGAATTTGAAATTCCGAGGACAGAATTCTTTCAAGGTGGATAGAGATGTCACTCCCCGTTCTCAGAATGCGTATTTTAATACGTATATTGCTTGAATATATTTATTTAGTATTTATCATGTATAATTATTTAGTATTTATCATGTATCATCCTGTATTTAAATTCCTATAATTCATTATCTGTATTTATCATGTTTTATATTAATTAATTATCTGCTCTTTAATTTTCATGTTAATTAATTTCCTGTAATTAATTTCTGCAATTTATTATCTGTATTTTAGTTTTTCTGTAATTTTATTCTCTGCTTTAGTTAGTCTTTTCGGGTTGGCCTTGATGGACCCGAATGCAACCCGGCCCAAACTCCCACCTACCACCCCCTTTGCTATTTAAAGTCACCATCTCCTTCTCTCTCCTCATAACTCTCATTCTCACCATTACTTCTTCTTCCTCTCATCACTCTCCACCCACCAGCAGTAGCAGTAGGCAAGTGCAATCTTGCTTTTCCTTCATCCATTTTTATGGATCATTACTCTTCCTCTCATGATCCTGAAAGAGTTTAGTGCTTGGCATTTTTGATTTCTGTGGCTTGTTTTCTCTAGATCTAAGTTTGTGCATTTTCGGCTGTTCATGGGTTTTTGGTCCACCAACTTAGCGTGTATTTCTGGCACTGGAGCGAAGGCTCCATAGGACTTGGAGTTTGGGAGATGTTGTACGCTCACGTTCTTACGTGCTCGCGTAAACATCAGCCCTTCACGCTCACGTCTTTACGTGCGTGCGTGTATCTTTAGTTACGCACACGTTCTTACGTGTCAGCGTGTATTTTTAGTCACGCACACATCCTTGCGTGCGTGCGTGTATTTCTTGTCACGCACACGTCTTTACGTTGTCTGCGTGAATTCTAAGTCACGCTCACGTCTATACGTGTTAGCGTGGATTTTGAGTTACGCTCACGCTGTACTTGAGTGCGTGACTTTTCACGCTCATGTCTTCGTGCTTGCGTGCGTGACTTTTCATGCTCACATTGTGCTTGCGTGCGTGAATTCCTATCACGTCCACTCTGTGCGTGCGTGAATTTCCTATCACGTCCACTCTGTGCGTGCGTGGATTTCCTATCACGTTCACCCAGTGTGTGCGTGAATTTCTTTCCACGCTCACGCTTGCCAGCGTGTATTATTTTATACGCTCACTCCTTCAGGCTAGACTTGGCATACCCTTTTTACGCGCACGATTCTTGCATAACTTTTGGACTTAGCATAGACTGGTTGGCGTGACTTCTTGACCTGGGTGTTTCTATTTATTCATTAAATGATGGCATGATAATTTTCCTATTATGTCCTTATGCCTTTTTACATGAACTTGATAATCTTAGCATGTTAATGATTGTGTATTAGTGCCCTGTGTCTTGATTGATTGATGGATACCTAGTAAGACTGGAACTTGACCTTGAGAGTTATAGACTCGACCCATTTAATGCTAAATGACTTTCATGCCTTGTCACCATTGATGATGATGGTATCTTGACTAAATTGATCATGCATTCCTAGTTGGAACTAAGAGACTGGCTAGTCGTCTTATTGAAATGAATGAATGAGACACGTTCATGTTATGAACTATTGTGATCGACTGGCTGATCCCGAATATTGACATACATGCACATGCAGGCTTCAATCTATTTATTTAATTATTTATTTATTTATTTTCTACAAAAGAAGCATGTGTACCTTATGGTCAAGGCATGATTATTCCGTGGTTAGATTTGATTGTTGCATTACGCTATGTAAGACCTACAACCTAGCCGCACGGGTATCGTTGTAGAGTTGCGCATATCGTACCCCGTACGAAAGTACTCATTTGAATGACCATGATCCACGGCATGGGATTTCACTCAACGTAGGGACTATTAAGTTAAATAAAATAATGATTGCATGGAGAGAATGGATTCCTGAGTTCTTACATGGCAGCCCCCTTGGGACGAGTAGTACCCGACGGGCCGGCTGGTTCCCACAGATACTGTAAATCTGCCACACGGGCAGGGAACAGTATCTGCTTTTATTTTTATTGTATATTATATATTGATGACGGGCGTCCTGCTGGGACTCGTCTAATTCATGCATGGCGCAATTGATTGACTGGATAGACTAGCCTTGCTCGCACATGGTAAGAACTGAGGAATCGTTATTGCATAATTCCAGGATAACTTGGAACTCACATTAGCAAACCGTAGTAGTTGATTGGCCGTTCAAGATGATTTATTTATGTACTGTACTACTCTGTTACCTAACTGGGATGATCAGAATGTCAGGACATGACGGGCCAACTTCTGTCCTTGTTTGGTTGGGAGGTTGGTTCGAAGTGTCGTGATGTGATGTAAATCCTAGTGGAGAGCAGAGATCTATTTATCATTATATTCTTTTACTTACTGGTTTAGTCCTTCATATCGTCCTTTCTTGTGGTACTTGCTATTAGAGGTCTAACCTCTCTGGTTTTGCATGGCCAGATTTAGAGCCGGTTTCCGAGGACTCAGCGTATTCTACCTCCAAGATGGTCAATACTAGAGGAATGATTGCAGGAGGACTCGAGTGGGTTCTTTACTTCACCGCTCATTTTGACATTTACTTTATACTTAGCCGTTTGGCACCGACATGTTAGTCGGATTGTCTTGTACTTACTTTTACATAATTGTAACTAAGTCAGACTGCAGCTGATAACAATTGTGTATACTTGCTTCATCATCTGGCTATGTTTTGTAAAGCCAGATATTAAGAATATTTTGACTGAGCGTTTGGGACGCCTTACTGCTTTATCTTACATGTTCTCTATTTTTGCTTCTTGTTTGAATGATTGAGACAATAGATGTGAAGTGACCATAGAAAGACTTTTATGTAGTATACACCCCCTCGTCTGGTTAGACAGGATTGATCGTATTATACGGTATTCATCTACCCGTAATACGTAGCTGGCTGAGTCATTTCCCCGCTCTCCAGTATTCTGGTTCTGGGGCGTGACAATAACATTTACAACCAAAGATTTTGAAATAAGAAATATTTGGTGTTCTATCAAACCATAGTTCATAGGGAGTCTTCTTCGATATAGGTCGAATTAGAATCCTATTGAGAATATAGCATGCTGTATTTACAGCTTCAGCCCACGAGTATCTAGGTAGACTAAACTGGTTTAACATTACTCTAGCCATTTCAGATAGAGTTCTGTTCTTACGTTCCACAACTCCATTTTGTTGCGGAGTCCTAGGGTAAGAGAATTCATACAAATAACCGTACGTGTCACAAAATTGCTTGAATTCTACATTCTCAAATTCGCCGCCATGATCACTACGAATACGAGTAATCATGAACCCTTTTTCATTCTGTACTTTCTTGTAAAAGGTGACGAATTCTGATAATGCATCGTTCTTGCGTGCAAGAAAATAAACCCATGTATATCTAGAGAAATCATCTATAATGACAAATGCATAAAACTTACCACCTAGACTAGCAATTCTACTTGGTCCAAATAAGTCCATATGCAACAGTTGTAAAGGTCTAGTGGTACTTACAGCGTTCTTGGATTTGAATGCAGATTTGGTAGCTTTGTTCTTTTCACATTCACTACATACCCCATCCTTCTTGAAAGAAATATCCGGTAAGCCGCGTACCAACTTCTTCGTAGATAATCTTGAAATTGTATCCATGTTTGCATGACCGAGTCTCATATGCCATAGTTGACTCTCAACGCTTTTGGCCATCAAACATCTACCTGCTTTGTTAGCATCTTCCAACAAATAGAAAATATATATATTGTCTTCCCTAATACCTTCAAATATAGTACTACCAGTTGAACTATCAACTATAGTACATTTATCTTTTACGAAGTTAATACCATAACCATGATCAGCTAAATGGCTTATGCTGAGCAGATTATGTTTTAACTCGGTAACTAGACAAACATCTTTAATTACTGGATAGGGAGCCTTACCAATGTCACCGATACCGATTATGTACCCTCTTAAATTGTTACCGAAGGAGACGTATCCTTCTTTATTCCTCTTCGACAGTGTTGCGAATAATGAAGCATCACCGGTCATGTGCCGTGAGCAACCGCTGTCGAGGATCCATTTGCTCCTAGCATGTGAAGGACGTCCCACCTGATCGTAAGCCATCAAGCACACATTTGCAGCGTCATCTGATTGTTCATCTTCTGAGTCGCTGGCTTCACTTTTATGTCATATGCTTGTGTTGGCGTACTTTTTTGATGTAGATTTCTTCAGGTAGCCTTTGTCATATTTGCTGCTTTTTTTTGATGATGATGCTGAGGGACAATCTTTCTTCATGTGTCCTTTCTTCTTACATCCGTAGCAAATAGGATCTTCCTTGTTGTTGTTGTTGTCTTTGCTGTATTTTGTTCTCCTGTTAAATCTTATGAACTTCTTGAATTTTCTTACCAGAAGAGCTTGATCTTCAGAGTTGGAGTCGCTGTCGTCAGAATCATCTTCGATGGTTCTTCTATGTTAAGCCTTGAGAGCGATCGTCTTCTCTGACTTCTCCATTGGTGTAGCACTTCAAAGTCTTGAAGTTCTAACTCGTGAGTGAGTAGCTTACCTATGAGTGTTTCTAGAGACATTGTTGAGAGGTCGTTCCCTTCAATGATTGCAGTAGCCTTTGGAATCTAGTTCTTTGTAAGGGCTCGTAGAAGTTTGTGAATCTTCTCATGGTTACTGTAATCCTTGCCTAGTGAAGACAGAGGATTTACAATATCCAAGAATCTTGTAAACATCTGAGTGACTGATTCACTTGGCTTCATTTTGAACGCCTAGTACTCCTGAGTAAGTCTGCTGATCTTTGACTCCTTGACTTGTGTTGTTCCTTCGTGGGTTACTTCGAGAAGTTTCCACACTTCGTTTGATGTTGTACAAGTAGATACCCTGTTGAATTCAGTTCTGTCTAAAGTACAAAATAAAATGTTAATAGCACGTGCGTCAAGACTGACCTTTTTCTTTTCTTCCTCTGTATATTTGTCATGTGGTTTTTCAACTAAAACACTATCAACATTAATACGAGGGGGCTTTTTATAGCCATCAATAACTACAGACTATAAGTCAAAATCAAGAGATTTCAGAAAGAAACTCATACGTGTTTTCCAATAAGTGTAGTTTGTGCCGTCAAACAGTGGAGGTCTGTTTGTGGCTTGGCCTTCACTTGTGAATTTTACAGTTGCCATGTGTAATACTGTAATCTATACAAAAATTGAATATAACTGCAATTTTACCTTATTTTACCTGTATAACCCGCTCTGATACCAATTGTAGGAACGAAATCATAAAGCAGAATACTCTAGAGGGGGGTGAATAGAGTAGGCAGCGGAATATTGCTAATTAAAAATCTTGTTAGCAGTTAAATCACAGATATAAAAATAATCATAAAGTAAATGACAAAAATAAAAAGTGATCAGAAGGAAAACGCAAACATCGAGATTTATACTGATTTTTCTCTTGTGAGGACTAGTCCAGTCGGAAGAACTATAGCTTCCAGTTGAATCCACTATTGGAAAATATTGCAAGTTTTCATACGAAGCCCTTGCAACTTCTACAGATGCGAGCTTTGATAGGAAGAACTCGACCAACTTCAATTATGAAGAGTTGTATCTTCTATCAAGCCTCTGATTACAATCGCTCTTGAAACTTTTAAACCGCACCGTACTGGCAAATCGACTAGAGGATTGTAACTGGCTTGGGATTTGGAAATGAAAGCTTTTTAGAACTTTTTTGGAAGAAATGTAAGCTTTAGAAGAGAAGAGATTGAAAGTGAATTGGTGATTTAAAATGATCGAAATACTTCTCTATTTATAGTTTTTCTAAAGACAGAACTCTGACAGAATTCGGGCAGAATTCGGACAGAACTCTTTGTAACAAACCGCAACTAAAGGGTGACCAAGTTCAAAATCAAACGTTCACTAATGTTCATCTTGGCCGAACTCTGGCCGAACTCTGGTCGAGTTCTGCTAGGGTTCTGCCAGTTCATTTTTGAGAAAAATCAATTTGGCTTTTTGAAAAGTCCTTCAGAAGCTTTTTGTAAAAAGGATATTTTTCAAAAACATAGGTCATTTTTAAAGAGATAGGTCAGTTTTGAAAAACAATTCCGGACAGCCTATTTGCCAGTACGACTTGGTGTACAATGTATTCCTAGACTCAATAAAATAAAAATTATATTGCTTTGAAGGAAATACATTCTGAATGGAAAACGGCTTCAGTCTTGAACATAGTAGATATCCATCGTTGAGCAGTGTCCAAAACGTCGTAGGTAAACATCTGAATTGACTTGCATTTATATCGAGACAGAGTTTGATCAATTATTAAAATCAGGTTTGAACATGACAAATGGGCCAACAGTTCATATTGAGAGATATTTCTAGTTACAGGCAATCCCGTTATCCCGGCCACACCTGAGGGACTTGTAGCCTGCCGTCGAGTAGGGCATATGTCCAGCCCACTGTCATGTAGGGTACTTCATGAAACAAGTTCTATGCACATTGTCTTGTGTTGCACTCTAAGCCACCTAATAATTCTTGATAACTCTCAAATGAACCTTGCCTGGATAACCTGGATAGCTGCAGGGCTTGTGACTGTAGAAACATCTCATTGCATCTTGCTAGTAACTAGGCTTGTGATAACCCTAGTTAGTTAAAGTATCAAGTCGTACTCTTTGCTTGGTCGTGAATGATGGATGTAGTCCAGTCTAGTCTTGTCTAATCGATGCCAGTCTATGATTACTTCAGCACATGCTTGCTTATGCTTTACTCTTGTCGATAATTGGTTGGAGACTAAGCTCTGTTCAGGTGAAGGATCACAACCCCAGTCCTTGTTTGGTTTACGGGTTGTAACTTGGCTACCGGAATAGTCCCTTAGTTGTCTTATCGTTTATCACCTTGTTTTCTCTAACTCATGTCTTTTATTACCATTTATGCCCCCATGTGCTAATATGCTGGTTTTAGTTCTTAAGTGGAGCCTCCCTTGTGGCACTTGCTCTTCTGGGGTCTGACCCAGCTGGTTTTGTATGGCCAGATTTCGGAGTAGGACTCGAGGATCCTCCAACCTTCCAGCCAGATGGTGACCACTAGGCACAACCCTGGCAATGAGTGGGTTCTTATTTTGCTCTCCCACTCTTTTGTAAAAATATTCTTTTGAGGCGTTTAGCCGCCGACCAAGTGTTAGCTCGTTTGCAACTTTACTTACTGTATGCCTATGGGCTGTAACATGATTGACAAATCCTTGGGTTGATCATGTATGACTTAAACTCTTGCTAGTCTTCGTATTTTGTATGACTAGCTTCATGATCATCTGAATATATAATGTTTGGGACGTCTTACTTTGTATGTCTGATGATCTACCATCTTGTTACATTTACTTGCTTGCTTGAGATTGAGACACTAGGCTTATTCTTGACCATAAGTGACTGTTGGCTTATAGTAAAACCCTCATGCATCTAGACAGCCGTGACCGTATATCGAGGTGGATTACACTTCTATATATGTAGCTGGTAGTGTCTGTCCCCCGCTCTCTAGTATTCTAGTTCTGGGGTGTGACAACTTAGCCCACAAGTCTTGATTGGGTCAGTTGGTGATCAAAGTAGCAAGGGCCGCGAGACGACGATATGGTTAGGTCACACTGAGTTGCGAGGCACGGCCTCAATGTAACACCCACTTTTCTAAAATGAGGGTAATTTTAAACTTTTATAATTTTGATTAATCAATAATAAGATTTAACTCATGTAATGATTTTTAGTGATTTTTAATTAATTTAAAACTATTTAAAATGTTGAATTATGATTTTGATGGTTAACTAGTTAAACCCTAGTTTTGCTAAGCCTAGAGACTAATCATGACCAAGGGAGCCTAGTCATATGATTAGGATGACTAATTATAACTTTTTAGCTTAAGGGTATTTTGGTCATTTTTGACTTATTAATGAAAATGAATTTTGATTAATTAATATTGTGCTAATTGAATTGTTAGAGACTAACCTAGTTTTGACTAAACCTAGATGTTAATGATGCTCATGGAGGTTTAGTTAGAAGGTTAGAGACTTAATGGTTAAGTTAGATTAACAATATCTAGATATTTCATAGTAGGATATTTACCCCTTAGGATATTTGTGAAAAAGAAAGCCTTATGACTAGTTGAACCAATAGGAAGGCTTAGAATTGGGTGGACAACTCCTAGCCACTCATCTACATGAAAAACTAACCCTAATTCATCTAATGACCAGCCATCAAGTGCCCCCTCCCTCCCTATAAAGAATCTTTAAGAAAACCCTTGCCTCTTTTTACCTCTACATAGAACCCTAAGTGTTCTT
Source organism: Iris pallida (assembly GCA_029216955.1). Classification (NCBI taxonomy): domain Eukaryota; kingdom Viridiplantae; phylum Streptophyta; class Magnoliopsida; order Asparagales; family Iridaceae; genus Iris; species Iris pallida. Next base: position 544,715 of record JANAVB010003000.1, read on the forward strand.
TCCCAAATTAGAGAGCTTCCCTCTTTGATTTGATTTCCTTTCTCTCACATTCCTCCATCCAAACTTCTCCTAATCTATCCCACACCATCAAGGAAGGATTATATCCAAGAATTTGGGCAAGGTGCAAAGGAAGGTGTCCTTTTGGATAGATCTTCGTATCAGAGCCGTGTCCTAAAGATTTTCATTAGAATTCTACTCCCAATAGGTAAAACCTATCCTCTAACTTGATTTTCTTTGTATATTAATTAGTTTTGAATCCAAAGGATCCACTCCCTTGCATGTGTCCTCTTTAGATTCAATTTTGAGACCATTTGGAGTCCATTTGAGGATGTTATAGGTGTATCTTGTGTCCTACTTGATAGATCCCAAATTAGGACACCCCATGTGTATGTATGTATGGTAATAGTTTAAATAAATATTTAAATTTGGTTTTAGAATGGTTAGAGAGTGGATTGATCTTAGTTAGGATGGTTAGAATGAGTTTCATTTGGATACCTATGTTGGTATCCAAGTATCTTGGCCAACCCAAATTCGTCATAATATTTATCCACGTTTTTATTAACCAAACCAACTTAAAAATATCATAACTTTTAGCTTAAAACTCCGATTTATCTCTCATTTTTTAAAAGAACCGTATCGAAGTTAGCTTTCCAAATATATATTTTAATAAGCAAAATTCGTTATGAAACTTTCTATAAAATTATTTGAGTGTCAGCTGTACGAAAGACGAACGCGTTTCGGTGTTTTTGCAATTTCGGGAGCTTCTAGACACAAAAATGCGATCCGTTTAAAGTTTCGAAAAGCTAACACAAAGGACTACGACATACTTTAATCCTTGAATTTAGTGAAGGACCAATTGGTACAGTATTAGTTTTAAGTAGAAGAGTGACTATACGATATATGCGTTTTGTGTAACCTATGAGCCTATGTAGTATGGATATTAAATGAATATAGAGTATGTAATGCATGATATATTAAATGAATGAAATGATATATATATGATATGTATCCTCTTTACATTAATATATATATATGGTTGAATGCAAGCATGTAGGAATGCAATCAATGTAATATTTGTAAGCAATGTATAAATGCATGAATGAAAGAATGGTATACAATGTATGCATGAAAATATATAATGAATGCTAGATATGAATGCAAGGTATACATATAATGATAGATATGAATGCATAATGTATACATAATGTAATGTAATATATAATGATAGCATGTATGGTAATGTAGAATATATGATGCAAGCATGTATATGTCCACTGTTTTCTCTTTTTCTTACATTTTTCCTTCCTTTCCCTTTCTATTTCAGTTTTCCTCCTTTTTTTCCTCTTCTATTTTTCCATGTTGTATACAATGTATATAATGTATAGATGCACGTATTTATGTAATATGCATGAATGACATGTATATAATAAAAATAAGTATATGTATGCAACTTAATGATATGTGAATGTAATATAATGTAGAGTATGCATATATGAAATATAATATATGCAAGTATATAATGTATTCAAATATGTATGTATGCATCTATGTATGTATGTATAGGTGCCTGAATGAATGTATGTATGTATATATGATATGTATGTATGCATGTATGTAATGTAAGTATGTATGTATGTATTTCTATAAATTGAGTTAACGTATAACCTTTTACACACATGCATTTATACATCCTTTGACACCATGTATCCCATGTCACATACACCTACCTATCACTAAATCGGAGAACATTAACACATATCCTTTCACACACATGTCACACACACACTCACTTACTCTTTTACCTCTCCTTCACTCTCTCTATGTATATATATATATGTATGTGCCTATATATATAGCTTTCCTATATATATCTATGTATATGAATATATGAATGTGAATAATATATATACATTATATGACTAAGTTTGTGTGCCTTGTTTGCTTATGGCTTAGTTTTGTGCTTGGTTTAGCAAGTGACTTAGGCTATGAGTTAGTAGCTATCTTAGATACTTGATTTGCATATACTTAGTTTGTTTAGACCTAGAATTTACTAACCTAGACTAGTTGACCATTGTTGACCCAACCCTAGCTAGTTTGACCACAGTTGACTAGAGTTGACCTAGTTTGACTTTATAGTTGACCAGAGTTGACCAAGAGTGGACTTTGACCTAGATTGACTTAGACTCATGTAGATTGCATTATAATTTCAATTATTATATAAATTAAACTCTTTATAACCCGTGTTGCTCTAAATAGGACTCTGTGACACCACTTCAGACATCTATTCATATCAGTCATTCAGGGTGACAGGCGAGTACATTCTCTAATTATTTCATATCCTGTTTAGGAGTATATTTCCTGCTTTAGATTACTTTACTTGATGCTGACACGTTGGAAACATGGATTAGTACTATATGGATCTTGTCGTGCGATGTTATCCCCTTAGCGGATACATCGGATATTTCGTGTTCGTGTACTTTATCATGAGCATCGTGTACTCCTTGTGTTCGTGCTTTTCGTGTACAAATCGTGTAAAATCATGTGCTCACATGATCATCGTGTACAACTATACTTCGTGTACAATAACATAACTTGGCTAGATCCTTGTGTATTGATTGGGGCGGGGGAGTAGAAGTGGTTATGTAATCAATCCAGTAGATTACTCGTATACAACCTCTGTAGATTACTCGTATAAAACATCGTGTCGTTTACATAACCGTCTTGTACTCTGAATCACTAGCACTGATAGTTCTCGTATATATTGTATCTATTTACTTACAGTCTCTCTCTTTTTACATCATGTTGTTCTTCAGTTCATGTATCTTACTCTCTAGCATGATTATATTTCCTAGCCTGTTATGATTTGTTGAGATGTACTGTACTCGCTCCTGTCCTGACTGGACCTGTTGATAAATTTTACAGATAGCTTGGAGGTTGCCTGCTAGCCTAGAGAAGACACAGTAGAGGTTGTATAGATAGCTAGGGTTTTTCTTACTTTATTTTCAGTTGTCTTGATCTGTATTACTCTATGGATTACTGTATTGAGATTTGAGATGTTTCTGGGTTTGTGTATCTTAGACACTTAGACTTCTATCTGCTGTATCTCTTTGTGGATTTTATGTTTTATCTATCTTTTATCATGCTCTACCTTAGATGTGATTGAGACTGTATTGCTATGTCACCTCCATTTGGAGTGTATATACTGTACATGTACCTTTATATTGTTAGATGTTTGACCTAGGACAGCGTTCTACCGCCGACACTGCGGCGTAGGCTGGACGTACCCACGTCTCGTGCCCTTACTCTAGGGTATGGGTCGTGACACGTTTTTAGTGGAGGCCCATGTAGGTCGAGTTTGTGTAGTGGTATTCGAACTAGAGTACCACTACAGCCTGTACTAGGATTAGGATATATTTTTGAAGGTACTCAATCACAGTTAGGATTCCTTGAGAGATTCCTCGGATGACCCTTAAGAATCTCATTATAAAATATCTCGAAATTTGATTCTAATAGTTTATATTTATCTTTCTTGGTTAGTTAATGAATTTGATTTTGGGTATCCATTGTTGATTTAATTTAATTTTTGTCAAGATGAAATTATATGGGCTAGGTCATCTATGTTATGGAATCTAGTCTTCTACAGTCATATTAGTCAGCATGGTGAGGACATATAGTCTGACTTTGGATATATTTTTCGGGTGTGGGAATTTAAGGTTTTTGCAGCCAAGCTAGCGGCATCGCAAAAATTTTAAATACCATGATTCTAGAGGTATGTGCCTTAGTCGAGGACTTTGTGATTATCGTAGCCTTGCTTACTAGTATGACGAGGATTTAGAGTACCATAATTTTGGATAGACGTATATGATTATCAGATTGTACCTTAAATACTTTTGAACATGTTTTCTCTACTTTTGTTTCAGTCCTTCTCAAAAAAAGGAATTATTGTTTGTTTTGTTTTGCTTAGGAGTAGCTTTAGCTGTTATTATAAACCTTGTGTAACTTCTTGCTATGAGTTTCTTCATAATACAATGAATCGATGATTTTGCTAGACCTTATCTTGGATTTGATATTATAGCTCTGGTTTCAAAATGGTTCCTTCTTTTAAACAGATAAGCAGAACACATTTTATCATTATTTCCTTCTTGCCATTATTTCTTGTATGAAAATAATAATAATAATAAAACTGTCTTGATTACATCAATCACCTACTTTGCAATCTTGGTAGGAATCTAAATATTGGTCTTGATATAGAATTTGATTTGTATATTGGGACATGAGAATATATATAGTGGACACAGACACTGTCTGATACGTATGCATGCTACACTTTGATTACCAACCTATCTAAATACATATTAATATGTTGTTGATGTTTAAATTCTCAAAACTCCAATATTTCTGATACAGTACAGTATCAGAGATTGGTTTTCTACTTTTTCCAGTTTAAATTCGTAATTTAAATATAAATTTCATGATTTTAGTTTTGCTTACATCACTGTACATGTATGTTATATACAGGGTTTCAATTCTTAAAGAAATTGGTTGAGTTTTGTGTTTGAATTTGTCAAATCTGAGACTGTGTGCATATTAACCCTTAATACTGGATTCCAAATGTTAGTTCAATTTGCTATTTTTTAAATGTAATATTTTAAGCTATATACATTGTTGTATGTAGGGATATAATGTTAGGTTTCATATTCTTACATGTTAGGTTGTGGTTGTGATGAGCATTGAGTTGGTTGTGATGTTCCAAACCCCTAAAATCTGAAACTGCAATATGTTAATATTACACTGGTTTAAATGTTAGCTCATTTTTAGATTTTGTATGTAAATGCTGAACTAAAACTGGATTTAACCTTTCAATACTAAAGCTATAACCCTGTACAAGGACACGCACACCCTAACTTAGTATACACTGCCATGTAAACCTAACCCTTCCTCTCTATGTTATGTTCATATATCTATATAGATATATATAGAGTTTATGCATACAAGTTATAATGTATATAGATACATAACTAAATCTCTACCTCTTTATATATATATGTATATTGTTAGCCATGCATGTTATGAGTAAATAGGTTGTGCATTGTAGATTGTTTAACCAATATGCCATGAGTAGTGTAACTTGATAGCTATTGTTTTGAAACCCAAATCCTCCTATACACTTTCATGTATATTTCACATACACACATGCCTACTATCTAACCATATGAACATGTCCACATACCCCCATACACACACGAACCACATAACCTTTACATAATGCTAGCTTTCCCCTCTCTAACACTCTCTCTATATATATATATTGTGATTGGATTTCAATGCTCGACATTTGTGTTTTAAATTTTGATTTTAATTTTTTTTGAATAGTACCCCTTTATAGATAATTAGTAGTTATCTTTATTTATTTTTGATAATTACCAGTTTTTATATAGGATGGTAGACTGCCTTACAGCCTTGATGATTTGTTGTTTCTGTAACTTTTTAGTTTAACACCCTAGATTACTTGTATGTTTTGATACCCTATGACCGTTTTGGTTTAGCATGACTAGTATACCTAGATGAGACTTTCAACTGCCACCGTATGCCATGACCCTGTATGCCATTCTTTTAAATTGTATGATTTAGGTAAGTTCTGAGACCATGATTGTTAGGGACGAGACTTTAGAAGAAGTACGACCATCTTAATTTCGAGGGCAAAATTCTTCTAAGGAGGGTAGACTTGTAACACCCACTTTTCTAAAATGAGGGTAATTTTAAACTTTTATAATTTTGATTAATCAATAATAAGATTTAACTCATGTAATGATTTTTAATTAATTTAAAACTATTTAAAATATTGAATTATGATTTTGATGGTTAACTAGTTAAACCCTAGTTTTGCTAAGCCTAGAGACTAACCATGACCAAGGGAGCCTAGTCATATGATTAGGATGACTAATTACAACTTTTTAGCCTAAGGGTATTTTGGTCATTTTTGACTTATTAATGAAAATGAATTTTGATTAATTAATATTGTGCTAATTGAATTGTTAGAGACTAACCTAGTTTTGACTAAACCTAGATGTTAATGATGCTCATGGAGGTTTAGTTAGAAGGTTAGAGACTTAATGGTTAAGTTATATTAACAATATCTAGATATTTCATAGTAGGATATTTACCCCTTAGGATATTTGTGAAAAAGAAAGCCTTATGACTAGTTGAACCAATAGGAAGGCTTAGAATTGGGTGGACAACTCCTAGCCACTCATCTACATGAAAAACTAACCCTAATTTATCTAATGACCAGCCATCAATGCCCCCTCCCTCCCTATAAAGAATCTTTAAGAAAATCCTTGCCTCTTTTTACATCTACATAGAACCCTAAGTGTTCTTTCCCAAATTAGAGAGCTTCCCTCTTTGATTTGATTTCCTTTTTCTCACATTCCTCCATCCAAACTTCTCCTAATCCATCCACACCATCAAGGAAGGATTATATCCAAGAATTTGGACAAGGTGCAAAGGGAGGTGTCCTTTTGGATAGATCTTCGTATCGGAGCCGTGTCCTAAAGATTTTCATTGGGATTTCACTCCTAATAGGTAAAACCTATCCTCTAACTTGATTTTCTTTATATATTAATTAGTTTTGAATCCAAAGGATCCACCCCCATGCATGTGTCCTCTTTAGATTCAATTTTGAGACCATTTGGAGTCCATTTGAGGATGTTATAGGTGTATCTTGTGTCCTACTTGATAGATCCCAAATTAGGACACCCCATGTGTATGTATATATGGTAATAGTTTAAATAGATATTTAAATTTGGTTTTAGAATGGTTAGAGAGTGGATTGATCTTAGTTAGGATGGTTAGAATGAGTTTTATTTGGATACCTATGTTGGTATCCAAGTATCTTGGCCAACCCAAATTCGTCATAATATTTATCCACGTTTTTATTAACCAAACCAACTTAGAAATGTCATAAATTTTAGCTTAGAACTCCGATTTATCTTCCGTTTTTTTAAAAGAACCGTATCGAAGTTAGCTTTCCAAATATATATTTTAATAAGCGAAATTCGTTATGAAACTTTCTGTAAAATTATTTGAGTGTCAGCTGTACGAAAGACGAACGCTTTTCGGTATTTTTGCGATTCCGGGAGCTTCTGGACACGAAAATGCGATCCGTTTAAAGTTTCCGAAAGCTAACACAAAGGGCTACGACATACTTTAATCCTAGAATTTAGTGAAGGTCTAATTGGTATAGTATTAGTTTTAAGTAGAAGAGTGACTATACGATATATGCGTTTTGTGTAACCTATGAGCCTATGTAGTATGGATATTAAATGAATATAGAGTATGTAATGCATGATATGTTAAATGAATGAAATGATATATATATATGATATGTATCCTCTTTACATTAATATATATATGGTTGAATGCAAGCATGTAGGAATGCAATCAATATAATATTTGTAAGCAATGCATAAATACATGAATGAAAGAATGGTATACAATGTATGCATGAAAGTATATAATGAATGCTAGATATGAATGCAAGGTATACATATAATGATAGATATGAATGCATAATATATACATAATGTAATGTAATATATAATGATAGCATATATGGTAATGTAGAATATATGATGCAAGCATGTATATGTCCACTGTTTTTCTTTTTTCTTACATTTTTCCTTCCTTTCCCTTTCCATTTCAGTTTTCCCCATTTTTTCCTCTTCTATTTTTCCATGTTGTATACAATGTATATAATGTATAGATGCACGTATTTATGTAATATGCATGAATGACATGTATGTAATGAAAATAAGTATATATATGCAACTTAATGATATGTGAATGTAATATAATGTAGAGTATGCATATATGAAATATAATGTATGCAAGTATATAATGTATTCAAATATGTATGTATGCATCTATGTATGTATGTATGTATAGGTGCATGAATGAATGTATATATGTATTTCTATAAACTGAGTTAACGTATAACCTTTTACACACATGCATTCATACATCCTTTGACACCATGTATCCCATGTCACATACACCTACCTATCACTAAATCGGAGAACATTAACACATATCCTTTCACACACATGTCACACACACACTCACTTACTCTTTTACCTCTCCTTCGCTCTCTCTATGTATATATATGTATGTGCCTATATATATAGCTTTCCTATATATATCTATGTATATAAATATGTGAATGTGAATAATATATATACATTATATGACTAAGTTTGTGTGCCTTGTTAGCTTATGGCTTAGTTTTGTGCTTGGTTTAGCAAGTGACTTAGGTTATGAGTTAGTAGCTATCTTAGATACTTGATTTGCATATACTTAGTTTATTTAGACCTATAATTTACTAACCTAGACTAGTTGACCATTATTGACCCAACCCTAGCTAGTTTGACCACAGTTGACTAGAGTTGACCTAGTTTGACTTTGTAGTTGACCAGAGTTGACCAAGAGTTGACTTTGACCTAGATTGACTTAGACTCATGTAGATTGCATTATAATTTCAATTATCATATAAATTAAACTCTTTATAACCCGTGTTGCTCTAAATAGGACTCTGTGACACCAGTTTAGACATCTATTCATATCAGTCATTCAGGGTGACAGGCGAGTACATTCTCTGATCATTTTATATACTGTTTAGGAGTATATTTCCTGCTTTAGATTACTTTACTTGATGCTGACACGTTGGAAACACGGATTAGTACTATATGGATCTTGTCGTGCGATGTTATCCCCTTAGCGGATACATCGGGTATTTCGTGTTCGTGTACTTTATCATGAGCATCGTGTACTCCTTGTGTTCGTGCTTTTCGTGTACAAATTGTGTGAAATCGTGTATACTCATGTGCTCACATGATCATCGTGTACAACTATACTTCGTGTGCAATAACATAACTTGGCTAGATCCTTGTGTATTGATTGGGGCGGGGGAGTAGAAGTGGTTATGTAATCAATCCAGTATATTACTCGTGTACAACCTCTGTAGATTACTCGTGTACAACATCGTACCGTTTACATAACCGTCTTGTACTCTGAATCACTAGCACTGATAGTTCTCGTATATATTGTATCTATTTACTTATAGTCTCTCTCTTTTTACATCATGTTGTTCTTCAGTTCATGTATCTTACTCTCTAGCATGATTATATTTCCTAGGCTGTTATGATTTGTTGAGATGTACTGTACTCGCTCCTGTCCTGACTGGACCTGTTGATAAATTTTACAGATAGCATGGAGGTTGCCTGCTAGCCTAGAGGAGACACAGTAGAGGTTGTATAGATAGCTAGGGTTTTTCTTACTTTGTTTTTAGTTGTCTTGAGCTGTATTACTCTATGGTTTACTGTATTGAGATTTGAGATGTTTCTGGATTTGTGTATCTTAGACACTTAGACTTCTATCTGCTGTATCTCTTTGTGGATTTTATGTTTTATCTATCTTTTATCATGCTCTACCTTAGATGTGATTGGGACTGTATTGCTATGTTACCTCCATTCTGAGTGTATATACTGTACAGGTACCTTTATATTGTTAGATGTTTGACCTAGGACAGCGTTCTACCGCCGACACTGCGGCGTAGGCTGGACGTACCCACGTCTCGTGCCCTTACTCTAGGGTGCGGGTCATGACACTCAATATGGGTTTGTAAGCACGGTCACAAGAAAATTGGGTATTATCGCGTAGTCGCGTCTCTGATTATGGTCGTAAGGCAAGTACTACTTGATAGGTTAAGGTTGTTGGCACGAAGAGGGTCTAGAGGCAAGGCATGAGTTGACGTTGTTATTGCAAGCACGGGATGGTCTTGAGACATAAAATAGGCCAAGACGTCTGTCCTAAAACTGATCCTAAGACAAGACTAGAAAGACAATTGATAAGAAGGGACTATGTTGCACAAATTAAATCAAACGTGTTGGTTTTGTATGGGTGGATGATGAGCTCATTCCACCAGTACAGTTGAGTACTGACACCCACATAGTTTCTATGTATAGGCACAGGTAGAAGCTCGTGGTGCGGAGCTCACTGGGATGCGTCGAGGCACGGAGTTCCTTCGCGATTCGAAGCGTGCAGCCGCATGGAGTCAAGACTTATACGGAACATAATGTATAGACGTCGCCTTCCAAAGCATCCGCTAGACCGACAAATGTAAATTGAGAGAAGAGAGAGAGAGTTGAGTGATTTGTAATGTGAGATGAGTGAGCTTGAGTGACTTGTAATCTTGGCCTTGTGCCCCATTGTAATCCTTGTTTCAATATCCAATAAAATGCATCTTTGAATGACTTATATTTTTGTTCTAAATTCTGCTGCTATTATTCAATGTCTCTGCTTCGGACTTCTGTACGACGACCCCGTCTCAGCCGCTGAAATCGGCCGTTATGGAACCCGCCTTGCACGAGCGCAATCTAGGCTCGTGCGGCATCACGTCTTAGCGAGGACGATCGCTCCTACGGGAGCGGGGCGTGACAACCGATAAACTGCGGCAACCAGGCAGCTACAGCGGTAGCATTAAATAATATCTTCAATGGTAAGAAGAGGACTGTGTGATTGAGGTACATGGCGGTGAATGATCTGATAAAGACTGGAGTCATTACCGTGATTGATATTCGGAGTCAGAAAAATCTGGCTGATCCGTTCACCGAAGGTCTCAAGCGCCAGCTGGTCGAGGACACAGCAATTATGATGGGCTTGAAGACGATGTGATATTCTGTCTTTGTAATTCTACCATAAAGTTTTATGCTATTAGTTCAAAGAGAAATCTACTAGGCATCTAACTTTTGGTTCAAAGAAGGACCACTGACGGAGAGAATATCTGGAACAATGGATAGTCCTTTGAGACACCGAGGGGTTATGGATCCATAACTACTATTGTCTACTATCCGTTCTCTTAAAAGAACAAGTCATGTGGAAGGATGGCTTAGACGCCTTAATGAGTTCTCAGGCATTTCGAATGTCTGGTGTGCTCTACAGGAAGCACGGTAGCACAACACTACAAAGGAGCGTGTCACCCCCAGTTTTTAGGAATAGGGGTATTTTTTGTCATTTTGTACTTTTGAATATTTTTGAAATTTATTTTATTATTTATGATATTGTTTTGGGGTTATTTGAGTCGGGTTCGAATTTCAGCTCATTCCGACTTGTATCGGAGACCCGGGGTAGCTTAGACTCTGATCGGGACCCAACTGGAACCGACCAACTTATCATGACCAAATCCAGATATTTATATTTGACTAATCCTATTTGATTTTAGTGGGATTAGGGATTAGAATTAGATTTAGAACTTGAAATTAGGAGTTTTCAAGTTACCATTTTGACCCCAACTCAAACCACTCATTTCTTTGACTTGGAGGGCATTTTGGTAAATTGCTAAATGCCCCCAACCCTCTAAGATGTGGTCGGCCATGTATGGAGCACCCCCTCTCCTTTGTTTCACTCCAAAGCAACCTCTCTCTCTCCATTTCATTTCCTTTTTTTGAAGTTTCTCCTCCTTCAAGAAGAATAATTAGGTATGCTTTTAAAACCTTCATTAATTATCTTTTGCATTTATTTTCTTCACCATAAATGAGAAGGAGACCACCCTCTATATTTTGCCCATAGAATTTGTAGGTTTCCCTAGAAAACTAGTATAGGGATTTATTGGGGGTTTTCCTTTAGAGAGGAGTATATATGTATATACATGTGTATATATATTTATATGTATTTGAGTGTGTGTAGAGAGTGGTGGTGGTGGTATCGGTGTTATGAGAATGGTGGTGGTGTCATGAGAGTGGTGGTGGTAGTATGTGAGTGAGAGTGTGTGTGTGTTTGAGTGTGTGTGTTTATATATATATTTACATGTGTGTGTGTATGTATTTATATATATAGATGTGTGTGTATGTGTCTACATATATAGAGTATATATATATGTGTATGTATATATATATATATATATATATATATATATATATATATATATATATATATATATATATATATATAGATAATTAGATAGTTGTATATATATATAGATATATATAGAGAGAGGGAAGGAAGTAGTGAAAGAAGTAGAAGAAGATGAAGAGAATAAGCCACAGCAGCAGCAATAACACTAGCAGGAGCAGCAGTAGCATGAGAAGGAGAAGGAGAATGAGAATGAGGAGGAGAATGAGAAGGAGAATGAGGAAGAGAATGAGGAGGAGAATGAGAAGGAGAATGAGAATGAGGAGGAGAATGAGAAGGAGAATGAGGAGGAGAATGAGAAGGAGAATGAGAATGAGGAGGAGAATGAGAATGAGAAGGAGAATGAGGAGGAGAATGAGAAGGAGAATGAGGAGGAGAATGAGAAGGAGAATGAGAATGAGGAGGAGAATGAGAAGGAGAATGAGGAGGAGAATGAGAAGGAGAATGAGAAGGAGAATGAGAATGAGGAGGAGAATGAGGAGGAGAAGGAGAATGAGAAGGAGAATGAGGAGAAGAATGAGAAGGAGAATGAGAATGAGAAGGAGAATAAGAATGAGAAGGAGAATGAGGAGGAGAATTAGAAGGAGAATGAGAATGAGAAGGAGAATGAGGAGGAGAATGAGGGAATGAGAAGGAGAATGAGGGAATGAGAAGGAGAAGAATAGGAGTTTGAGAATGAATCAGATATGGGTTGTAAGGGTTGGTAATGATTAGAAATAGTCGCCTAGACCTAGTCTTGACCTTGGTTGACCACGGTTGACTTTTTAGACCAAAAGTCAACTATGGGTCAACACTTTACCCAATTTAGTCCCAAATTCCATTAGACTTGAACGGTTGACCAAAAGTCAACTGTTGGTCAATATTTGACCAGTTTGACCTAGATTTGACCTAGAGTTGACCTAGAGTTGACCAGTTGACCGAAAGTCAACTGTAGGCCAACTCTTGACCCCGTTTGACTTTCTTCGACTTGTTTTGACTTGCGATGACTGGTATGACCTAGAGTTGACTTGGTCTGACTTAGATTGACCTGATATAACTTGATTTGACCTAGATTGACATAACAGGACTTAGTATGTCTTAAGTTGACCTAGTTTGACTGTTAGAGTTGACCAAGTTTGACTTTGGCCTAGATTGACCTAGAATCATGTACTATGCATTGTATACTCTATTTTTTTACCATTGTGGATATATTGTGACCTGTTTTACTCTAAATAGGACTCTGTGATACCAGTTCGGACATCTATTCATATCAGTCATACAGGGTGACAGGCGAGTACATTCTCTGATTATTTCATACTTGTTAGGACTTATATTCTTGCTCTAGATTACTTTACATGATGCTGTCATGTCATTATCACGGATTGGTACTATATGGATCTTGTCATGCGATATTATCTCCCTCGGGGTACATTAGATACAGTTTTCATGTGCTTTTCACAAACATCTTGTATTTTATGTACACCGCTTTCATGTATACTCTTGTGCAATCTTGTACTCTCATGATCACGTGAGCAAACATGATAAAAACCTCTTGTACAAGGTAACGTAACTTGACTGGATAGTTGTGTATTAATTGGAGAGGGTGAGTAGGAAATGGTTATGTGATCAAAATCCCATCTTGTGAAATCTTGTGAAATCATGTATATGTCCATGGTACACTCACGTATGATGGAGTTACCCTTGCATTATCCTAACCCGTTTATATAACCATCTCATGCTCTAAATCACAGGTTACCTACAGTTCTTACTTATCATATATATAGATATTTCTAGTTATCAAATCTCTCTCATTTTTATATATATTTCTTTACAGTCCATGTATCTTACTCTTTGCATGCTTTATATTTTCCAACATGATATGAACTGCGTGAGATGTATTGTGCTCGTTCCTGTCCTGACTGGACCTATTGAAAATTTTACAGATGATTCAGAGGCTGATTGCCCGACCTATTATGGGGACGGGTTAGATGGAGTAGACTTGGACCGTGGCTTGTTAGTAGAGCCACTAGACTTTGCTCACCCTGAGTAGGATAGTTTAGTTAGGTTTGCCTGGCCTGCGAGCCAGCTAGTACTTTTCAGACTGTAGTATTATATTATATTCTGTGATGATATGTTTAGTTTTGGACTTGTGTGGATCTCGAACTTATTTCCTGCTTTCATTTATCCTATTTTCCTTCCGTGCTATCTACCTTAGTTTTGTTTATGTGATTGAGACTGTATTGCTATGTCACCTCCATTAGGAGTCTATATACTGTACAGGTACCTTTATCTGTTTAGTTATAGTATTTATAGATGACCTAGACAATGTTCTACCGCCGATGCTGCGGTATAGGCTGGACGTAACCACGTACTCGTGCCCCTAATCAGGGTACGGGTCGTGACATATTTTTGTGGTAGCCCATGTAGGTCAGTATCGCAATTAGTGCGATCTCGTAATGGTGCTCGACTTAGAGTACTAATTACGAGCCTGCGACTAGGACATAGGATCTAGAATATGATAGGAGTTACTCAATCACATTTTAGGAAAATTCTGATCTTTTGATTACCATGACAACTCTTCTTGTATTTGAATTCAATTGTCCTCATTTGATAATATCTTATCTTGTGCCATATTGATCTCTTGGGTTCAATTCGTCCTCAGGATGGCGATTACTCGCAGTCAGGCAGCAGCAGGGCAGAGTGCAGGTTCCAATCTTTCAATCTCATTTTCGTATTTGTCTCCTTATAACTGTTTGACAATTCGATTCCATCTGTACCTTGATTGGTTGATAAAATTTTGTTCTTGTAATGTGATTTTCTCTTGAGATAAGTCGTATGGGCTAGGTCGCCTTGATTATGAGATTTTAGAATCCTCTAGGGTCATGCTAGCAGGCATAGTGAGGACATATAGTCGGGTTATGGATGTATTTCTAGGATGTGGAAATTTAAGGTTTTTGCT